>CAWUFW010004553.1:1200000-1516404 GCA_963921515.1 Calotriton arnoldi
AAGTCTCCATAACCACTCTCTTTCAGATGCATTTAATTAGTTATATAGCGCCACTCGTACCAGTCAGGGCCGGACTGGCTGTAGCGGGCACCGGGCATTTCCCCAGTGGGCCGCCAGGGTGGGGGCCGGTTTTAGACCCCTGAGGGGCCGTTTTTGTTACCAGGGCCGGTTTTGCACTTAACAGTCCCCAGCAACAAAAGCGGCACAAAGCAAGGAACGCAGCAGCAGGTGCTTTTAAAACAAAAAAAACCTTGCAAAAACAGCGCCCCCTGAAGTCAGTACCCGGTGCGGTGGCACTGGTCGCACCACCCTAGATCCGGCCTGGCAGGGATGTTAGAACTGGGGGTCTCTAGTTGGCAGAGGTAGATACCTTTGACCAAATAGGGACCCTTGCTTCTAAGTCAGGGAAAGGGGATTACTCTACTGGATAACCCCTGCTCACCCCCTTGGTAGCTTGGCACGTGCAGGCAGGCTTATCTCAGAGGCAGTGTGTTAAGCATTTGTGAACACATACAGTAATACAGTGAAAACACGACAGATGGACACCACACAGGTTTTATAAAAATAAGTATTCTTTATATAGACTTAACACAAGACCACAAACGACAAAAATCCACAATACTGTACTCAAAATAGGTTTAAAGATGGTAGAAGTAACTTAGTTCAAGTTGATGGTAAATGCGACACGTTTCTCTCAAAAGTACCTGGGATGCGTAACTTAAAACAAACAAAGGACGATGCGGCGAGCAAGCGCCTCGATGCGGTGCGACGATCCGGTGCGATGCGATGAAAGTGCGCCCTTGATGCGATGCGACGATGTGAAGACGATGCGTGCACGCCCGACGGCCGTGCGGCGAACTCTGTATCTTTGGAGCCGCGACAGGCCCTGCGACACGCTTCTCCGGTGATGCCAAGGCAGGCAGCTGCAACACGCTTCTCGGGGGATGCGACGGCGACCCTTGCGGTGGCAACACGCTTCCCTGTTGATGCGACGACAGGCAGTTGCAACGGCGACACGCTTCTCCGGTGATGCGACGGCAGGCAGCTGCGACGAAGGCACGCTTCTCTGGTGATGCGGCGGCATCCTCTGCGGCGGCGACACGCTTCTCCTGCGATGCGACGGCAGCAGCTTCGTCAGCGACACGCTTCTTCTCGTTGCATAGCGCTTCCAGCTCCCAGTGACATGCAGGCTTCTGCCGACAGAATCCCCAGCAAGGGAATTCAGGAGGGAGCTGGTGATGAAGTCTTGTAGCCCTGAGACTTCAGCAGGAGGCAAGCTCTAGTTCAAGCCCTTGGAGAATATTCTGCAAGATGATGAAAGTTCTTTAAAAGTTCCTTCTCCTTTCCTTGGCAATGAAGACCACTGCAGGCCAACCCAGCAAACAGCACACTGGCAGAGGGGCAGTCCAAACTCCTGCAGCTTCCTTGGTTCTTCTCCTTGGCAAAGGTTCGTCTTGTTGTTTCCAGAAGTGATCTAAAGTTCTGGGGTCAGGGCCCTAATATTTATACCCCTAAATCCTTTGTCCTCTGGGGGCAGAGGGGCCTTTACCTGGTCCAAACCAGTTCTGTGCAGTCCTGGAGCACTTTGTTTACAGGACTCCTTCTTTCCTTTGACAGTGTGGGCCAGGGACATCAGATGCACCACAGGAGGTGGAGCCAGCATTGTGGAAGGCAGGCACAGCCATATTCAGACCCAGGTGCAACTCCTCCCACCACTCTACATGCAGATAGGTCTATTCAGCCCTGTGCTGACTCACCCTGTCTCCTGGAATCCCTCCCAGCCCCTGTCACTCACAAACCAGACACACAATACACAACCTAGCAGAGGCAGGCTTGGACAGTTAGGCAAGAAAATACCTACTTTCTAAAAGTGGTATTTTCAAACAAAGAATGTTAAAACCAACTTTACTAAAAGATGTATTTTATCATTCTGAATTCAGGCATACTAAATTCGTTTTTCTACCATGTTCCCTGGGTCAGTTAGGATTATAAGATGTTATAATCAAACAGCCCATTCTGGCCTATGGGGAACAGGTAGCCTTGCAATAGTGAAAAACGAAAATGGCTGTAATTCACTATTAGGTCATGCCACACACACCAGGGCATGTCCTACCTTATACTTACAATGCACCCTGCCCCTGGGCCTACCTTAGGGGTGTCTGATATGAAGATAAGGGAAGGTTTAGGGACTGGCAAGTGGGTGCACTTGCCAAGTCGACATGGCAGTACAGACTGCACACAGGCTCTGCAATGGCAGGTCTGAGACACACTTTACAAGCTGCTTCTGTGGGTGGCACAACCAGTGCTGCAAGCCCACCAGCAGCAGTTGATTTACAGGCCCTGGGCACACCTGGTGCACTATACTAGGGTCTGACAAGTAAATCAAATGATCCAATCATGGAGTCACTAATCAATACATCAATTTACAATAGGGAGAGCATATGCACTTTAGCACTGATCAGCAGTGGTAAAGTGCCCAGAGTCATAAAACCAACAAAAACAGGTCAGAGAAAATACAGGAGGAAGGCAAAAAGTTCAGGGATCACCCTGCAAAAAGGACCAAGTCCAACAAGGGAGAACTGGGTTTGAGAGAGGTGCTGTGTGGGAGAAGTACAGGCAAGGAAAATGTGTGCTAGGAGAAGTGCAGGTAAGCACATGTGCCGGCACAAAGAGGTATTCTGGAAAAGGTATGAGGGTCACAGACTAGTTATGGGTTGTTTGCAGGATGTCAGAGGTGCAAGCATGGAGAGGTAGGGGCAGAGAGGGATGTGGACAGATACGGATGAGACCTGCAAGAAGCTCAGGCTGGGAGAAGCATGGGTAGGGAAAACCTGGATGTAGGACAGATGCGTAGATAGTTACAGTTTGGGAGTGGGAGTAGAGAGGTGCAGGCTTGATCAGAAGCAAGTAGGGATGGCCAAGTGATTTAGAGGTACCGTAAGGGAGGGGTATGAGCAAGGAGTGGCACAGGTGAGGAGAGGGGAATGCCGAGCGAGGCATGAACAGTGAGAAATATGGACAGGCAGAATTAGGGGCAAGGAGAGTGTAGTAGAAGAATTCGAGTAGACGCAGTGAGTAGATTAGGAGATCTTTATTTGAGGTGCAGAGAGAGACGAGAGCGGACTCTTCCAAGCAGGAGTCGAGAGAGTAACTGCTTTAGAACAGAACGCTTATCCAAGTAGAAACATAGAATAGGAATGCAGGTACATTCTTATGGAGACTGTACATTCTGAGAATCACTAGACTAAGAACATGTACTACACATCTTCTCCCTTTCCAAAGGCAAAGTAACAAAGGCAATGTAAAAGCAGGGAGGGAAGGAAAAAAAAAAACAACTAACAGACAAAGTCTTTGAGATACGTGGGTGGCCTGCGGCACCTGAGCGAGTGGGAAGAACCGGGGCCCTCAGGGCTTGACATGAAATCAAGGTTTTGGGGAAAAGGCAATGCGCTTGAGGAAGAACCCACAGGAATCAGAGAATCGCCCCCTCCAAGAGCCGTACCAGGCACCCCAGGAAGGGAGACATCCTCGGTATTCTGAGCCAGGACATACCCGCTACTGCTCAGTGAACTCACATGCTTACTCTGCTCATGGTGCACACTGCCTCTTTGATAGAGAGCCAATTGTCTGAAGTTCCAACACTCACCATTGTTTAAAATGACACAGTGATCAAGAACTTTTTTGACAGTGAAGGGTCCTTTAAATTTTGAAAGGCCTCTCCCAACTCTGCCACTTTTGATCTTGACTTGGTCACCTACAATGAAACGACAAGGAATATCAAAAGGCTTTTGTGGTGCAGACTGAACACTATGTAAAGTGTCTAGCTGTTTCATCCATGAGGGAACCAGTTTTGAGCCAGGGGTCCTGCCCCTCATCAACTCAAAAGGGGACCTTTCACCGTCAACAAGGGGAGTGGTCCGATAAGCCCAAAACATTTCATTCACCATCTTGCGCACAACCGAACCATTGGCGGAGGCCATCTGGATGATTCCTTTCACCACCTTATTGGCCGTCTCACACAGACCATTCCCTTGAGGGTTATAAAGAGAAGTGCGGTGGTGAGAGACCCCACAACTCCTCAAGAAGGTTTGCATCTCTCTAGACACTAATTGAGTGCCATTGTCCGTAATGAGAACAGAGGGGATGCCCTCGTCCCTGAACAATTTACCCAAGAACTTGATGGTGCTTTCGGTAGTGATGTCATTAGTAAACTCAACCACAAGCCATTTGGAAAAAACATCTACCACCACGATACCAAACCTGTCCTTCTTGTGTAACTCACCCATGGGGCCAATGAAATCTAGGCAGATGCTGTGCCAAGGCAAGCCGGGGTTCTCAATGTGTGCGCTGTTGGACCTGCAACCCACCTTAAGCCTCTTCTCACCCTCCTTGCAAACGGGGCAGTTTTCTACCCAATCCACAACCTGAGCATCTAGGCCAGGCCACCAGAAGTGATTTTTGAGGCGGCGTTGCGTGAGGGTCTGGCCAAGGTGACCTTCGTGGGCTAAGGCTAAGAGTTTCCTCCTGATGCCAAATGGGGGAATAAACTTCTCACCCTTGACTAAAATGCTACCCCTGCCTAGTGACAATTCATCTAGGATTTTTGCATAGAGGCGGACTGAGACTGGGAGAGTACTTTCCCTTCTGGGACTGGACTTTAACAGTTTGACAACTTCCTGTAGGGTGTGATCATTCACCATCTCACGCTCCCAATCATTGGCATCAAACACACCTTCCCCCACAAAAATAGCGTCATCTATAGAAGCCACTGCAATATCCTCATCAAGCTGAGATATGCCGGGGTCAGTAACGGATCACCAATCGACTGACATCCTGGAAAGACAGTCAGCTTGGACGTTCCTCCAGCCTTGAATATACTCCACCTGGTATTGGAATTCTTGGAGCTTCGCTGCCAATTTAGCGAGTCTCGCGGACCCTTTTCCAGTACCACCAGGGGAAAAGTCTTTGATTAGGGGCTTATGATCGGTTCTGAGAAGAAATGTAGTACCCCACAAATAAGTCCGAAAGTATTCCACGGCCCATGATGCAGCGAGTGCCTCCCTCTCGATAACAGAATAGTTCTTTTCTGCATCGGTCAATATCCTGGAGGCAAAAGCTACTGTCTTTTCGGACCTGGAATTGCACTGTGATAACATTGCCCCCATACCAGTAGCGCTGGCATCCACCGTGAGAATGGATTTACAGTTGACATCAAAGGGAGCCAGAACATTAGCATCACAAATCTCTTTCTTGATGTGGTTAAAACATTCTTGGTGTTGTGCATTCCAAACGAAACTCACACCCTTCTTGAGCAGAGATCGCAAACATGCAGTTTTGTCAGAGAAGTTTCTTACAAATTTTGAGTAATACTCTATAAGGCCCATAAATGATCGAAGTTGGTCTATGTCAGCGGGGGGGGGGCTAAGTCTATGGCACTACACAGGTTTTTCTTTGGTTTGACACCCGAGGCACTGATGGTATAACCAAGGTATTCAATCTGGTATACGAGGAATTTACATTTGTCTTTGCGAAGGGTAAGCCCTGCTTTGGACAGCCTTTCTAGAACAATTTTGAGAATGGTGCTGTGTTCCTCTACGGATTGACCAAAGATTAAGATGTCGTCTTGAAAATAAATAGTGTTGTCTACACCTTTGAAAATGTCAGAGACCATGCGTTGGAAAACACTGGCAGCTGAATTTAGCCCAAAAGGCAAACATGTGAACTGGAATGTGCCCTCTGGGGTGATAAATGCAGTGAGGTGCTTGGAGTCCCTGTGTAAGTTTATTTGATGGTATGCGCTCTTGAGGTCGAGCTTGGAGAAGACCTTGGCGCCCTTGAGAGTGGTCACTAGTTCGGTAATGTTGGGAAGGGGAAAGGTATCGGCTACAACGCACTGGTTCAATGACCTCAAGTCGACACAGAATCTCAACTTGCCGTCAGCCTTTTTAGTAATAACGACGGGAGAAATTCATGGAGATGCCTCCACTGGCTCAATGACTCCCGCGGTGAGCATTTCTTTAATGAGACCTTTTACCTCTTCTTTGACTACAATGGGCACTCGTCTGACCTTGTGTTGGACGGGTATGGCGTCCTTTTTGAGTAGTATGCGATGGGCATACCCCTTGAGCTGGCCAAGTTCCTCCCCGAAAACGTCATCTGCCCCTGTGAGGATGCTGTCTAGACCTTCGTCCTCAATGACAATGACTTGCATGGGTGCCCCTGGGTTGACTATGATGCGCAAATCATACTGGTATACCCACCCAAGAATAGCTGGGCCATGTTCTGCTACATAAACTTTTCCCTGAATGTCCCTTTGAGAGAAGGTAATGTGTGCTTCGAAATAACCTAGGATGTCTATTGACTCGCCTTGATAGCCACTAGGGGAAATGTCTTTTGGAAGAAGCTATTTGTTACCCCACTTCTCATAGAAGAGACATTTGGGAATGATAGTGAATTTTGACCCAGTGTCGACCATCAGGGAAACATCGCATCCATCAATGGAAAAAATAGCTTTGGGTCTATTTTTCCTCTTGTCATCCTCAACAGGGACATCACTAGACTCAATTACCAAAATGTTATCACCATTGAAATCATCATCTTCCCCAGCGCCTTGTATGCTAGCTATAGTAGGGCTATATTTGCTTCTACATACACGGGCATAATGGCCCATGCGACCACATTTGAGACATTCCTGCTTGGAAGCAAAACAAAATTTCGAGTCTGAGGTGTGTGCACTGCTGCCACACCTATTACACATTTTGACACTAAAAGACTTGGGGTTGAAGGGTTTCTTCGGAAATTTCCCTCTATTCTTAACAGCGGCAATGACGCTTGGTTCATCATCAGCCCGGTTAATATCTCGAGACTCTTGTAAAGAAATCTCATTAACATCATGGTTGAGGTTTATTTTTTCTAGTTCTTTCATGCAGCCTTCAGACTGTTCCACAACTTTAGCTTGGTCTATAGTAGTCTTCAGGTTAGGGTTTTTTGCCGCCCAAAGTCGCTCCTGGATCTTCTTATTGTTGCATTGGACGATAAGCTGGTCTCTTATTAGTTCATCAGTCATTGTTCCGAATTTGCATTTGATGGACATTTCTCTAAGTCTGGAAATGAAATCATCAATGGATTCTCCTGGTTTCTGGTGTTGAGTGTAACATTTGTATCTGTTCATTACTAAGTTCTCCTCTTTGGCATATCTTACTTCCAACCTACATATGGCTTCTTTGTACTCATCCCGCATAGCTTGGCCATTAGCTTGGAGTGCTTGAGGAAGGTAGCGAAAAACTTGTTGTCCTTCCTTGCCTAATATGCTTAAAACGAGAGCTTTGTTCCTCTTTGCAGAAAAGTCCTGTCCATCTAGGGCGTCCAAATAGTTTTCGAACATGAGGATCCAATCCTCCCATGGGATGCTAGGTGGACCGGGTTGTGCCAAAAAATTAGGAGGTAGGACAACTGAAATGTTGGCAGATGCCATAATGTGGAGGAAGTGATGTGAACAAATGAAGAAGAGAACTGCGTACTGTGGCAAACGATTGGAACAGAGAGTAAAAGGAGAAAAGGAGAATACCAAACTACGTAAGGTTAAAGAGTACCAGAGGTGAAGCAACACGGAGATCAGGAGATTACGACTTTGTGTGGGAAATACCTTATAATGATGATGAAAGTCACAGGAGCAGAGCAATATACAGCAGGCGTGTATATCGCCGTGAGAGATGCTTCGCTGAAGGCGCCGGGCACTTCTGTGCTCGTGACTGGATAGGATTGAAAGAGCGTAGAGTTGCCAGGGAATCTAAAGTGAGATGACTAGGAAAAATGGCCGATGACGTGCTCACGCCGGCGTCTGGCGTCACGGCGTAGGACGTGCTGACGTTTCACGTTGCGAAAGGACATGCAACCGTGAAGTGCGTCGGCGCAGCGAGGATTCTATTGAGGCGGCGTTGCTAGGAAACAGTTCCTAGGACGATGGCTTACCGTTGTTGAGGAAACGCTGACAGTGAGAAAACGTCACAGGGCAACGGCTGGGCTCATGTGTCATCGAGCGGGCTGGGCTCGTACGTCATCAGCGCGCGTCGCAGGAGATGGGTGCTTCCCCAAAATTGGCCCGGTGCACAGCAGAGAATGTGGACACGCCGTGAAGAGTTGTCGCTGCCGTCCGCTCTCGGCTCGCTGGGTGCTCTGCGTTCTGTACGCTGCTGTAGACTGCCGTAGAGGGCAATGGAAACCAGCGGGATGAAGCTGGTCTGTTCGTAGGGTTTGAATAGAGATCGTCGCCAAGTTGTAGTAGAAGAATTCGAGTAGACGCAGTGATTAGATTAGGAGATCTTTATTTGAGGTGCAGAGAGAGACGAGAGCGGACTCTTCCAAGCAGGAGTTGAGAGAGTAACTGCTTTAGAACAGAACGCTTATCCAAGTAGAAATATAGAATAGGAATGCAGGTACATTCTTATGGAGACTGTACATTCTGAGAAACACTAGACTAAGAACATGTACTACAGAGAGGTACAAGAAGCAAGAGGTACTGGCGAGAAGAGGATGAAGGGGCGAGAGGTGCAGACTGAGACGTGCAGGCTGGAAGAGGTAAAGACATGCATGGCCAGGGAAAGGTACAGGGGTCAGCGGTGCATGTTGGAAGAGCAATGGACTAGGAGAAGCGTATATAGAGATATGTGCGGGTTGCGTGCATGCTGGGAGAGTTGCTAGCAGGTGCCCAAAGAGAGGTTTAGGCAGATAGAGGTACGGGCTCCAAGAGGTACAGGCTGTGTGCAGAGTGAGAGAGAGGTACGAGCTCGAAGAGGTATAGGCTGTGTGCAGACTGGGAGAGAGGTACGGGCTCAAAGAGGTATAGGCTGTGTGCAGACTGGGAGAGAGGTACGGGCTCGAAGAGGTATAGGCTGTGTGCAGACTGGGAGAGGAGCAAGCAGGTAGATATGTGGGCTGGGAGAGGGAGGACGTTAGAGAGATGAGGGCAGGGAGAGGTGCAGGCTTTGAGATATCATGCGGGCAGGGAGACAGAAGGGAAGGGTGAGTTGGGAGCTGAGAAAGTTGCAGCGAGGGAAGGGTAAAGACAGAGATAGGCATGGAATGGGTGCAGGCTGACAGATGTGACAACAGGAAGAAGTGCAAACAGACATATGTGCGTGATAGGTGCAGGGCGACCTATATGTGAGCAGGGGGAAGCAAGCAAGGACAAATACAGGTAGGGAGAGGCACAGACAGGGAGAGGAGCATACAGGAAAGATGTGGCCAGAGAGAGGTACAGGCAAAAAGGCAGAGCGAATTTGGCAAACTGGCCACATTAAAGAAACAATAATAATCAGTAAACAAAACACTTAATTAATGTCTTACGGGGAAAGGCGACACATGTGTACAACTTCATGGATTCTAGGAATGAAATTGCCGTAATATGTGCATGTTAGCTGGAATATAAAGGTGTGTGCTATCTCAGACAAAACCTGGACAGAATGCCTTTTCCGTGTGGCTCTGTGACAGGCCGGCTCCAGGCACGGGGAGGTGCGCTGGTCTCCACCGAGAAACACTAGGAGCTCTGGAGTCCCTTAGGCGGATCTATTATTACTATGCAGGGGTAAAGTCAGTCATATTGCTGTGACACGTAAGATCAGCGGGCCTCAATATTTTCTTACCTTTCTCAATAACTGACTGCAGATTATTAATGTCGCACCTGGCGGTACTGGGGTGAATGTATGACATTGTTCTGCATTCTGTTCATCAACTGTTCTTTTTGCGTTTGTCACCCCGAGTGGGATGGGTATGCCCAGACGTGGGTCCCGTGCTCTCCATGCCACTGGAGTCAAGCTATTCTGGCTGATGAGGGGTGAAACCCCAAAACCGGTCCTAGGATGCTTGGTTCCAGTCCAGGGAGGACCTGGCCTGGCAGTTCGGGCTGGACTGTTCCCATTGGGCACAGGGTCAAGACTGATTTGCATATGGCTGGGTTCAAACTGGAATGGCATGGTGAGCAAAAAAACCAAGGAATTTAGGCCCAGATCTCTGTACTGGGGTGAATGTATGACATTGTTCTGCATTCTGTCCATCAATTGTTCTTTTACATTTGGCACCTGGAGGAAAGGGTTGATTTACTAGGGACCCATCCTGATGAATGCCCCGGCCTAAGAAGTGATGCATTTAGGGAAGAAACATGTAAAGGAGTATTACGAGGACGTTTGAATTGTACATACCACCCTTTACCTTTTATGTTTTAACTATACACTAGGGAAGTTCCATTATTAACGAAGACTGAGTACAGCAACCATTTTCTACACATTTTTAAAAGTCTTGGTCCTTTTCACTGTAAATGGCAATGCATTCCCTCTAACACTATGCAGTGACTGTAAAGACTTTATCTCAGGAGTTGTATATTGAACAACGCCTCATGAAGAGCTTCTGAGGGAGCCCACCACATAAACTCAAATTGGTTTAATTTAGGAGGAACCCAGTGAAAAGCATGCCACTGGTAGTAGGTGAGGATTTCTGTATAACATGATGGAAAATCTAATCATAAACTTAGAATATCTCCACAGTCTCCCTAATTGAGGATGCCCCAGACTCTAATCCTTTACCTTGCTATCTCATATTTGTTTGGTTTTCTTCCATTTTTCAGAAGCCTTTGTGTGTGCATTTCTTGTCAAACATATGCTGTATATCTGACTTAATTTAATTCATTGTCAAAATGTTTTTAGTTCAAGCATTTGTGTAATGCAACATGTTTATATTATAAGTGTGTTTTTATTTAGCTTTGATCAGTGTATACTAGGCAGGAAGTTGGAGCAATATCAACATTGGGCTTCTTGGGGACATCAAAACTTTAGGGGGCAATATCTTTAGAATGGACAGATGCAGTTAAACAGCAGTTGGCTCCCAGCTGGAGCTGTGTAGTAGAATTTGTTTCAGGTTATTTTTAATCAAACATTCCGAAATTAATATCCCTAGATACATGACATTTTCTGTTCTGCACAAAGTTAGTATCCGCAAAATGCTGTTTCCTGGATGTCTAAGTGTATATGCAACTAACAGGTGTTTAGTTTTTCTGAATCGTTAAGCAGAGACATCTTTAGAATTTTGAGGCCCGGGCCAAACATAATTTGGAGGCCTCTGCTCGAATAAACTCTGAATTTATTCGACATTTTCAGCTGTGATCTGACCATTCACAACCCTCTTCACTGGCCCCCAATCCTTTAAGGGGACCCCGGTCATTCAGGGGGACTCCATTCAGTGCAAAGCCTTTGAATATTTATGATATATTGGATACCTGGGAGCCCCTTTTCAAATTGTGCAGGGAGCCCCATCTTTTTCGTGCTTTGCCACTGTCTGGAACTGTCCTGAAAGCTTAATGATGGGGCCCCTAAAAAGGTGGGGGCCCTAGGCCAGTGCCCACTTTGCCCATGCCTTGAAACGTCTCTGTCCTTAAGTGATTCAAATGGTTGTGGAATAGGGGTGACCAGTCTCAGCCTTCAAAAAACCTATAGGTTCTACAGCGATAGGGGTTGAACCTTAGTGTTCCGCTGTGGCTTTGAGAGCGTGAATAAGGGCTCCCACAAAGATAAACAGCTCAGGAATCTCATCAATATGGCGGTCCTTCACTTGGTCAATCATGTCTTTAGTTGTTCCTCATGGAGGTTTCAGACAGCTGGGTCTTGCACTTGTGGTCTGCGAAGCTCCTCTGCTCTACGGTGCAGTGTAAAACACAGCACGGTGATGGATTGAAAGCTTGAATTAAGCATTCACTGCAGCACCTGGCAATCGCTCAGTCTGCATTCCAGTCTATCGTTTTTCACTCACTAGGCCACTCTGGACAGAGGGCCACCTTATGCTAATCAGTACTTCTCATAGAAAAAGCCTATTTCATGAAGGCCCTGTTCTGTTTGTGCCACAGAACAAAAGCTACACCCTGTTCGGATGAACCCAGTCTATGATTGCTTGTGTCCCTGTTCAGAGAAGACCTGTCCTGGCGGCTCGGGCTGGACAGTTTCTATTAGAGCAGGATCAATACTGATTTGCACATTGCTGGTTCTCATCTGCAGTGGAATGGTGGGCAAAAGAACAATGGATTGGAATGCGGCAAGGGTCATTTCCGGAGGTTGAGATTCATTCAAGCATTCCACCCATCACTCTTTTTGTGCACCTACTGTGCAGTGAAGCAGCTTGTCTTCCTAAGAATGCCCTCAACTGAATTTCACCTTGAAAGAACAGCAACACAAAGTCCATGTCTGACCTCACTCTTAGCTTTCGCTATGGAGAATTGTCAGGGCTTTAGGTGAATTCAGTGTGGAGCATTCACTGTGGCACATATTTCTCCAGGGAGTTCCTAATGCTCATCCGCCTTGCTTCTCTTCCTGCTGGGTTGTGAAGATGCTGAACTTTCCTGAAAATTACTCAGTGCACAGTGAACTCTTCCAACATCTTCATATACCAGGACTGGCCTTCCCTGCAGTAGGTGGAGTCGTCAGTAACGTGACCGATGAAGCCATTGATAATAAAATGTGTCACGTAATTTATGAAATCACAAGCTTGCCTGGAGGTCAGGGTTAGGGTCATGTGGGGGCATATTATCAAGAACGGCGTTAAAAATTATTGCCGGTTTAGCGGCAGAAAACTGCCGCTAAAGCGGCGATAATGGGCTAGATAATATGCCCTTGAGAATTCCAATAGAAGTCCATGTTCACACCAGAACATGGGCTTCTATTGGAATTCTCCAGGGCATATTATCAAGCCCATTATCGCCGCTTTAGCAGCAGTTTTCTGCCGCTAAACCGGCGATAATTTTAACGCCGTTCTTGATAATATGCCCTGTAGTCTTTAAGAGAGGGATCCATCCTGTTGGTCCTGTGTACTCTCAGCAACTCTAGGGAGAGGTGTAACGAGGCTGTGATAAAATGAATCAATGGGAAACTTAGACTCGGGGTAGGTGAAGGCTGTGTGTGTTCTCGCTGCAACTTCTACGGAGTTTTCTAGATCATTCTTCAGTGAGACACACTTTGGTTGTGGAGATGTATTAAAAAAGCATGAACCACGGGCGTGGAGACTAGAACGACCCAACAAAAATGAGAACTGGGAAAGAAAGCAGAGACTCGGAAATGAAGTGTATGAGGGGCATGTTAGTATTGATATTTAAAAAGCACAAACCTATCTGTGAGTAGTTGGGAGAGTGATCTACAAGGTAGAGCACATCAAGTGGGGATTACGCAAAAACATTTTACGCATATTTAGGCACAGGGAGATGAAGTGATTTGTCCATAATTAACAATGCTAAGTCTAGCACTGGGGGAGAGATTCGAACCTGGGTCCCCAGGTCACACAGGTGCCAGCACGGGCCACTTGGCCACACCTCCTCTCCTAACGTGAGAGGAGAGGGAGTGATAGGAAGGATCAGAGACATGTGACACGAGCCAGATATGAGCAAAAAGCAGGGCTCAAGTCCTAAAAAAAGAAGTAGGGGGGCTAACCAGGTTGGGCAGTATGCAAGTAAAATCATGACATGTGCCATCACAGCGCATGAATTCACGACGCGTGACATTGCACATGACATCACAGAAAGTGACCTCACTGGAAGAGACATCACATGAAGTGAAATCAGATATTAAGACCTCACACATATGTTTATCAGGTATATCATGAGTACATTTAAGCGCATTATGAGATTTAACAAATGAGATTTGGTGTTGGGGTTGTGCCAAAAAAGTGGCGCAATCCCAACGCAAAATCTGGGCCTCAAGTAATACATTTTTTAAAACTTTGCCATAAAGAAATTGGCAACAAGGAGAAGTATGGTAGTAGATCTGTTATGCTTAATTGGTTGCATAGTCTACATTTTAAAATATTTGATTGGGTTAAGGCATCTGCTGTAAAGGTGCCCAGTAAATCTAAGAGAATAGTAATAATAGTGAGATAACTCTGGTGGTTAACGCACTTGCTGGAGAGATCTGTGTTTGTGAAGTCCCAGACATGAATCAAAGTAGTAGAGAAGGGGAATGTGTCTCCTGCAAAGCACATCATCTAACACGCAGATGACAGATTTTTATTTTATATAGATAGTAAAGTGGGTTACTGCTTTTAACTCAGAGATCCTTTTGTTACCCGCAGTTCATAAATTGCAGTCCTTCTAAAAGACCACAGTGAAGTATGAAAGACATGTGACTCCTACACCTTGAAACCCTCACTGTCTCATGTAACTCATCTTGTACATTGATTCACACATGTACGTGATTTATTGTCAATGTATAATGTGTATGTATCGTAAAGAGCTCTGACACGCTGCATTGGGTTGGGTAGCGCTATAAAATAAATAAAATAGTGCTATTGAAATTGTTATTTGTGCAAATACTGGGACAGACAAACACACCTGACATTCTTACAGTGCATGCGTCTTTTATATGCAGGGACTGTACAAAGACAAACGCTGCCTTTCTTAAGTAGCTGTAAAGAGATAACAAGCTGTGTGCCTTTGTTTCCCCTTTGTGGCATTTACATTTAAGTGTGAGGTTCCCGGCCGCCTCCAGTCAGGATATTCAAACAAAAAGAGGCCTGATGGCCCCTTAACTTTGGCCCAGCTGGAGGTGAAAAAAAGCTCCCTCGCTGCCTGCACGTTGCTGCTGGGAATGAAAGCAGACAACGTACTGTACAGGCGCTGCTGAACATGTACCGGTGTCTGAAAATTACACCAGGACAAGTTAAGCATAGTTTTGTGGGGCCCAAGTTCCTGGAAGGGGGTCAGCGTCCACCCTGTGAAAAGAGTGGGTGGACGCCGTGTACCTGCGTGTACCCTCGACTTGTGCCCTGGCAAAAAGTGTGCAGGGGTTTGAAAGACGAAAGAGGAATGAGACACAGTGAAAAGAAACAGGAGCAAGGAGTTGGGGAGAGGCGACAGAGAGCAACAGCAATAGAAAGGTGGAGGGAAAACAACGGTGCCACAGAGGAGGCAGCGGGCGAAACAGACAGTGAAAAAAGACTGAGCAGAGTGTAGCGCCGGTGTATCTCGTAAGCGGCCTAGCTGCGAGGAGCTTCATTAGCATACAGCCACACACAATGCCAGTCTGGGCCGGAAGGTCTTGAGCGACCTCCGCCCGTTTATTTAAGCTCTCTGGCCACGCCTGGCCAGAGAGTGCTACAATGTGTGGAAGCCCTTCCAGGCTAAGGAACTCGGGTCAACCTTTCTTGCGGTATCTAGACCGCTACATCCCATCCCAAGTCAGTGTTCAAAACCAAATGAAAACAAATCAACACATAAAGTCAGTGAGCCTTTGGCTTGGCCTTGGGTTAGGTCTCAGGTTGCCCCTCCGTTGGAAGCTTCGCTGATTCTCCGAAGTTCTGCCAGGTGTATGGGTGGTATTGGCAGTGGTCATCTCGGTCTCCGTGGCCATGGAGGAGGACAGGTTCGCCACGACTTGGTCTTTGTCTGGGCATGGGGACCTGCCCTCAGCTGTTGCTCCCTCGCTCTCACCAGGTCCAGAAGACACTATCTCGGTGTCGGAGCTGTGTATCTTCTTGAACCAGGATATGTTCTGGGTGATCGTCTCGCCACCTCTTTGAGCGGTGATAGTGGTACCATTGGTCTTCAGCACAGTCCATGGTCCAGGTTCGTATGCTGTGCGGAACTTCCCTCCGCTGCGACGGTTCCGGACTAAGACCGTGCACCCTGGTGCGATGACCCGGGCTTTCGCCCTTCTCTTCCCACTGGTCCGCTTGTTGTTCACTGCGCATCGTGCCTGGGTGTCTGCTAGATTGTAGGGTTCCGGGACCAGCCATCGGCTGCAGGGATGGTTCCCGACGGGGTCCGGCCAGCATCAGGGACCAGGGCGATCTTTAGGTCGTGCAGTGCGGGGTGCTGCGATAGTCCCGCAGGAATCTGTGCAGCGCCGCCTCTGGGTCGGACTGCTCAGACACTGCAATCTGGAGAATTTTGTTAAGTGTCCGCATGAAGCGTTCAGCTTCGCCGTTGGCCTGCGGCCATTGAGGTGTGATGCGGTGGTGGTGAACCCCAAGTAATGTCAGTACATTTTTGAACTCGGCTCCTTGGAACGGGGGTCCGTTATCGGTCTTGATTTCATGGGGCAACCCAAGGAGCGCAAAGGTTTTCTCTAGGACTGGTTGTAAGTGAGCAAAGGACGTTGATGCCATCACTTCGACCACTGGATATTTGGTGTAGCTGTCGATCAGCACACCCGTCACCCTACCATGTGGGAAGCTCCCAAAGTCCAAACTTACTCGCAACCATGGGGATGTTGCCGGGTCGTCCGTTATCACTGGGGGGGTGTTCTTGCCTGCTCGTAAGATGGCAGGGTCTGCAGTTTCTCACTAGGGCATCTACGGTGGCTTCCAGCCCAGGGAACCACACATTCTCTCTCATCCAAGATTTCATCCGCATGGTCCCTTGGTGTCCTTCGGGGGCCAGGATTGTGGTTGTTCTTGGAGACTTGCAGGATGACGATCCGAGATCCCCTTAGTATCACCCCATCTGTCGCGGCACTCAGCTCGTCCAGCACTTTCCAGAATTTTCCCAGCCGGTCTCTGTCTGTTTCATTCCAGCCATTGGCGCCGTGAAGGAAGTCTTCCCAGGAGCCTCTTTGGATGGAGTTTAGTACTCTCATGAATACTGCGTCTGTGTTAGTTTCTGTTTTGATTTCATCTAGGGTGAGGGCTCGCGGACAGGCCCATTGAGACACTGTATCAATGTATTCCTCCGTTCTTAGCTCCTGGTTGCTGTTCTCTCCGGCCATCTCCGGTGGGTGTTGTGACAGAAAGTCCGCCGGGTTCCTCGCCCCTGGTCGATAGACCAGCTCCATTTGGTAATGCTGCAGCTGTATTGCCCAGCGCTCAATCCTTGGAGGGGGGTGTGGTGCGGTGCCTCTAAACAGTGGGA
Organism: Calotriton arnoldi; assembly: GCA_963921515.1. NCBI lineage: Eukaryota > Metazoa > Chordata > Amphibia > Caudata > Salamandridae > Calotriton > Calotriton arnoldi. The sequence continues at coordinate 1,216,874 of CAWUFW010004553.1, forward strand.
CCAGTGGCTGGTGGTCCGTCACTACTCTGAAGGGGTGCCCACTGACATACAAATTGAAGTGATTGCAGGCCCACTTGATCGCGAACGCCTCCCTTTTGATTTGAGAATAGAGGGCCTCCGTTGGCGTGAGGGCTTTGCTCGCGAACGCAAGTAGAGCCCATCTCCTTGGCTCTGTTTCCTGGGTCAGAAGTGCTCCTAGACCGACGGGACTGGCATCCACCAGGAGCTCAGTCATTCTTGTGGTGTCGAAGTACGCCATGGTGGTCTTCCCTAGAAGCGCTGCTTTGATCTTTTGGAACGCTTCTTCTTCTTCCTTGCCCCACTTCCAGGTGGCGTATTTTTTTGTTAGGGCGCGTAGCGGTTCAGCTAGCGTTGCCAGGTTCGGTATGAACCTCCCGCAATAGGTGGACATCCCTAGGAAGCTTCGGGTCTCTGACGCTGTCGTCGGGGCGGGGGCTTGCTGAATAGCCAGCGACTTCCGTGGGTCTACTCTGACCCTGTCTTGGCTGAAGACGTAGCCGAAGAATTCAATAGATTTTTTAAAAAATGAGCACTTGTCCGGTGAAGGGTGACTCCATGCTCTGCAAGACGTTGGAGGGTGGCCCGGAGATGGCGATGGTGCTCCTCTATGGTTGCCGAATGTATCAGAATGTCATCGCTGACATTTAGCACTCCCTGGAGTCCTGACAGTATTTCTCGGACAGCGTTCTGGAATATCTCCGCCGACGACGAGATCCCAAAGTTCAGCCTCTTGTAGCGGCGTAGGCCTATGTGGGTCGGGAAGGTTGTGATATATCGGCTCTCCTCCGCTAGCCTCAACTGGTGGTATCCCGCGTTGAGGTCCAGTTTGGGGAACCAGCGGGACCCATTTAGATCAGCCAGAACATCATCGACTGTTGGCGTCAGATGTCTTTCCCGTTTAATTGCCTGATCTTGCCTGGCTGTTTCGGCTTCTCTGCTATCACTATGGGTGAGACCCATGGCATCGGCCCGGTGACTTTCTCTATGACTCCTTGCTGTTCCAGATCGTGGAGCTCCTGTTCGACGAGTGGTCTGAGGCGGAAGGGTATGCGTCGGTGCCGTAAGGCAACTGGTTTCACTGCCTTGTCTATATGTAGTTTTATCGGGGTCCCCTTTATGCTCCCAAGTCCTTTGAATAGCTGTGGGAAGAGTTCTAGGACATCCTTGGTCTGCAGGGTCTTGACTGCATTGGCGAACGTAACTAGGCCGAGATCTTTGGCTGTGTGGCTTCCTACTAAGATGTTGACTTCTCTGTCAACTACGTGGAAGGTCGTGGTGATTTCATGATTTTCCAATTTGACTTGTACTGTCATCTTGCCCTTGAGGTGTAAGGGTGTTTGACTGCCGTACGTGAGAATCCTGACATGCGACGGGATCAGTGCAGGTCTCGGCTTTAGTCGCTTGTACTGCTGACACCCCATCACATTGACGGACGCTCCTGTGTCAATCAGAGCGGTGACTTGGGATCCGGCGATCTCGAGGGAGCACGTGGGTTGTGGACGCCTCTTCCGTTTGAGGTCACTGGCAAATGAGATGAGGTAGCATTCACCTTCCTCGTCGGTAGATGAGTCTTCTAGATATTGTCTTTGCCATACTGATGTTTTGGGCGTCTGTGGGTTTTCGGGATTTTCAAGCGACAGGTGCCTCACTGATTTGGACGGTGGTCTCCTTCCGTGGGTTCCTTGATTCCTTGGTCCTCCTCTGCACGCACTTGCAAAGTGGTTGGAGGTGCCACATTTTGTATAGGTTTGGCCTTGCGCCGGACATTCTTCTTGCGGGTGCTCTTCTCTTCCGGAGTATCCGCAGCGTGACCCTCGTGTGCTCTTGTTCGGCCATTGCCGCGGGCGCCTTTATCCTGTGTGCGTAGGGCGTCTGCTCTTTCGGTCTTGATTGTTACTGGTTTCTTTGCCTGTTGGGTTATGGCGATGTCCATCGCTGTCACTCTGGCATCAGATAGGTCGTGCGACCGTGCCATAATGAGGATGTCCTCAAGTGTGATCCCTGGCTGTCGCAGGATGAGGGTCCGGAGGTTCTTGTTTTGGCACCCTTGGATTACCTGGGCTCTTACTTCTTTGTTTTGGTCGTCGTCTGTACACGTGCTCTCGTAGTCGTGCATGGAACGCATCCATTGACTCCCCTTCCCTTTGGCGCGCTTGGCGCAGCTTGAATCTTTCGTAATTAGAGTTCGGTTGGGGATCGAAATGCGCGTTCAGGGCCCTGACCGACGCATTGTAATCGTTGGGCGCTCCGGTGTTTGGTAGGTGGGCACACAACTTGCATATCTCCTCCCCTGCGAAGTGCAACAGCAGGGACCTCTTGACTGCGCCATCCGTTTCCCACGTGGCGGTAAAGTAGTTGTCTAGTCTGCTGATCCAGAGGGTCCATCTGGGGGACGCAGTGTCTGGATCTATTAGCTCGCTGAATGGGGGCAGCGCATTTATTTGGTTGTGCTGCGATGTAGGCTGTATGGCCTGATGTCCTACTTGTTGTGCAGGCGGTGCGTTCTGCTGTGCTGCTTGTGCTGCGTTATCCGTCATGGTCAGGTGTGCCTTGCTTGCTTGGCGCTATGTCTTCCGTGATCTACAGTTTGGAAGGCGATGGAGCTGTGGGTAATTTGGTGTGCCCTGATGACAGGGTCACTTTCCGTTGCATTTATATTGCTTTATCTTCCTCTTTTTTTTCCCCTCTTCCTCTTTGTGTATAGCAGGCTCCTTCTGATGAGCCCCCTGGCTTGCACCGCTACTCTTCTCTCACTCTTAGAAATCTGTTAGACGCCGTGTGGCATACAGCTGGCAGATGCGTGGGGCAGGGGAGATTAAAGGCTGCTCCCCGTGCACTTTCCTTTCTAGCGCGGTAGCAATCGTAGCTCAGATGGCTGGCAGGGGGCACACTGCTCATGCGTGCTTCACTTTGCAGCACGAGGGCGTGCAGGCTCCGACCGGGCGTCTGCTGGGAGCGGATGAGCGGGGCCCAGGTAAGGGTGCCGGTGACACGGGGTACCTGGCTTGGCTTTGCTGGCGTCGGTGACCTCGCGCTCGGCTGATGCGGGCTGCTTGGCTGCTGTAGTGTTAGATTGGTGGTTGCTGCGCGCGTAGCTTGCGCATCAGTTTGTGACGTCGCTCTTCACCTTATCGATCTGCTGACCCAGACAGCTGTTGAGGGGCAGGTGAAGGGAGCAGCAACACGCGGGTCTGGTCGTGAAAGACGCCCACCCTCGTCGCCAGTGTAGCACCGGTGTATCTTGTAAGCGGCCTAGCTGCGAGGAGCTTCATTAACATACAGCCACACACAATGCCAGTCTGGGCCGGAAGGTCTCGAGCGACCTCCGCCCGTTTATTTAAGCTCTCTGGCCACGCCTGGCCAGAGAGTGTGATAGAGCAGGCTTTTCGCGAAATAAAACCTGCTCGAATTGAACCCTCAGTAACATATACTAACCGTGTGCCGTGAAAAACTAATGTGGAAAAGATCCTAACATGAGGGAAAATGCTACTGCGCAAGCGCGTACTAAAGCACTGGAGTAGGCCGCAAATGCTTCTTGACAAACGAAAAAAAAAAGGACTAATGCTGCTCATGTGCACATTAATAACGTTTGCTAGAAAACAATATTAACATGGGTTGTGCATGGATAGATGCAGCACTGGGTGGATGCGTAATGAAAAGCATTATAAGTGATTAATAATGCCTGTGTTTGTTTTTCATAGAAGCATGGTTTTCTGTTCTGCGGGAAAACACAGGGTTAATGAGAATAAAATAAAATCTGGAAAAATAGAGTTGAACAAGATGGTGAAAGTAGAAGACAAGTGTCCTTCACAGATCCTGTGTGCCTGCCAAGAGACAGCTGAAAGAAAACATTTTTCTTCGAGTGAAAGAACATTTCCTCTTTGTGCGGCACAAGCGGATAAATGTGACACAGAATTTGCTACATGACTGGGATGGAGGAAACGAATGCTATGACAGTGGCTCGAATTTGTATTTCTTGGGGTGGAAGTAGATATGCAGAATAAATAAACAATAAGACATTGAGTGAGATGGACATGATGAGAGGGGTGTGACAGTACACCCCTTCCTTAACCAATCATGTGTAGAGAACTCCTCTGTTCTGACACAAATGTGGGTTGGACACTTGGGTTTTAGGGTATAATTGAGGTTCCTGGTGGGAGGGGTTAGGTTAGTTGGTGGCTTGCTTTCCTACCTGCGTGAGGAGAGACCTTCTTTGCTGTCTTCTATTCTTGAGCTGGCTGTTCCTGTCTGCTGATTCCTGACTTTATCTTTGCCTCTTCAACTCTTCTTGAGGGGCCTTACTGCTCTCATGGCCAGGGAGTAGATTTCCTATTCAATTGGGTTAGTATAGACAGAAAACTGAATTTGCATAATTATTTGCAAATGTATTTTGTCTCTGAACCTTTTGTCTCTTCGCCTTTCCACTTCTTTATGCGCTGTCGAATTGAGATGTGTTTTTATTTCTTTGATATTTTTGCTCTGTGATGATCTATGATTTGTACTGTATTTTGGTATTAATGAGCATTTATTTCACATTATTTAGATAAACATTATAAATATACAAATGTGTTTATCTTTATTAGAGGTGTTTTTGTAGTTTACGAGTATTCTAGAAACAAGTATTAGTTTGCCAAACCCTGTCAACTATATAAAGATCGCATTGCCACAATTGGTATAATAAAAATGAAGATACAAATTGGATCTTAGGTAATTTTGGTCATTTGTTTAGTAATTCACTAACCCAGCATGAAGGGACTTGTTGGGTGCTGAAATTGAGCCTAGTCTGTGGAAAATTATTAGTCCCAGATCGCTGGATCTTGTGCTACAATGTGTGGAAGCCCTTCCGGGCTAAGGGACTCGGGTCAACCTTTCTTGCGGTATCTAGACCGCTACACAGAGAACAGACGGGGTCGGCACAAACGAAGTCGGGAGGGGTGGAGGGGGTGAAAGAGGGGAAGAGAAAACAACCCAGACAAGGGTGCATGAGCGAAATCATAAAAGATGAGACAGTGAGGGGGTGGAAAGGGATCAGGCTCCAGAGAGCAGGGGAGAAGAAAGAAGGAAAGACTGAACGAGGACGAGACATTGAGAGACAGGTACAGAACATACCGCATTGATAACAATCAGTATCTAGACAAGGCCCTCAGCAATTATGCTGAAAATATTTAATCAGAGCCAGAGGCAATATCCGGCCACAGGCAATAAAAAAGCTCTAAGTAGCTTTCCTTTTTCCCCGATTTCATCTATGGTGCCATGCGCGAGCACTGAGGTTACAAAAGATGATCCCCTTTCAAACAGCAGCAACACCGATTACTCAAAATAGACAGACCTGAATTGCGTCTCCAGATTTTTATGGCAGAAACACTCTCTTGACGGATAATTTTCCTACGTAAATGAGAAGGACGGCTGTGGTTAGCTTTCTGTTTGTGCCTTAGGAAGCGGTGTTGTGTACTATATGGTGGAAGTACACTGAACAGGCCGGAGCGTGCAGCCTACCTTTGGACCTTTGTAGCTGATATCCAAATGCATTTGCAAATGTGAAGAGCTCCTGTAAATGTACGTGCACACACAGGTCGCACCACAGTGTCAGCCTCAGCCTGTGTTCATTTTCATCTTAAGAGTAGCTGCCTTAACGTCGCTAACGGCTGGTGATCTTTGAAAGAGGTGGGGCGTAATTATCGGCCTGAATTCCAACCAGTGAGCACAAATATTTTTTAGGAGGGGGTCAGGGGGGGTGGGGGGGTTCTTTTCCATAGAAACTTTGAAGCCCGTGGAGTCAAATTCTGCATTTTAAAACACTAGTCTTACACCCAGATTTACTAAACATTCACATTCATTATGTATTCTAGTACTTTCATGTGTGGCAAGCCTAAGGTAAGCTCCATCTTTTTCAAAGGGTACTATGTTTGCTCCCCATATGTCAATTACCTCCATTCTGCCAGAACCAGCATTTTTCATGGGGGCCTCCATATTACATGATTCCCCCTCCAGCTCCAAGAATTTTCTACAATGTGCCAGAATAGGTGACCTGTATGTCAGAAATGAACTCAAGTATGTCAGTGACAGCATGTTGTCATGGTTGCCACCCACATATGCCATAACTGGCCCCCCTTATGTGAAGGGTAACCTCCAATGTGCCAGCATTTTGCCACAGGTGCCTCACAAATCAAGAACTATGGCTAGTTAGTATTCCAGTGGGAGTATTTTGATATTATTGCCTGCTAAACCAAAAAATTACCTGTAGCAGCATTTTACCTCCAGGATGCCAACACCAGAACCAGATTTGTAAGCCAAGTACACCTTCAGTATGCAAGGGGCAACTGCAGACACACAAGCATAACACACACAAATACATTTTCTCTCACTTACATTCATTCACACTCATTCTTACTCACACTCACTCGCCCTTACTCATTATCACTTATTCATTCTCACTCACTCTCATTCAGACACCTCACTTGCACTCACTCTTATTCATGTGCGTTCATTCATTAAGACTAACCCTCACCTGCATTCACTATACTCTCAGTCCCTCATTCTTTCTCACTCACTCACACGCACTCGCCCTTACTCACCCACTCTCACTCATTCTCACTTATTAGTTACATTTACTGACATTCACTTTCACTAATTCTTACTCAGACTCACTCTCACTCCCCCGCACCCACACCCTCTCACATTCACTCTCACTTACTGTCACACACTCTCATTCAGCTCAGCCTCCTGTATTCTCACTCTGGCTCACTCATACTAAATCACACTTACTCACTCTATCTGACTCTCTCTTTCACTCTCACTTACTTTCACTGTTACATGTGCTCACTCACACATACACATACAGATGCAGGCACCCACATGATCTCTCTCACACACACATACACACTCTCTCACTCTCACACAATCCCAAATCAAGAATTATTTTACATACGTCAGAAACCTGTACAGCTCCTGGGGCTCCATTGACTCTTGAGGCAGGCATACAGCTCCCTGCTGCCTTCACCCCACCCATGTTAACTCTGTGGCGAGTTGTTAAGGGGTGGGATGACAAGCTCAATAGTGTGTAGCACCGGGTACAGCAGGGCTTAATCTTAGAGCACCCAGAGCTATGTTTACCAATGACTGTGAAGCACATCACAAATGGGGAGAGACTAAGGTGTGGCAGGCCCCTGAGGCCAAGTCTGAGATTTCATCAGGCTGGACAATCTGTCTGATGGCTGGTGGAGGTGCCTTCACGTGCTTCTACCAGCCATCACATGCATGTCCCTACCTACCTCACAATACTGCGTGACCCCCTCCCTCAGTATTGAGGGTCAGCATTTTTGTATTGTACTAATAGTGAATAATAGTCTGTTGTTGAGCATTGGTATAATAAAAAAAGAGGCAGAAAACTAGTAGGCTTGAGTCCTGACACTATTAAGGACAAGCAACCTGTCCTTAATTGCGTTGCGCACATTCAACATATATACAAATAAATTGACCCTACACTTGTTACTTGTGTAGAATTACCATTTACAATCACCCTGTGAATTTAGGGCCTTATTTAAAATATGGTGGTGGCTTGTCAGGCGCATTGGTGGACTGAATTCCCCACTCTGACTCTGGGCTGTAGGCTGCTAAGAAAGATCAAAGACCCCATCTACCGCTGAGCCTTAAAAGCATCTTCCAGTGTGTTTCTATGCACCTGAGGCTCAGAGGAATGCAGAGTGGGGCGCTATTTTATTTTTTTGACCTGCTCAGCTTTTATTTAGTTTTTTTTTTTTAAAACTCCCAAAGAGAGAGTTTGTTCGTGAAAGACAGCACAATAATAGCCCATATGAAGGGGGAGCTTGTTAACTGCATGTGGTTCCATCGTTTGTTTCCCCACCTGCGTCTGTCATGCCTCACATAATCTGAATTTGGTGGGGCAACTGTCACCGTTACCTGACGGTGGCGAGTGGATGACCAAGTCAAGGGTTTCCAACAGGAAAGCCAGCCGAGTCTCCACAATAAGACAACCTGTGGTTCCCCGATACTATATGAGGTTGTTGGACAGTTGGTTGGGCAACGCAAGAGCAGAGTCAATATATAGCCGCACTTCTGCTCCTCCAAACTCTAAATGATAGCCTTTGCCTTCTGGCAATGAGTGCTGTGAAGATGAGGGAGCTCAGTGTGCACCCAACCTCGGTATATTCATACTAGGACCTTCAACATCATTGTACAATGTGATGCTGGATCTCCTCAATTTCACCAGTCCCTCTAGGAAGCCTGGTCCTACAAGACTGTGCAGGAGTACAGAGGAATACATGCCTTTCTAAATGTTGTCATTCACTCCTAAAAATGGCTTGCACATTGCTGTGAACCTTTTGTGAATAAGAACGCAACTCTCTCTATAGGCAAGATAAAGGTGCTTTTTTAAATAGATCTATATACCAAAAAAGCCAACTTCAGTTCTGCCACTAAATAAGAGAAAGAAGAGAAAGGAAATTTGACAACCACTCAACCTAGCGGAGGGATCTTCATTGGAAGGGTTTAAGCTGCCATTGGAGATTCTGAAGGTGCATGTGGTTTAGGGTGGCCACCAATGTTCCCTCCAATTTTATTTCTAAATGTGTAGCAAGAGACATTCTGTGTGCGCACTTCTCTGAGCCATGAGCCAAACTGGCTGACGGATTATGTCAGCATACCAGTAGGCCAACTCTTTCTAGTGGCTTTGGTGGGGACTGGGAGTAAGGTACATGTCTGTCACCCACTTCTTTTTTCTTTGAGTGAAATGGTGCAGTTTTAAAGTTCTCTTAACTAAATGCATTATCAAAACAGAACATTTTTAAGACAAATAGATTGTCACATCATAAAACAACATACAATTCCAAATGGCATAACCTATTCATGTTCAAACAATTTTTGAGGTGAATAAGGTGCTCGAGGTAGTGCTCGTGAAAGGGTGGGGATGTGATGGTAAAGATAAAATTATCAATACTTACAATATGTACAATGATGAAAGCGACCCGTCTAACAATGTATCAAGAGACTGGCTAAACAACCCAAGTAATGCGATGCCACGAATGCATAATAAATTCTCTGCTTCTGGGCTCAATGGGTAAGTACAGGTCCGAATTTAGGTAAAGTCGACGTTTCGACCCCAGACACTAGAAGAGGGTGATTCAACCCTTACACCCTTTCCCGAGCACTACCTTGAGCACCTTATTCACCTTTTCACTTTGGAGCAACCATGGAAATTGTGAACTTGTGATTTTTGCACTATATATATCTCTTTGATTACCAAGTTGACCTGTTCAGTGTCCATTTCAATCATTGTGGGGTGTTTTCTAATTTTGTTTCCCTTTTTTTGAGAAGTTCCCTGTTCAGTTGGACCGTTCTTTGTACGTACTATTATTGGCCCAGGTCCAGCTGTGTACTGGGTATACCCTATTGTTATGTAACAACTTGTATCTAGGCTGAGCACCAGTGGAAAAGGGCTGTATGTGATACTAGAGGGTGCGTTTTAAGTACTTTAAACAATTTGGCTAGCTCTAGGAAAGCAGATGAAGTAAGATATGTACTTCATTTTTTTTGGTCATCCATCCCATTCTGATGAGACTAAGCTAAAAAAAAGTCCCAGATGTGAATGACAAAAGCACTAATAAACACAACAAAATTAGGTTTTCTTCCTTTATCCCACCTTCAGTCATAATATTTCTTCCTTTTCATCCTCTTTGCCCTACTCTTACCCCATAAGGACCCATTTCTCTGTATTTAAGGCTTTTTTTTAGGAGGAAGTGCTGCTGTCTGGATACTTATGAAAATTAAAGATCTGTGATTTGCAAATGCTAGCTAAAATATGTAATGAAAATGCTAGCTATTTTTAGGTCGAGTTTGAGTCAGCGCGCATGCGCTGCTCTGTGAGACTTGCTGTAGTGTAGTATTGAAGAGAAGCCCCGCCCACTCTCTGCCCATGTTTTTCATTGGCTTGTGTCTTTGTCCTTCGTAAATGCTGGCTTCTGATTCCTTAATAGTGTTGTTAGTCCCTCCTTAGTACCGCCTTGTCTTCATTTGTTACCTCCCATGGCGACTGGCCCCTTTGCTTCAGTTGTTACACAGTACGTGTAATTTAGTCTTGTAAGCACTATTTTCTTTATGGAGTTTCTTCTACTTCAGGCACGAGGACGTGCTTTGCTTACATTGCGCTTTCACTTTCCAAGCTGACGGGACAATGGCGGCTGCTTGTTAATCTTTCTGGCGGGGCAGCCCTTATGTGCTCGGGTGGTACCCGCAGGATTGCTGGCACCTCGAGAGGGAGACCTCTTCCTACACTGCTCGGAAAGCCCAGACCATGGCTGCTGTCCCATGCAGGGCTGTCCCACCCTAGTGTTTGACGGAGGGCTATTCTTTCATGCGAACGTTAGCAAATGTATATCCGCTTTTCTGTATTATTCATTAGTTTGCTACAAACCTTGAACGGACATTTTGAATAGGTTCACTGGGACGTGTCCCAAGATGTTTCCTAAAGCGTTTTAAAGGGTATCAGTGTGCTGGCTCCGATCCAAAGATGATGATACGCTATAACAAACACCAGACAAACATAATACGACCTAATCCATACACACTACGCTCCAAACACACCAACTGGCTGGACGCTGACTCCAGATAGGGGACACAGGAAAATGTACATCCCGATTGGTGAATGGTCCACTTGGAGACTTTGATGCTAGATCGGAGAAAAGGCTGAATACTATTTGCCCATATCTGTCGTGGCAAGTTCCAGAAACCCTGGATATAAATAACCAAACCTGTGTAAAGTACATACATCTCGAATCATATGTGTAATGCGTGTCTTGCAATGCATTCGAACTAACAATGTTGTATAAACAATAGCGGTTGTTTTATGTTAATAACTGTAAATCCAATCAAATAAAAAAAAAAAAAAAATTGCCTAGGTGGTGCCCATATCAGTGTCTATTTGGGTCCGTCTGGCAAGATTAACAAGCATTTGCAATGCAAAAGGTCTCGTAATTGCGAGATTTTGTGCTATTGGTATTGTAAATGACAATGCCTTTTATTTGTGTTTAAAAAACCTGCAATAATAAAAAGCATTGTCATTTACAATACCAATAGGTCAAAGTTTTTAAAATGCAAGACCTATTGCATTGCAAATGCTTGTATACATAGCAGCCAGTTTCAGGACTCAAAGACCACAAGAAGCGTCTTGTAAGACGGTGTTCTTCATTCAGCTTGTGATCGAGCTGAAGTCTTTTTTTGTGGCAACAGAGGTGCGATTTGATCTGCAACTCAGCCCGTCAAGCAGGATGGAAAAGAAAACAATGGTAAAACCTCCAAAAAAATGCAGATTTTTTTCGGTGAGAGGATGTGGCATAACATCCAGAGCTGCCAACTTTGAACCTGGGAAACCAGCTTCCAGTCTCTGTGTCGGTTCTCCCAGTGCCTACAAAAAAAAAACAAGCAGCGGCAGGCGTCAAAGCTGAAGGCACAAGCAGGAAACAAATAATTTAAAAAAAGAGTTCCTCAAAGGAAACCATAAACAGAAAGGTGCAACGAGACCAGTAAATGAGTGGTGCTCCTGGGAGTAAACAAAGACAAACAAGCATTTGCAATGCAATAGGTCTCACATTTACGCCAGTTTGAGCTATTGACATTGTAAATGACAATGCCTTTTATTTTTAGGTCTCGCCTGGCGTTAGCAGCGCGCATGCGCTGCTCTCGCCGTGCGAGGGCTTCTTGGAATCAATACGGTTCCAGAAGTCGTGTCTCTGCTCCGCCTGCATTTTTGATTGGTGCGCGTCATTTTGCATCACGGATTATGCAGAACGTAGTGTGATAATTGTACCGGAGGTTTTTTAGTCCCTCCTGGTTGCCACCCTGACCTCTTTTGGCCCCGCCCACCGGGATTGGATCTTTTACTTGCGGCGGGAGACAGTGTCTCTTAATTAGCCGCTAAGCACTTTTTTCTTGTATTACCGCGTTTATCTTCAAGAATGGCTGACGCGCTTTTCATTTCTCTGGCGCGGCTTGTTTCTTTTTTTTTATTCTATCCTTTCGCCATCTTGTCTCCTGAGCGCCCCACTGATGTATATCGTCACTCGCTTTGTATTTGATTTTATCTTCTACGCTTGTTCTCATATCGCGGACTAGTTTATTAGCCTCTGCTTGTGTTTATTTTCACAATATCTTGCTGTTCTTGAAGTTGTGTCCTTAACATTGGCGTTACAAAAGCCCTGCAGTGAGTAGGTGCTCCGGGGGCCCCTTCTGGCACTCTCAGACCCCAGGGCCCCCCCAAGTTTCGTTACGCCACTGCCTTAACGGGCTACAAATGATCTTGTGCGGTACCCTGACACTGTTTTGGGCTCGTTCGCGCTTTTTAAAAACTTTGTACATGAAACAAATCTATGTGCACGGGGTGAACACGGCGTAGAAAATATTGAGAGCTTTCTTCCCCGTGGCCTGTTTACTTTTCAGTGGATTCAGTTTATTTTATGTGGGCTTTTTGCGAAGTCCGGCGACGGGTCCATTCTTTGGGGGATTTAAGACCGCGAGTGCTGGCTAACGAGCTTCCCGAGCAGGCTTATGGGTGCCCCCTGTGGCTTTAAATCTTGACTGGAGACTTTCTACTGCTACGGAAGCATGTATCGTGTTCACCCCGCGTTTCCACCGCTGTGGTGCCTTGCTCTTGGAAGGAACCCGCTTGCGCCTTTGATTCCAAGTTGGTGCCTCTTGCGAGGACCCTGGATCTCTTGCTGTGAATATTCTGGGTGTTATAATAAGGCTTATTCACATCGCACTTATTAAGTGACCGGTGCACATGTTTGTTTTACGTTTTGTGAATTATAAATGCTGCTTACTTTCCGGTGTAAAAAAAAGGGTTTAACTGCCAGACAGACCCTAACTAGGTCTGTAGCAGGGGTGTGATCCAGGCGTGCTGGGTGCGTGCCAATAAAATTGTGGTAACAGCGGCCTACTGTGCCTGCAGTGAAGTTGTGGTGAGAGACTCAGATTATGCGACTTTAGTGCATGCCTTCCCAGCTATCAAATCTCAAGCTTCAGCAAGAGCTTACGGTTTGCAAGACGTGTATGTCTGAAATCAGCCAGCCAGGATTAGGGCATTGAAGTAATCCCTGCGCTCGAGAGCGCCCCACCCCCTCGCCGTCGAAGGGACTATTAAGTCTGGGTGCCTGCAAAGGCCTTTTGTGGCGCACTGGGATGGCTATGCAAAGAGGCATGTTAGTATAGGTATGCGTGAAAATAACAACTCTCGGCCATGTAGCGCATTTCCCACCACTCGTCTGCAACCTATTAACTAGGATTGGTTTGGCGGGGCAGACTGACCGCTTACTGGGGTGGATGATATACTAAATTGGGTTGCAGCATCACTAGTTACCGAATTAAGAAATGACATACGCTACTATTGCAAGTGCAGTGTTTATTTAAAAAAAAATGGTGTTTTCTGAAACATACGTTCTTGCAAGGAAGATGGATAAAAAGACATTGCCAGTTTGATCAGGCCCATAGAATTTAGTCCTTAAACCAATTGCAGTGGGCTTTTATAGGAAATATCGGGGGCTCTACTGTAGTCAGGATGTACTCTGGTTGAACCAAAGTCCTGTTTTCTCAAACATGTGCAGTTCTGTATTATAAATGGACTACGCTCGTAGCTTTGCCAAAAGTACTGAGTTTAGTGGTACTCCACATCATTAAGAACCCCACATGCCTCAGGAGTCTAGTAAAGATCCATCTTACACAACTGCTTATTTGTCTGGCGCTGCTAAACCCCTACTTAATGATGTTATAACCCAGATATCGGCAAACAGTTGTTTCTTAAAGGGTTACAATAAGTCAGATGCAGGTTGGACTCATTTCTGATGAGAATGCTTTGAATTTTGCAGCGGACACCTGCAAAACCAGTTTAAAAAAAAAAAAAATAAAGGTAAAGAGTTGGCGCTGCACTCGGCACAGTCAGAGCCGCTGCTGCCAATCTGGCACACAGCAGGCATTTCACTGGCGAACCCAACGATACTTATTTTATCATCGCCGGAAGGATGGGATGCTGGGTTGGCCTGAAAAGATGTGATCATCTGACCTGCAGGCACACACGAATCACCATTAGACGTACTCACCAAAGATTTTAAGAAATGGTTTAGGGTCCCGTCCCCATCACAGAAATATCGTGCAGTGGGTCAATGCATCTGTCATAGAAATATGCACTTGTGCACAGATGTCATTGGGGGGCTGAGGGGGGAGAGGAGAAGGAGGGCAAATGGAAGACTCATCTAATGAGTACCAAAAAGCTGGACATTAAGAGCACTTTTTATTGCAGCGCCACAAAGCGGCAAGATTGCGCACCAAACACTACTTAACGCACGTAATTGGCACATTTCAGTTTCCATATTTCTGCATTTTTCACAAGATTTTTATATTTTTATTTACCTTATTTCTGTAGTTCATTTTATTTTTGAAGCAAACTGACGAAATTCAAATATCAACCAAAAGCAAGTTTAAAAGCAATTAACAAATATGCATACTCCAATATCGGAGAAAGACGTCTGGGACAGCTGGAGGTTCTCTTACCAGATAACATAAAATATACCTCTGTGATATGGCACAGAAATAAAATCAAGCATTGGACGGGGATCAAAAAGTAAACGTTGACAATAAACTGTCTTGTTACTAAGGACCAGTAAAAACAAGAGGACGTGGTAAACATGCTTCGAGAGTTAGGAAAGAAAGAAGAATATGTAGAAAAGAGAGAAAAAATCAAAGAGACTTAATAATACACTCAATAATACAAAGCTTAAATACAATACCATTAGCAAAGCAAATGGCTTTAACTTAAACAAAGGCGAGACCTATGGCATTTCCAATGCTTGTTGTTTTCGTTTTTAAAACATAAATAAAAGGCCTAGTCATTTACAATGCCAATAGCTTAAACTCGCGTAAATGCGAGACCTATTGCATTGCAAATGCTTGTTACGTTTTATCTACAGCTCTTGATTTTGTGGTTTTCTTTCCTATTCTTATGTTTGTCTTACCCAGGAGCCTTTCAGTCCACAGTGTTCTTATTCCACGAGTTGTATATTTCCACCTCATACGTCATGGACTATTTTTGTTTTCATCACTCCCTGGGAGTGTGTTAATTTTCTCCCACTGCCCTTTTATCTGTGCCTATTTGCACTCTCCCAAAATGTAATGGCAAAGCCAATAGCTCGTTCTTTTAATGACTTATTGCCTTTGCCAATGCCTGTTGTTAAAAGAAGCTATTATGCAATATTTATCTGTGTAGGCCTTTTAAGTTCAAATACACCTCCTTAAGCCCCGGGATCACATCTTTTGACCTATGGTAACCAATGTGTTTGTTCCTTTCAGGCACTAATAGGTGAATTATACAGGTGGGAAAGTAAGCATGCATGTCTGTTTTTGTGTTTACGGGGAAAGTTGACCGTCTAGATGAAATCCTAGAATAGACCCAGCTAGGCTGTCTTTAGAGACTGAAACGTGACGACAACTAGAGTGTATGGGCAATACTCCCCTGTTATACACCCACTTTAATATTTAAATCATACCTAGGTTGCACAATAATAAAGGGAAACTGGGGCATCTCTGAGGTATTTTTATATAAGGATCCCAATCTCACAATATCATAAGTGTTCCCTGGAATATGGCTGATCCCATCCTGGTTTGTAGGGACCAGGATGAGACACGGTGAAGCAGCAGGCCACTGATAGAGTGCATGAGGGTCTTTAACAAGAAATAACCTGTTTGTCCATCCATTGACTATCTGGCCGTGCTCCATAACTGGTATTGGAGGTTACAAACAGGTACAGGCTATCACTCTGTGTGTTTGTGCCTTTTAAGTGAACCACAGCACAAACATCATCTTCTGATCTTCTGACTCGTTTTCACATCACTCTTCTTTGAGGTTACACCTTAACTCTGAAAACACCCTCCATGGATTGGCCTCTATTGCTACTGCATAGACACCATGTAATATGTCAGTGGTGGCTTAGGCTTACAGTGGCTCTGAGGGTGGGCCTTCACTGCTCCTGCATAGACTCTGTGTCATATGCTACATCTGGAGTTCAGTACATAAGTACAGATCTGGCCTTCCCTGAGCTAAGGAACCAGAGCCAAGCTGCTATCTCCGCACCACATAGCCAAACAGCATAAGTTGTCCAAAAAGGACAACCCACTCAAAAGTGTTACAACACAGACACAGGTTTTATGTGAAGTCGCACAAACTAAATTACTGCTCTGCAATGGCTGACTGTACTTAGTGCAGGTCATGGATCAGACTTATACTTATCGGAGGTGTCCCGATAAAACATCTGTTTTAGCTGCATGTAACCAGAGTCTATCAGGAGCTATTTCTCTATCTTCCTGAATAGAAAAATAAATCTCATATGATGGCAACCTGCAATTAGGAAAATCTATACATTCCCCCAGAAAATTCAGGTACTCATCATCAACTGTCCTGGACCATTCTCACTCATTACCAAGAGTACATACAACCAATACAGAAGAGACCTGCCAGCCAAACAACATTTCTGGTCAGTGCATAACACTCAGTCCAAGTCTGCCAAAAGACATTCAAATTCTTCAGTGAGTCTCTATTGTTGGCTGACTATAATCAGTGCAGGCAGGATGACAGCGGTGCACAAAGGTATAATCTCATATGTGCTCAAACATGGCTGGCTGTAATCAGTATAGGCTGTATAACAATCACACCCTCTTGGCAGTTCTGATAAAGCATGGCTACCCTGACTGGCTGTTACCGTAATAGCCTGGAACTGCAGCCGGAGATACGTATACTGTCAGAAAAACCCTTGTCAATCCACCCACGCCAAACCACTCAGTACCAAAGAGGACAGGCAGCCAATGCATAAAGAGAGATGTGTCACGTTTGGCATCCTGGAGGACTTTAATGTGCTCTATCACTGCATCCGAGCCTCATTCCTCATTATAGCGAAAACCAAATATCCTACCATAATGCACATATAGGGATGAATCCATTGCAGCCCATCTCAGTGGCTCTGTCATCTCTGTTACACATCTTCCTAGTGGCGTAGCAAGGGGGGATTGGTGTGGTGCTAGGGTCCACCCCGGGTGGGACGAGTTTTTGGGGTGGCGGCCTTCTTCCTCTCTTACCTGCTGCCTCGGGCCGCAATTGCCAGCAAACCCCCCGCGCTCTACAATGCAGCTGTCATGTAGCGGCAATCGGCGGAATCTCGCCAGCACCCCACCCCGCTTTTCAAATGCAGGGAGCGCCACAGACGGCCAAAAGGCTAGCTACTCCACTGACTTCCCATCCCTCTCTTCTCCAGACTCCCCAAACTTTCAGAGTGGATGACACACAAGCTTTTTACAGAACAGGAAATGCATTGAAAAAAATCACTATAATCTCAATAGGGGACTTGCAGAATAACTTTTAGCTGCCCGCCAATTATGATCACACGGCTGAGCTCTGCGACCCAAGGAACAGTTTGACCACCACTTTGGCCACTCATCCCCAATACCAAAACACTTTCCACAGAAGTTCATAACAAGTACAACACTACTTCAACCAAGTTCTACCCATCCAATAATGCACTTCTGCCTCCTTAACCTGAATATGCAATGCAATTACAATACAATACAAATACTTTGAATCTGTGACGTCAAAGTCTCTGTAGCATATTGGAGCCCCGGCACTGACCTCCAAGGGAGCTTTCAGTCTGCAGTAACAAGGAAAGCAGCCCAGATCTGTGCAAGATTAGTTGAAAGCAATACTGTGACTGGTCATGAAAATGCTCAATTGCCAATTGCTACTTGAGGGCTCATGAACTCAATTTGTATTGATGTCATATTCCACCCATCTACCTTCCTCCTACAGTTGGCACTTGGACAGTACTTACCGGAATGGCTGGTATTTTAATGCCAAGAACAGTAACAGATAAAAAAATGGAAAGTTAGCCAAAACAGGTATTTCTGGCCATTTAAATCTAAATATATATAAAACTGCAAATATAAAACAAAATATCTTTAAACATATTTTAGAGCTGTCTAAACTATTCCTATTCAATTGCTAAAGAAAAGAGAGGCAGAATTAGGATGTTAAGGAAAATAATACTAAGGTTTATACACCTGATCCATTTCAAGTACCAGTTTCTGGCCCATCTAGACTCTCAAAACACTAGCAAATGGTCAACATTAAAAAAAAAAAAAGTTGGTGACTGTTCTCCCTTTCAAAAAACAGCAGTACAGTTAGTAACAAGCACTGGTAATGCCAATAAGTCTGGCTTATGAATAAAGGGCCTTTTGTGCCATTACTGAGTTTAGGCAATCAATAAGTCATCATATATACACTCTGTCACTCATATATTCACTGACTCATTCTTGCATTCACCCTCTATAAGAACCACAATAAAATGCATTCAGTCTCAACAACATATGCAAGATCAAAGAATACAAGTAAAAAAATAAAAAAGACAATATGCTGCCATCTAACCACGGTGGGCACATGCTTGCAATACCGAAACTAAACATAGCACTGGGTGTTCATCTTGCAGTGGTATTGTACACCGTCTAGCATTGTTTTAAAATTCCAACATCTATCTATTCATCTATGTATGTATTCACTGAAAAAACAAAGGCTAAAATAGAGTTATATGTCGGTTGTTTTATAATAAAAAGCAAACTGTTTAAAAAAAAAACATTGATATTCACCAGTTATTCGTAACTGACGTAAGTATAACTTGAACTGCCATAAACTTCAGACATCATCAATCATGTAATATGTGCAGTCAAAAGCAGTGCACCATAGCTGTGCAAGTTATACTTATATCAGTTATGTATAACTGGTGAATTACAATGTTATGTATGGATCTCATAGAGAGCTGCTATTGTTTATTACAGATTCCAAACCTCATAAATCACTGCTAGGATGCAAAAACAGTTGATAACAAAACTTTTTACCCACTGTTGCTATGGCATATAGGCATTCCAGGCAAGGCGAACAGGGGTCTCTGACAGGGGTACAAAAATGGTAGTCGGCATTTACAAGATCACACTTCCTATTGTGCAATAAATTTAGGTGGGTATTTAGAAATGCAAATAGTAACAAAAAAGCAATGGGATGCTAGTAACTTCAGACACCCAGACATCAATGGTGGCAAAGAAGGGCAATGAATTTGAAGGCTATTACTCATAACATGAATGCAAAGGATATCAAAGCACTCACGAGTATAATATAATAATGTATAAACTTTAGTCCAATGAGTCAAGGTCAGGAAAAGTTCAATCCAGGTTGTTGTTTATTGTTAGAAATCTTCCTGTGACCGCAGTTACAGGACGCCATGCTTGCCAACGGCTACATACCTGGATTAGGAGCTTATCAAGTCTCCTAAACGTTCTAGGACACATTTCCCCTCTTCTTCTTATCTTGTAAAATCTTGCACACCGAACATATAAGGTGATACTGTCCATTAATCTATAGAATCAGGACTATACATTTATTCCCGAAGGAAAATTTGTGGAGTGCGGAAGACTATAAGTAAGAACACATGACGAAAAAGAGATCTATTACTGCTTGCACTCAGTTCAAGAACATTAACCTTGTCTCTGAGACCAGATGAATGGGCTCAGAGTCTCTCTAAAAACATAATGAAGGAATGGATAATTTTGTTTGACCAATCAGATACTGTCTTATGGGGATATTAATTTGTTCAACAGACAAATATCTTTTTCTGGAGATGAAATTGGATATACGCTTTGTCTTGGCACATGACCACTATACTGAATCTCCCTGATGTCTACTATGATAAGAGCCTAGAAGAAGTCACACGAGTGATGAAAGACGTGTTGAATGTACCTTCTGATATTACTTTGTCACATGAAGATTTCTAACAATAAACAAGAACCTGGATTGAACTTTTCCTGACCTTGACTCATTGGACTAAAGTTTATACATTATATTATACTAATGAATGCTGTGATATCCTTTGTATTCAAGGCTCTCTGATAGCCTGTCAGTGCAGCTGGGCTTGGCTGCTTTGAATGAAAGCAGAAAGGACAGCTGCAGCAGAGGAAGGAAGGCAGGGAAGGTGGTGGGGGTTGGTCAAGGATGGCAGGTAAGTTTTATTTTTTTACCTTTTGGACAGGGATTCATATCAGAGGCCATGTTATATATGGCTCACACATTACTCCTCTTCCCCTGCGTATCAGTTGAAAGCAGGGACAGATGTTTTCGGGGGTGTTAGATCCGGCAACTTTGGCGTATTTTTCCCATGTCTTTTTGCGTCTGGCCTCCTGTTTTTGACTGTGTGCAGCATTTTGTTTTTGCTGGTTTTAGGACTCTGGGCACTTTACCACTGCTGACCAGTGCTAAAGTGCAAGTGCTCCATGTGTAAATTGTAGTTGTGATTGGTTTATCCATGCCTGGCATATTTGATTTACTAATAAGTACCAAGTAAAGTTCACCAGGTGTGCCCAGGCTGCATCACTGATTGTGCCACCCACATGAGAAGCCCTGCAAACATATCTCAGTCCTGCCACTGCAGTGTCTTTGTGTGCAATTTGAAACGGCCATGTCGACCTGACAAGTGCACCCACATGCCAGGACCACACCTTCCCTTTTACTACTTGTAAGTCACCCCTAAGGTAGGCCCAAGGCAGCCCCATGGTCAGGGTGCAATGTATTTAAAAGGTAGGACATTTATTGTTATGTTTTACATGTCCTGGTAGTGAAATACTGCTAATTGCGTTTTTCACTATCACAAGGACTATCTCTTCAATAGGGTAACATGGGGATTGCCTTGAAAAATCTTTTGAGTGTAATTTCCCATTGGGAGCAGATAGAGATTTGGAGTTTGGGGTCTCTGAACTCACAATTTAAAATACATCTTTTGCTGAAGTTGGTTTTTAAATTGCGTGTTTGAAAATGCCACTTTTATAAAGTTGACATTTTCTTGCTTATCCATTCTGTGCCTCTGCCTTTCTGTAGAATCCACGTCTAGGTTGGCTGACAGTTGGGCTCTTGTGCATTCACTCTAGACAGTCACACAAAGGGAGATGAGGTGTGTCTTGCATATTCTTATGGGCCATCACCAGGTTGATGGGCCTTCCTGAGCTACAGTGGTGGGAGGAGTTGTCACTGACCCAAAGCTGTCTCCACCCCCTGTAGTGTGTCTGGAGTCAGTTCAGGGAAAGGCAGGGTCTTGTGCACTACAAAGTCTTTTCTTTGAAGTTTGCCTACTTTAAAGGCAGAAACTGGTATAAGTACTGGATCTGTGACACCATAACTTCAGAACACTTCTGGACTAAAGGATAGTCTGCCAGGAAGAAGAGTTGGATGCTGTAGGAGGGGCTGACACTCTGCCTGTTGCTTTGTGTGCTGGCCTGCTGCTCGCTGCTTCTGTCCTGGGAGTGAAAGGACTGGACTTTGCTTTCTATATCCTGCTTCCAAGGTTCTCCAAGGGCTTGTGCCTGCTTGCTTCATGTTAAGAAGTCTCAGGGCCATCAAAGACTTCACCTACCAGTGCCTGGGCTCTTCTGCTGAGAGCCCTGACTTGCCAAGTGGTGCGAAATCCAGTTCCTGGGCCCTTAGAAGTGAATCTGGTGAGAAAATCCACACATCGACTCACAGCGCCCATTTTCTCAACGTATCACCACCATGCAACTGAAAAATCGATGCAGCAGCTGTAGTGCGACCGAAGAATTGATGCATCATCTGCTTTTTGGTTGAAAGATCACCGCATCGTAAGTCCCGAGAACTGTGTCACCGACGTCTTTTGCACCCCGCTCCGAATCCGACGCAGTCCCTACACCGCCGCTGAAGAATCGACGCAGCGCCTGATTCGCAGCTGTAAAATCAACACAGCACCTTTCTCACCACTACCACATCGATGCAGCGTGTCTGAATTTTCAACACATCATCCCTCTATGCGTCTCTTCATCGATGCTGGATCGCAGTAAGGAACTGAGGCCGCGAGTCCAGAAATCGACACATCATCTCCCCTCGCAGTAAGGAATCAATGCAACACTTCCCCTGCCTAGCAGAAAGGCACTATCACCTCACCTCCCCTGGGATTAAGGAATCGATGCATCGCTTTTGTTTTCCGGCACCTCACCTCTCTTGCGCCTGTATTCGTCTTTTATTTTGATGCTGCTAAGGTACTTTGTGCTAAAACAACAGCATTCATAGTTTTCTATGGACTGAACATACTTAACCTTTTAAAAGTGATATCTTTGCTTGTGTATGTCAGATTTTTGACATTTTGGTCTTGTTTATTCAGATAAATATTGGTTGTTTTTCTAAACCGGTATGGTGTCCTTTTGTAGTGTTTTCACAGTGTTACTATCTGTGTTTGTGCAAATGCTTTACACATTGCCGCTGAGATAAGCATAACTGCCTGTGCCAAGCTACCACTGGGGTGAACAGTTGTTACCTTAGCTGTGTGACTCCCTTACCCTGACTAGAGTGAGGGTCCTTACTTGGACATGGTGCAAACCCCTGCCAACTAGAGACTCCATTTCTAACAGGGGGCCATACATAACATAAAATTATAGATGGGTAAAAAGTGAATTACAGGGATTTTTTTCACCTCGGGGTTCTGAGTGACATCATAGACAGCTCGAGCTTCGCTCTCGTTGTCTATTTGATGTCACTCCGAACCCCTCAGTGAATGTCATCCCCGTAATTCACTGTTACCCATCTTTAATTCTCTATACATATAATGGCGACCAGAGGGTTGAGGCAAAAGCTATCCGCACTTGTCAATGTGATGTGTGGGAAGTGAAAAATGGTGCAGGAAACGAAGGAGTACAGCCCTCTCTACTCCATAATTTGGAAACAATTCCAAAACAACATAAAACACAAAGTGGTTCCGCACACAACAACAACAAAGTCTCTAAAAATTCAATGAATGACAGTCTATATGTGCACATAGAGGAGCTTCCAGATGTTGTTTTTTTTTTTAAAAAAAAGTTCCTTATTGGGCTGTTTTTCAAATAGAAACAAATCAGGCAGATAAAATCCAGTAGCCGACGCGTTTCATCCCAAAAGGGACTTCTTCAGGGCTACAAAAAGACATATATAAATACATTTAAAATATATACATACATATAAGCAGACGCACAAATACAATTTCATGGTGTGATAACACAATTTCAGCCATTTCTGATGTTAACTGCATCAATATATTAATTCATCATTTCAAATAATTCATCAGATGCACTTACATAGTATACTAATAAAAGTTGAGCTATTTATGGAGTCAGCTGTTTCAATGTGACTACTCATTATTTCGAACAGTTCAACAGATTTATATATATTGTCATCAATATGTTTTATCTTATAGCAGATGGGGACCATATATTAATATCTATTGGTAGTAGTCAACAGTGCTTTCACATGACAACATACCTTCACTGTATAGATCATACATCCAAGTTCCAAATCCTCTTTCAGTATTGTTCTTATTCTGTAGTCACATAATTTGTATATTGTGTGTGTCCTATAACAATAACATTTATAAATGTTTTTTCTGATAATTCTTTATTGTTCTATTACAGTTTTCTAAGATTATTACATCCATACGTCCCGGTATATGTATACATGAGCACATAATAATAAGAAAAAGAGAGCCTAGCAGTGATTAATGTGTTCACTTAACCGGGCAAGGTTAGTGAACAAACACAGGGCAAGTCATGATTAAACCTTCACCATATTATATTAGAAGGTCTGTACAACAAAGCAGTGCGTCTTGTTTGTAACCACAGTGCACTCCCGAACCGTGGGACGCTGCAGCACCAAACATTTACGAATTGATTAACAGAGTAAAATTTGCTTTCTTGTTTAAGATTTTTTATTTATTGCCCAAGTGTGTATTCATTTGTTATTGGCAAAGCTGAACTAAGGAAGCCAAATATGCTAGTCGCAGATTAAATATAAACGGCCGTCATGTTCGGTATGAAATATTTAAAAACAACAGTACACGTCAAGATTTGCCAGTTTTAAGATAGAATCCAATTGGCTATTTGCGATATATCATTGCGCCAATAATTTAAATTTACTTCATAGATCATTTTTACAAATATTATAATGGACACTCTCTTCCCTCAAGATGTCTCTTTTCTTTGAAGCAGACTCGATATTCAACTTCACTATTAAAGACCATGGAGTTGAGTTAAGATCGGTAATGAAGTACTATAGGGCGCCATCTGAAGCCGGCATCTCCCGCAGTGTATATGACAGGCAAGGAAACATCATGTAATGACGTGACACGTAAAGAGTGTTCGTCTATATAGTTTATACTTAAAGAAGACCAGTAAATTTATAGCAGGTAACATTTTTTATTCAAGGTGTACATATTTGTGCAGTCAGTATGTTAGAAGAAAACACAGGATTATTACGACTTAAAGTCCCGTCCTACAACTGTGTCACAAGGCACATTTTTTGATTATGCGGCTTGGTCACCGGAAATTGGTCAAAGCATCCGCTTCAAAAAGTTAATACAAAACGCTATTTGACAGAGGTTTTTATACGCTAGTCCTGAATATTAAGTACATGAGCACGCAGAGGCACACAACGTAATCACAAAGTGCAAACAGTTCTAACAAAGCGGGCGCCATTTTTGAACAGGAAAAGGTCATGTCTTTATCTACGTGCTTAGTTAAGGTTCAGAAAGACCAAGCAAAATTTTTTTTTATAGTTAACATTTTAATTCAGGACATACATGTTTATTACGATCAATAATGTAAACGAGGGCGTGAGATGACTCGTGACATAGGGTTCTACCCTCCAACTTTATTATAAAGCCCACTTACTGTTTACGCGGCTTGGTGACTGAGGGTCCGTCAATGCGTCTGCTTCAAAGGGTAGAAACAGATCGCCATAGGGCGGGTATTTTTATACGCTAGTTTTCAATTAACAACACCTGGGCATATAAACACAAACAACGTTCTCACAGAGCGCTGCTAATTCTAGCGAAATGAGCGCCAATTTTAAGCAGGCAAGGACCCTATCTTTATAAAGTCGAACTGATTAAAACTGGAGCATTGACAATTAATAACGTCTCCATAACCATAGTCATATTCAAATCTATAATACTATGCAGTAGATCACGAAAATCTTTGCAATATCAGATATTTAACAGTGCGAAAATAGATGTAGCACCCTAAAAAGCGCTCCGAGTCCTGGCAAATCAAGCGCCATTTTTACATGTGTAGAGGTTGTATTTTTTCACGATCCACTCAGTGCACATTAACGTACTGGTGATTTGTGACACTCACATAGAGTCAATTCAATTAGAACTAGGGCATTAACAGTTAATAACCTCTGCATGTTCATGTCCAAATTCAAATCTACAGTGTTATATAGTAAAGTCATTAAGATCTTTACAGTATCGAACATTTAACAGTGCGATAATGTACATTGGTATCTAAAGGCGCTGATAGTCCCGATAAACCCAGCAACATATTTGCATGTATAGAGGTTATATATGTTATTGATGTATGGTATAAGGACAAAGGACATTTCATTGAGGAGCCACCAATTCTCACATCCAATGTGCCATTTAAAAAAAAAAGAATTTGACTCCTTATATACATACACATAACATGTTCCAACTGATTTATACAGCTGCACTTAACGCTGTTGTACTTCAAGACATCATTATCCCACATAGGTCATGACATGCAAAGACATAAGTGATTGATAAGTATCTAATGCATAGTCAATACAGCTATGATAGTAAGAATAATATCGCAAAACAGGTTATAAAAAGTGATGAAACTCGTTATTAATGTTTAATCCAAGTTTTACGGTGCGCAAGCGGCAAATCCATCTTGCTTCTAGCTGTCTCAAGGTCAGCTCTCTGTTTCCACCTCTCTCTTTTATTGCAGCATGGTCTATGGCATGAAACATAATAGTCCTGTCATGTGGGTGATTACAGTTTATATGAATTGCAACTGGATATTTTACATCGTTGTTTTTTATAGCTCTAACATGCTCCTATATGCGCAATTTTAAGCTGCGTATACTGCTGCCAATATATACTTTTTTACAGGAACATATGATGGCATATTCAACAAATGTAGTATTGCAGTTGATAAAACTCTCAACAGTGTATTCTTTGGATTTGTTGTAACTGAATTTCACCAGTTTATTCTGTCCAAATTTACAGATACAACAGTTTCCACAGGTATAGAAACCCACAGGTTTATCAGGCAACCAGGTCATGTTGGTCTTACTCTTGGTTTTGACGTAACTGGGACATAGAGTATTCTTTAAGGTCCTACCCCTCCGGTATACCACTCTTGGTTTTTTAGATAGAATTCCTTTGGGAACACTGTCTGAGTCCAACAGATGCCAATGTTTTCTTAGAATATTGTATACATGGCTGCTGTAGGAATTATATTCGGTGATAAAAAGGATTTCAGACATATGTTGCTTTTTGTTTTTGTTCGTTTTCATAGTTGGTACTAGTGTTAATTTTCTATCTAATTGCAATGCTCTTTTCTCAGCTTTTTTTCAGACAATAATTGTCATATCCTCTTTTGCCAAAATTTTCTTTTATCATGTGGCTGTTCCTGATAAAATCTTTGTCCCGGCTGCAGTTGCGCCTAGCTTGCACCATTTCACCATATGGTATGGCATTTATGGTGGAGCGTGGGTGAGAGCTGGTTGCATGCAAAACACTATTGCATGAGGTCTCTTTCTTGTATATGTCACTTTGTATAGCTGAGTTAGAAATGAATAATCTCAGATCCAAAAATTCAATCTCACTGTTGGAATGTTTCATTGTCAGTTTCACATTGAACTTATTAGTATTTAAATACATGTGAAAGTCATTAAGACTCTCAAAGGTACCATTCCATATCATCACCACGTCATCTATGTAGCGGCCATAGAATATTATGTTGTTACTCCACATGTGAGCTCCTGGACCCCAGGCATGCTCCACCTCATACAGACCCATAAATAGGTTCGCATAAGATGGAGCAAACCTGGAGCCAATCGCTGTACCCTGCTTTTGTAGAAACCACATGTTGTCATGCAGAAAAACATTTTGCATTAAAATCATCTCTGACATATCCAGAAGCATTAATTGCTCAAGATGTTGTGCACCACGTTTGAACAGAAAATGCTTTAAAGCTCACATTCCCTGTTCCTTCTGAATACAAGTGTATAAGCTCTCAACATCCATTGTCACAAACAATAGATCAGTTTGGTCCCACTTGAAGTCCTACAATTTACAGAGCAAATCACCACTATCCCTCAAGTAAGAGGGGAGATTCTTGACAATCGGTTGGAGATAACAGTCCACATACTCAGCAATGTGCTCTGTAGGCCCACCATTTCCAGAAATTATTGGCCTACCCGGGGGAAAAGAGCCCCCTTTGTGAATCTTTGGTAATATATAGATACACGGGTATCTTGAATGGTGAGCCAACAGATATTTGTACTCTTGATCAGACAATAGGCAAGATTCATGCCAATCCCCCAGTTTGTAATAAAGTTGGAGGGTAGAACCCTATGTCACGAGTCATCTCACGCCCTCGTTTAAATTATTGATCGTAATAAATATGTATGTCCTGAATTAAAATGTTATCTATAAAAAAAAATGTGCTTGGTCTTTCTGAACATTAACTAAGCACATAGATAAAGACACAACCTTTTCCTGTTAAAAAATGGCGCCCACTTTGTTAGAACTGTTTGCACTTTGTGATTACGTTGTTTGCCTCTGCGTGCTCATGTACTTAATATTCAGGACTAGCGTATAAAAACATCTGTCAAATAGCGTTTTGCATTAACTTTTTGAAGCGGATGCTTTGACCAATTTTCGGTGACCAAGCCGCATAATCAAAAAATGTGCCTTGTGACACAGTTGTAGGACGGGACTTTAAGTCGTAATTAATCCTGTGTTTTCTTCTAACATACTGACTGCACAAATATGTACACCTTGAATAAAAAATGTTACCTGCTATAAATTTACTGGTCTTCTTTAAGTATAAACTATATAGACGAACACTCTTTACGTGTCACGTCATTACATGATGTTTCCTTGCCTGTCATATACACTGCGGGAGATGCCGGCTTCAGATGGCGCCCTATAGTACTTCATTAACGATCTTAACTCAACTCCATGGTCTTTAATAGTGAAGTTGAATATCGAGTCTGCTTCAAAGAAAAGAGACATCTTGAGGGAAGAGAGTGTCCATTATAATATTTGTAAAAATGATCTATGAAGTAAATTTAAATTATTGGCGCGATGATATATCGCAAATAGCCAATTGGATTCTATCTTAAAACTGGCGAATCTTGACGTGTACTGTTGTTTTTAAATATTTCATGTCGAACATGACGGCCGTTTATATTTAATCTGCGACTAGCATATTTGGCTTCCTTAGTTCAGCTTTGCCAATAACAAATGAATACACACTTGGGCAATAATTAAAAAATCTTAAACAAGAAAGCAAATTTTACTCTGTTAATCAATTCGTAAATATTTGGTGCCGCAGCGTGCCACGGTTCAGGAGTGCACTGTGGTTCCAAACAAGACGCACCGCTTTGTTGTACAGACCTTCTAATATAATATGGTGAAGGTTTAATCATGACTTGCCCTGTGTTTGTTCGCTAACCTTGCCCGGTTAAGTGAACACATTAAGCAAGATGGCGCTAGTATGAGCTCTTTCCATCCAGCCGCTACGCCGTGCCGGACATCGATAATCAACTGTTCTTACCTGACTCCGTGATGCTGGTTTTCAGATCGTGCAGAGTGAGGTATCGAACGCCGTGCAGGAGGTCATATGAAGTTCGAGCGGCGGTCCGTTCTATTGCCTGGTTTGCGGGAGCTGTGCCAGAAACCACAGGCTGCCTAGCAGTGTGTGTCCTGATCGGAACGCCTCGGGAGCCAGATACCTGCTTGCCGGCCCGTCTGGTTTCTGCCGTGTTGGAAGCAGCGTCCCAGTTTAACATCAGGCAAATGTCGACCCGGGGAGCGAGGAGCGCTAAAGTGAAAGCAGCTCTGGCCAGCGCGGCTCAAGGAGACGCCGAGAGGACAGATACTCTTCCCAAAAGTAAACGGGAAACTGATGGTCCGAAAAAGATGGCGGGGAGACTTGGGGGCGGAGGAAGCATGAAGGAGGGTGCTGGTGCAGATTTTGGTCTCCTGCCCTCACTAACTAAAAAATTTCCTGCAATTAAGGTGCCACCTCCCCTGACTGCCTTCACAGCGATTTTGGCAGATGGGAGCTCAGTGCAACCGGGCGATCCCCAGAAGGCTGCCTGTATATCTGTTCAATCCGGGGGAGCTGTAACAGCTGGGGTCCAACTCAGCAGCCAGGATAGCTCCAAGAATTTCAATGAAGACATAGACTCTTCCTCAGCGCTCTCCTTGGAAGCCAATAGCTCGAACGTTGAGCCTGGACTGGCGACCGCGTCCGCCTCTGGCTCTTCTGATTCTGTCCCTGCGCTTGTAGCCGGCCTTGTGGAGGTAGGCTTGGAAGACAAACTCGGCGCCCAGGCTCCCCAGACTCCCGAACTTATTGGAGAGCATTTCTATTCAGTCTCTGACGGTTCTTTAACAGAGGATGGCGCGATTAGCTCAAGCATTGACAGTTCCTCTAATAATAACGAGTCTGACCCCTCCTTTGACACTGGAACTGTTCAGCAGAAGAAAAAACTGTGCAATAAGGCTAAAAGATGCAGCCAGCTCAGATGGGATTATTCGGACTCTCAATTGCTTTTTCCTCTGGGTGATGAAACAGCCAAAGTTGTACATTGTGAGAGTGCTGAATCAGTACCGGCATACACGGCAGAACCCTCTTTAACCTCCATATTGACCTCAATAAAATAATTCCAAGATGAGGGTCGATCCGATAGCCGCCTTGCTAAAGGGGCCGCCAAAAAACTGCAAGGAGGTATGCGGAAGCTAAGTAAGATCTGTACTGACATTGGTGATCGTGTTGCTATGGTTGAAGGCAGTACAGAAAATCTGGAAGTTGAAGTAACTACCCTAGAAGAACAGGGCACTTCCCAAGCTGCATGTTTGATCGATGTAACATCAAAGTTGGAAGAACAGGAAAATCGACAACGTCGAAATAATCTTCATCTTTTGGGGATTCCTGAAGGGGTAGAGGGGGATGACCCAAGGCGATATATCGTTAAGCTTTTACGAGACACCTTTCCGGATTATACAAACTGGAACTGGGACCATGAGGTCCAGAGGGCACATCGTTTCCCTTTCAATCGAAAGCTACGACGGGATGGCAGCAGCTTCAGCGAAGAAAAACCCAGGGCCTTTTTGGTTTTTTTGGGGAACTTTCTTCTTAGACAGTTGGTCTACGACCAGGCTCGCCCGAATTCCCAGAAGGGGTCTAACGAAGTGCTGTTTTTTGCAAAGCCTGACTTTTGTCACGTTACAGTGGAGCGGAGGTGGCGTCTTCGCCAGCTTATAGCTCCTTTCCAACAGCAAGGAGCTCAGGTGTTCTCCCTCCTCTGTTCATCTCCTGGATCAGATTACTATACCAACAGCCTACTCCCAAAGTGTTGATCAATGGTCATCTTTCTCTCGGGTTCTCCATCTCGAGAGGCACCCGGCAGGGATGCCCGCTATCCCCACTCCTTTTTGCCATAGCGATTGAGCCACTGGCATCCAGGCTTCGTCAGCGCACCAGGACAAGGCTTTCCGTTGTTGTTTACGCCAAATTTTGATATCCCTTTATGCAGATGACGTTACTCTGTATGTTAGAGATCCCCAACAAAACATCAACCCCCTATTACGGGAATTCATTGTCTTTGGTAGGCTATCCGGGGTCAGTATTAACTGGGGGAAATCTCAGGTTTTTCCTTTGACACCTAAGGTTACTAGATTTGCGCTCGATTTCCCGTTGGAATGGTGCAATACCGACCTTTGCTACCTGGGTATACAGCTGACCAGAGACAGAGAAAGGATCATACGTCTCAATTATGGCACAGCTATCACGCAACTTACCAGCAATGTTACTCGCTGGATTTCTCTACCTCTCTCGCTCGCAGGCCGCACTTCCCTGATAAAAATGGTTGTTCTCCCGCAGTTCTTATATCTCTTCATGAATAAACCTTACAACCCTGGTCCCTACTTTTTTAAAACTCTTCGCACTGAATTACTTAGATTGCTTTGGGGAGGTAAGCAGCCGAGGCTCAAATGGTCCATACTCACGAGACCCTATGCTCAGGGCGGCTTTGATATTCCAGACTTTGAAGTCTATTTTCTAAGCGCGCAAGCTCATTATGCTTATTATTGGATCAACCCCCCCAGATACATGCCGCAGGTGGCTACAGAGGATTGGCTCGCTGACCCAATACCTTTGGATGGTATCATACATGCCCCTATTCGAACTCGCGCAACGTCACCCACCACGGTCACAGGCACAGTTGACGCATGGAACCGTATCACAGACCTTCTTGATTCCCCTTTGTTATATTCATCGCGGCTTCCACTGTCCTATCATCCCTGCGTGCCACTGTTGCAGGAAAAGGGATTTCACAAATTATGCGAACGGATTAATGTTACTAAATGGGGTGACCTTTTTCACGATGGCATATTCCGCTCTTCAGACCAGTTATTCCATGGGATTCGGCCCTCACCTCTAGATTTTTTCCTATATGTTCGACTCAGACAGGGAGTTTAGTCGGTTATCCCAGACTTCCCGCGGGAGCCCACGAACCTTACCCCGTTACACCAAATGTTGGGGTCCACGGATGGAAAACACCTAGTATCTGGACTCTATAACAGCATACGCACACAACAAACGGAGGCTACCAGCCCAGCCCGCACACACTGGAATGTGGAACTAGAGAGGGAGGTGACTGACGAACAATGGACATATTGTTGTCTCCAAACCTCACAAATTTCCGCTAGTTGTAGACTGCGGGTCATACACTACAAATTCCTCCATCGCCTGTATTATACACCTGCCAAAAAGTATAGATTTAAACTGTCTGATAATGATCGCTGTGAGAGATGTGGAAGGCCGGGGGCCGGATTCATACATTTAGCATGGGAATGCCCAAAGATACAGGAGTTCTGGGAGCAAGTCTTTGAGGCACTTGAGAAAATGTCGAATAGCACACTGGAGAGAGATCCCTTGATGGCGCTTTTGGGCTATACAGCACAGATACCCAAGTCATATCGCAAGTTCCTTGCCATGTCGTTCCTACTTGCCAAGCGCAGAGTAGCCTGCAGGTGGGGCAGGGGAAGAGCTCCGAAATTCAAGGACTGGCTGGAAGACCTGCTCTATTGTCAGGAGCAACTGACTGCTTATGCTGAAACGCTTCCACGTGCTTCTAGGCCCAAGGATATATGGGGTCCTCTCCAAAGCTATCTCCTCATGCAAGACTCGGATGGGTCGGATACCCACCCTCTGGGAAATGATGCTTGACTGTTGTATGAAACATGCTTTTCCTTATCTCCCATGCTTCCCTCCTCCATGCTAAAGATCTATGACATGCATTCCATTATTATTGTTATATGCTCTGTGGTTTTCTACTTCGCCACTGCTGCTTGAGGTTTCGGGACGTACGATTTACGTGATATGTAAGTAATATGGTGCTGCCTGCCTGCTGAAATGTACCCCTGATGTTCCAAATGCATCTTTATTGTATTATTCTCGAACCGTGTAGCTTTGCTGTAATTGTATACTATCCAGGATTCGTCCACCTGATGTTTTGGTATTGCACAGAGATAAGAGAGATCACTATGCCAGACAAACGCATGTCAACCCTATGGTTATCAGAAGCTGTAATGTTTGTTACACATGATGAAAATTATTCAATAAAAGGTTTAAAAAAAAAAAAGAAAAAAAAAAAAAAGGAGCTCAGGTGTTTTTAATGAACCCAGCAAGACTAAAAGTGATTTTTAATGGGTGTTCTCAGATCTTTTTGTCAGAGATTAAAGCTGGGGAGTTTTTGAAAGAAATCAAAGGGAAGAAAGGGCTGAGTTAAGCTGTATTACTTTCTCTCTCTTCTGATCAAGGCTAATTTCTAAAGCTCCTCTGTCGCTCTGTTATCTATAGCCTTTAATGCCGTAGCCACTGTTTGTTACATGGGAGCAGTGATGCAAGGGTACTAGCAGGCTTGCTCAACTAGGGAAAGGCACTATTGGCTGGGGTCAAGCTATTTCTTTCTTTCTCTTTTTTTTCTTTTTCTTGTACAAGCTTGGCAGTCAAGCCCGGCATGGCCAGGTAGCGGGGGCTCACATGAGATGACCATCACTCAGTGTTACCCTGATTGCTCTTTTTATGGGGGGGTGAAGGGGTGGGATGGGGAGACAATCGTACGGCAGTGGGAGGAATGATGATGTTTCTTATTTTATAGGTTGTGGCCTGTCTGAAACTGGTCTTTGGAGGCATGGTGCAAAGGGGAGGGCAAACAAGGGAAGCATTTGGGATGGAAAGGGGGAAAAAAGAAAAGAAAAAGGGGGATAAATCAGAAAAAAAGTACGTTGATAAAAGGAAAAAAAACTTTCTAGATTTAATTGTTCACAAGAGAAAAATGATTTTCATACCTGGAATGGTATAGTTATTAATGCTGGGTTAAAGGGGTGGTTTTTTTTTTCTTCAACTATTGGGAACGCGAATGATGTTTAGTCGAGCTCAACTGGCCCAGACTCTGATACGAATATGATGAGCAATCTTAGAATAGTTTCTGTAAACATCTGCGGCCTGAATGATGCTATGAAGAGACAAAAGGTAGCACAGGGGCTACGTTTGTTGGAGGCCGACATCGTCTGTCTCCAAGAAACGCATATTGAGGGAGCGCAGAGACATCTGTTGAATTCGCTGGGGTATAGAGTCATTGGGGGAACTTCCCAAGGTGCGTGTGTGAAAGGAGTAGGGATTATGGTTCAGAAGAAGCACTCACTAAAAACCTTTCGAGTAAAATCTGACTCCCTAGGGAGATGGGTTATAGCTGAATGCTGCTTACCCCTCAAATCCGCTTTTACTATATGCTCCATCTATGGGAACAACTCGGACGATCCTGGGGTAATAAACTGGCTCACAGGAGAACTGGCTCACTGGCTGCTTCCAATTATCGTCTGTGGCGATCTTAACATCAATCTGCCCAGTAATTGGAGGGCGAGGGGTCAGTGGAACTATAGATGTCGGAAACCCAAAGTATACCAGGCTATATTAAATTTAATGCATACTCATGGACTTGATGATGCATGGGCCAATTTAAAACCTAACCAAGAGGGTTTCACCTATTTTTCAGCCCCTCATCTATCTCTTGCAAGGCTGGATTATTTTCTGATCTCTTCCTCTCCAACGCGTGATTGCTCTATTTACACTGCTCCGCGATTTATGTCGGACCACAATCCACTCATACTAAACATCGGGGGGCTGGGTTCTAGAGGAGAAGTTTCGAACTGGAGCTTTGAAAAGGCGCTGCTGTATGACAAAAGATATAGATCATACATGCGGGGCTGGATTCATGAGTTCCTTGAGTTTAATATTGGGACGGCCTCAACAACGATGGTGTGGGACACCCTAAAAGCAGGTATCCGTGGAGAGACGCTGCGGTTTTCCATTAGGAAAAACAAGAAAGAGAAGACTCAGGTCTTGGACTTGCAAGATAAAATGAAAAGAGCAGAGGAGAAATTAATGCAGGCAGTTCAGCTGGGGGCTGAAATTGAAGTTGCACAGATGGAGGTAGTAGCTGTCAAGGCTGAAATTGGGTCTATTTTTGCAGAAAGAACGGACGCAAAATGGGCGTCGACCCGCGAGAAAGTATATGAGTGTAGCGAACTCATAGGCCACCAGTTGGCCATTAGGACCAGACAACAGGTTTCCATCAATGTAATACTCTCGATTCAAACTGCCACTGGAGAGATGACTGACGACCCGGTTAAGATTCAGAGGGCATTTCGAGAGTTCTACAACAACCTCTATACTGAAGAGAATACCTGGTCCCCGGACCTGAGAGATAGGGAGATCTCCAAATATCTTAACGATATATCATTGTCTCAACTTAGCGCGGAAGATCATATTCAGTTGGAGAATTCTCCAACTTGGGAAGAAATTGCTACAGCACTGGCAAGTCTGCCGCATGGTAAAGCTGCTGGTGTTCAGTTGAGTTTTATAAAAAATGTTCCCCTCAAATAAAAGATCTCTTTACAGATCTGGTCATTTCTATCTTTAACGGGGCCTCCCCACCCGTATCTTGGTCTACAGCGAAGATTGTGATCTTTCCGAAAAAGGATAAGCCACCAGTAGAGATGGGTTCATATAGGCCTATCACTCTTATTAATTGCGATTCCAAGGTATATTCCAAAATTTTTGCATCTAGACTATCCTCTAGGATTGAGCCACTTGTCTCAAAGTGGCAGCATGGGTTCATTCCTAAAAAGAGTACCGTAGAACACATCCGGCGGACCATCACCCTATTTGACGCTGCTCAAGTGTCCGGAGACCCGATTTCATTAATCTTACTCGATGCTGAAAAAGCATTTGATCGGGTCTCCTGGGAATATCTTTGGGGTGTTATGAGGCGGATGCGTTTTGGACCCAAGGCAATTCAAGCTATGCAAGCTCTTTACCTAAATCCCACAGCCAGAATTTCGATAAATGGGAAACTGACAGAGCCCATTAGAATATCACGTGGGACGAGGCAGGGCTGTCCTTGTTCTCCATTGCTCTTCGCCATCTATATTGATCCCTTTATTAAGAAAATAGAAATCAATCATGATATTCTGGCTGTGAATTGGTTTGGCGCAGAAACCAAGATCATGGCTTATGCCGATGATCTAACCGTGGTGACTCCTGACCCGGAATTAGCTACTAAAGCTCTGGAACAGGAGGCTCAAGAGTTTGGGAAAGTATCCGGCTATGCACTCAATAGGGAAAAAACGCAGATTATCCTAAATGAAGGAATTAATTGGGAGGACAGTAGGGTTGTACACAAAGCCAAATATTTGGGGGTTACCATCGTCGCAGATATTGATTCTATTGTAAAAGAAAATCTGACCCCGCTGGCTGCGGAAACAAGGAGGGCACTTAGCCGGATTAATAACCTGCTCTTGACCATAGTAGGGCATTGCAACGTTTTGAAAATGATCTTTTTCCCCAAACTGCTCTATTTCTTTAGGGCTATCCCTCTAGAGTTTAACAAACTTATGCTTCAAAAATTTGAGCAACTCTTTTCCCAATACATTTGGGCCTATTCTCAGCCAAGGAGGGCTTTTAAGCTGCTTTCTCTTCCTCGGGACAGAGGGGGATGGGCGCTCCCCAATTTAAGACTGTATTATTGGGCCACGGTACTACAATATTGCAAGGAACTGCTACATGAACATCCAGATATGGCCTCCTCGGGACTCCTGTCTCCCTTTACTCTATTACTTGGTGAAGAGGCTCGAGGGTGTCCTTGGCGGCAACTTGAATTTGGCTACTATAAGCGGGTCAGATTCGAGACCCTAATGAGTGCATATAGGGTATTTTCTAATGTACGCAGACTCTTCGGGCTAGGTAGATTAAATTTCTACACTCTCATTAACAACAATATTAATTTACCAGCTATTTTTGGTATAAGGCAGGAATCTCAAAGCTCGGAGACTTACTTACTTACTTCCGAAGGAGTCCGGCCGTTTAGTGACCTTAGATCACAATTTAATCTGAGTGAGAATCAGGCTTTTAACTATATTGCTATAAAGGATTTCCTGTCTCGTAAGGCTGGTGGGTTGGCAGGGTTTGCAAAAATAGACCTTGTCGATAAGTTACGGGGCCCCGTTTTACCTCGTATTGGGTATATCTATTCGGCATTGAATAGCCAAATGTCTGATGATTTGGCCAAAATAGATAACAAATGGCAACAGAAACTAGATGTTCCTTGCAACACGTTTCGTCTCGCTCTAAGCTTTGCTCAGAGCGATTTGTTGTCAGCCAAGCTACAGGCACAATTCTATAAGACTGGTTTCTTTCTATATATCACACCCAGCAGAATTGCTAAATGGGGAACAGGTAAAGGCATGCTCTGCCCTAGATGCTCGGAGTTTAGTGCAGATTCAGTTCACATGTTCGCTACCTGTTTGAAACTAGAACCACTACTTGATAAAATACAACAATTTCTAAGTAGGATTCTATTGCAAGACATCCAGATAACCCCAGCTATTATTTTGCTAGGAGTACAAGATACGCTTAATAGAAAGAACGGGGGAGCACTAATATTTGTAGCCATGGCTATACTTAGGATCTGTACAGCCTCTTCTTGGATAGACCCAAACCCCGCTCTGTTTTCTCAATGGTTGGCCAGATTGGTAGCGACGTGCAATCTTGAAAAGGCCATCTATGCCAAGAAAGGCACTCGGGCAAGGGAAAAAGGATTAGTTATTTGGGAACCATTATGTTAGTTAGTTTTTTTGTGTAATACCTCAACTTTACCCGGGAATGGTTATCTATTAATTTTTCTCTTTTCTTTGCTGTTTTTTCAATTGGCACTATCCCTGCAAAGTTTGCACAAGGACTGTATAAAGTTGCCACGTATCTGCTATATTAAGTCTATTCTCGGCGGAATCAGTATTTATACCTGTGGACTTAAGTTAATTCAATGCTAGTGATTATTGGACAAAGGAAACTGCTTTTTAATTTTCTCCCACTGCTGGCAAAATCTATTGTATTTATTTTTGAGGTGTGGGGTGGGGGGGGGTCCGGGGTGGTAATGAATTTCTCAATTTTGAATTTAATCTTTGTATTGCATATTTTTTAAAGAAAAAAAGAAAAAGAAAAAAGAAAAAAACAAACAAATTGTATGATTACAGAATAAGAACAATACTGAAAGAGGTTTCGGAACTTGGATGTATGATCTATACAGTGGAGGTATGTTGTCATGTTAAAGCACTGTTGAACTACTACTAATAGATATTAATATATGGTCCCCATCTGCTATAAGATAAAACATATAGATGACAATATATATAAATCTGTTGAACTGTTCGAAATAATGAGTAGTCACATTGAAACAGCTGACTCCATAAATAGCTCAACTTGTATTAGTATACCATGTAAGTGCATCTGATGAATTATTTGAAATGATGAATTAATATATTGATACAGTTAACATAAAAAATGGCTGAAATTGTATTATCACACCATGAAATTGTATTTGTTCGTCTGCTTATATGTATGTATATATTTTAAATGTATTTATATATGTCTTTTTGTAGCCCTGAAGAAGTCCCTTTTGGGACGAAACGCGTCGGCTCCTGGATTTTATCTACCTGATTTGTTTCTATTTGAAAAACAGCCCAATAAAGAACTTTTTTGAAAAAAAGAAACAACATCTGGAAGCTCCTCTATGTGCACATATAGACTGTCATTCATTGAATTTTTAGAGACTTTGTTGTTGTTGTGTGCGGAACCACTTTGTGTTCCATCTATAATTCTGTATGCTTTTTTATTTTACGGTAGGCATTTTATTATCAGAAGGCCTACCTATACCTCCACTTTAACTTTTTTTTCTGTGAATTACCAAAGTTTATTTTTTACCGTAACTTAAAATCTTACTACCTTACTTACGTACAACTCCACTTTAACCTTTGTTTTTTCAGTAACTTTCTAAACTTCTATTTTTTTAACATAAAATAATATCTTAGTACAGCATGTCTGTGGTCAACCCCCCCCCCGCAAGCACCAACCCCACTGCTGAGCATGGACTTTGGCCGTATCCAGAAGGGGTTGACCACAGGACGTGGCATGAGACCAAGACCTGCGCCCACCTCCTCCACAGGCAGCCAAAACCCCCACAAGTGGCCATCCGGCCACAGACCCCCACCTCTCATTTTCATTTTCTTTATGTGTTTTCTAATTGCGTGGGAATCCTGCAGAACTCCTGCAGTTGACCCTTGGGGCCACACAGAGGGGTGGCCGCAGTGGGTATCGCAGGAGTAAAATGTTTTTTATTGATTTTGTGTACCCGGGGGAGGGGAGGCCCCACTTGGACCCCTGCTTCTTCCCCACAAGGAATAGGGGTGTTTGAGATGTCATCCGTGATATATCATAAAAAATATCATGAGTGATGTCATATCTGAGGTCATAAGCAATGCATGGCTGGGGCGCAAGTTATAGTTAGCTCAGTAAACTACAATTGGTAAATTTCAGTGTATTTTTTATGTTTTAAAACAATAGTTTTTATATTACTACAAGGCCTCCCTATAACGTCACTTTAACCTTAGCATTTTTCAGTGAATTTCTAGGATTTTCTTAACGGAAGTTATATATTATTACCATCGTTAAATGTAACATCACTTTAAACTTTGGCTTTTTTTCAGTGAATTTCTAAGGTTTTTGTAAGATAAAGTAAGGTATCACTTTAACCTTTGTTACTGTAAGTGAATATATATATGTATGTGTCAGTGTGTGTGTGTGTGTGTGTGTGTGTGTGTGTGTGTGTGTGCGTGCGTGTACGTTTGCGTGCAAGTGTTTTGCCTGTTTGGGTGCACACATGCATTTTGCTTGTTTGCTTTGACATTGGAAGAGCACGAATTCATGACTGCAGTGGTTGCTGTATGTGGCCATGTGCACACGTGGGTTCATGAGTAAAGGGAAGAGTATAATTTGCAGAGGGGACGTTCAGCAGTTCTTCATGTACATGCTCGAGCGCCTGACCAGGTATTGTGATAAACATGTTTGTTTCCTGTCCATAGCATCAGATCTCCTTTCTCAGTCCAGGAAAAGCAAGGTCACTCATGGAAAGAAGACACCAGCCGGTTCCAGGAAACAGCCTCTGGTCGGCAGGCTCGCAAGTGCTGAGCAACAAAAAATCTCAAGCGCACGCACAAACGCATCCTTCCTACCCACCTCTGGGGCGAGTCTTACAATCGCTAAACACACGTCTAGACCAGGTTCCAGAAGCACAATTAGAATGTTTTTCGCAATAAAATGTGCTTTAATATGCATGCTTGCCAAAAGGCTTCCTTTCTCACCGCCATTCCTCCATTTTCCATCTCTTCTTCTCTTCCGATTGACTGTAGCCAGCCACAAATTGACAACGGGGCTCGATGCCAATTTTTGGCTACCGAGCTATACATATGGCACCAGTGACAAACTGCATAAAGGAAGAGAAGGGCCAGTAACTGCAAAAGGCCAGGAACCCGGTGAAGCATTACTGGAACAGTAACTGTGCTACCTGAAGCCTCAATTTGGGCTTGCTGCAGGCACTGGTTGTGGTAATATGCGATAAATCATTAGTAAAAACCGGCCACTAGACCATAAAACAGGCCTCCAAACAGCCAATAAACTTGCTTAACAGGTCAGTTAGACCAGCCCTTACTGCCAGAGTGTCCTATTGGCCAGTCCGACGTTTACTTTCTCAAATAGAGGATAGCTCCTCCAAAAGCTCTCATGACCTCTCTGATCCTAACAACGTATTAGGTAGACACGAATACAAAGAAGACTTTTATGGCCAAAGTGAAAAAATAAATAATTCTTTATTGAGGTTAGTTAAAACTACATCAGTATACAGTAAGTATCGCCTCTAAGTGGAAACAAAAATCTCTACACTACACTGCTCATGTGATATACAAACAAGAGCAACACTATTAATAAATAACACCCTGTGCACCACAAGGGTGCTAGCTTATTTAAACTCTATTCAGACAGTTCTGCAAGTTACTGTAGTAGCTTCGTGACACTATAATCTTAACAGATGGAGGATGCAGGTAGGCACTTCAAGGCACTGGTGACATATTAAAAAACTGCATTGTTGCACAATGGGTTTGGCCCGTGTTTAGGTGGCAAACAGAGGTGGATTCGTTTTTTGAGTGCTGTACACAGCATTGCCAGCACAAACGACCTTTTTTTCCACAAGATTTCCATTTGTCTGCAAGGGTCAAAAAAGTGTTCTGTAGCCAGTAATTTCATCAACTACTGTGAAATTCTCGGTTCTACAATGGACCAGGCTAGAAATCTGCCTTTTTACCTGCAGCACAGATTTTTAGCCCACTTTTGCTTGGCATGCGTGTGAGACCTGTCAGCCTTAGGGTGGTCATCCCCCAGACTTTTTGCCTTACTACTGAACATTTTTCCGATCTCGTTTTTGTTGCCCTTAGGACTCTGTGCACTTTACCACTGCTAACGAGTGCTAAAGTGCATGTGCTCACTCCTTAAAACATGGTAACATTGGTTTCTCCCCATTTGGCATATTTAATTTACTTGAAGTCCCTGGTATAGTGGTACTACATCTATCCAAGGCCTGTAAATTAAATGCTACTAGTGGGCCTGCAGCACTGCTTCTGCCACACACTTAAGTAGCCCTTTAAACAAGTCTCAGGCCTGCCATTGCAGTCTGTGTGGCAGTTTTAAACTGCAATTTTGACCTGGCAAAATAAACATTTTGTCAGTCCCAAACATTCCTTTTTAATACATATAAGTCACCCCCAGGGTAGGCCCTGTACATCCCACAGGGCAGGGTGCAATGTATTCAAAAAGTGGGACATGTAAGGTTAAGTTTTACATGTCCTGGTAGGAGTGGCTGCTCCTGCAGGGAGTGCTGCGGGGTGGTAGGGCGGGGCGGGGGAGGGGCAAGGTGGGGGGTAGTAAACTCCGGAATACGTCAGAACAGAGTTGAGTAAATAAATAAATAAATAAAATGAATTACATTGCGCGCGCTGCAACGCCAAATCGGCGATGCAGCGCACAATGTAATTTGTTTTATTTATTTATTATTTACTCAACTCCGTTCGGACGTATTCCGGAGTTTACTACCCCCCACCCTGCCTCACCGCCCTGCAGCACTCCCTCCAGGAGCCGCCACTGCCTGGTAGTGAAAAACTGGGAGATCATTTTTTACTATTGCAAGGCCTACCTCTCCCATAGGTTAACATTGGGGTTACCTTATTACACTTAATAAGCATAGCTTCCAATCATGAACAGGTAACCAGCTCATGATTGGTGTCTTTTGAATTGTAATGAGAAATCCTATTTTATGGTTAAGTCAGATTCCCAATTAAAAGTTTGAAAATGCCACTGTTAGAAAGTTTGTCACTTTCCTGCCTTAACCATTTAGTGCCTTCAGCCTGTCTCTGGCTAGGTGACTAGGAGTAGTTGGTATTTGATCTTTGCGTATTCCTCTCAGAGACCCACACACAATAAAGAGCTTAGGTGTGCCTGAATGGGCCATCGTCTGGAAGGATGGCAAGCGGATCTGGGCACAGACCCACTTACACCTAAATAGGCTGTGTCCTGCTTTCACACAAAGGGACTGCATACCCCCTGTAGTTAGTCTGGAGCCAGGGGATAAGAGGCAGGACACCTGTGTTCAAAGGGAAACCTCTAGAATCTTCTCCCACTTCAAAGGAGGCATATGTTATAAATATTGGACCTCAGACACCGACTTTTCAGTACACTTCTTGACCTGTGGAATACTCTGCCAGGAAGAAGGACTGTTGTGCTCCTGAAAGAACTACCACTTTGCTGGCTGCTGCCCAGCTGCCCTCTTGCCTGGGTGAGAAGGGCTGGACCTGCAACGTGTACAGAGGAGCACCAGAATGACTCCAAGGGCTGGTCTCTTGTAACCAACAAATGGAATGTGCAACTGTGAGTCCTACCCTGCCAAGTGGAGGCACCCCAATCCTGGACCCTAGGAAGTGGGACTGAAGGAGCTCTGCCTGCTCATCATTGTGCCCAGTAGAATCGGCACATCTCCTCTGCTGCACAGCGCAGCCCTGAGCAGAATCGACACATAGCCTCTGCTGAATGGACTTTCCTGTCGCAAGGACTTCGCATCGCCACTGTTGTCTGCAGCCTCATCAGAACTGCCCCTGCACAGCATATCGCGAAAGCAGTCACTTGCATCGCAAGCCTCTCGTTGATGGTATCCTTGACAATGACGCAGGACTGCGCATCACAAGCCCTGCAGCTTCTTCGAACCAGCCGGTGAGCAACACATCCTCGACAAAGGGCTTCTCATTGCAAGCTCCCTTGTCAATGGCCTCCTTTAAGACGATGCAGGACCTTGCATTGCAGCCTCCCCAGAACTGACGCTGCGCAATGCATCTCCAAACCGGACCTCGCATCGCTTCGGCTGCGCCACACATCCTCAATAAGGGGTCTCGGAGTGCTCCACAACCAGGATTTAAGGTACTCTTGTTCAGCGGGCCTGAGCTCCTGTAGCCAGCCCATGCTCCATTACAGTTGGCCTGAACTTGTTATTTTGTCCCAGTCCGGTTCCACCAGATAGCTACAGTTTGAGGTTTTTAGCTCTATATTTACTGAAACCCTTAAACTTGCAAATCTCCGGTTTTACTGATTTGATTTTTTGTCGTTTTGGTCTTGTTGAATTTAATAAAATGTATTCTAGTTTTCTAATTTGGTGTAGGAACCTTCTTGTGTTGTGTTTTCACGCTATTACTGTTTGAAGTGTTGCACAAATACTTTACACATTGCCTCTGAGTTAAGCCTGACTGCTCCGTGCCAAGCTACCTGTGGGTTGAGCACAGGTTAATTTATGGATTGCTTGTGACTTCACCCTAACAAAGGTTCGGGGTTTCTACTTGAGTAGGGTTTCACCCCCGTCAACCAGTAACCCAATGTCCACATGTAAATGATACAGCAAGGTTGTTGTAAAAATATGGTAAAGACTCTTTTAGATTTCAGATTAAAAGCAGATTATTTTCTAATTGCCTAGCACACTTTAGTACATTATAATTGATAACTGCACTGACATCTGTTAAAAGCAATGTTTTTAAACATGAACTTTCCCCTTCTCCAGTGTCCTGGCAGCACTGTCATGAATAAACCAAGAGATGATCAGGTGCACTTACAGACCTAGCGCCCATAAAAATCTTTAAATATATCCTTTGCACAACCTGTGCAGGGGAGGTAGCCCAAGGTATACTCAACTAGTCCCTGCAGCTAGGTTCATTCCCACCTCATCTATAAACCTCCTACGTTGGACCACTTCTCAAAAAAGAAAAACCTCAATTCATCTGGCCCAGCAAACTACAGGCCTATATCAAATTGATCATTCTTAGGAAAATATTTTAAAGAGCAATGTTCACTTAACTCTCAAACTTTACAGAACATAATGACTTAATGCCAGACTGTGAGGAAAGTGGTTTATTATTGTCATATGTCCCGTGCAGGCTCATTGTCGTTTTCCCTATTTTAGCATGAGCACTTTGCAGACTGTCCTCTGCTTTGCGCATGTTACTTTGCAG
Source organism: Calotriton arnoldi (assembly GCA_963921515.1). NCBI lineage: Eukaryota > Metazoa > Chordata > Amphibia > Caudata > Salamandridae > Calotriton > Calotriton arnoldi. The sequence continues at coordinate 1,261,045 of CAWUFW010004553.1, forward strand.
ACACATTTTGCTTTGTGCCACACTGTACTTTCACACAGAACACACTGTTGTTTTTGCGTTCTGTTCTTTCCTGGGATTTAGTCTGAACATGTAGACAAGGTTGAACAACAATGCCCTTTGTTATTCTGTCTGCAGATAGGTAGCACATACGTGGAGATGGACATTTCCAGGGAAAAGATTGTGACAGCACCTGAGATGTAGAACTTTCATCTGTGTATACTAAGGTACGGGGTCAGCTGCTGACACCTAGAGATCTTCTGATATATAATCATTTTGCTTCTGTAGAAGGGGAGGGAGGTAAGGCTACACTGTTGTATATAATGACAGCTCCATTTATGATTTATGGACTACTTGCTATGCTAACCGTATTTGTGTTAGGCAGTTTCCTACTTGTTGTGGCACGTATACTGTATACTAGAGCATGATAGTTAAAATAAACATTTTAAACTTTCCTCGTGTCTCTGTCAGGACTTATTGTGGACCAGTACGAGTGTGAGAGTGAAAGGGTGTGTCCTGTAACCGCGATACCTGAGAGGGTTGGAGTGTTGTGTTCTGGGGTGTCTAATCATTCTGTGAGTGAGTAGGAGGGCAAGTGAGACACTATAGCTAGTCGGTCCTGGGCTTATGGGTACTCAGGTGGTAGGATGATTCAGTACCTGCCTACCATGGTCCTATGATCCCAAGCATAGTTCTGTGACTCTGCAGAATCCCTGCAACATGGCTCCTCCAACATTTGGTATGATACTTATACATGGGACCCCTGTGAAGCGCTTGTGCTGGTCCACAATACCCTTGCACCGTTTCCTGGAGACATCCATGGTGGGAGGGCTTTGCCTCCTCAGTTTATAGGGATCACCTGTTGCTGTGGGTTTTTCAAGCTTGAAGTTTAAAAGGTTTTGGACCTGTTTTGTGCTACCGTTTGTTTCCCTTGACTTTCAGTGATAGCTCAACCGATTGTGATTCCGTCTCATTGCCGCGCTTCACTTACTCAACATTTGTTGCAGCATGGAATCCCCAATGCAGGGTCTCCAGTTGTTTTTGTAGTTGATGCAGATCCTTCATATCGTTTAGAAGTGTTTTAATCCTGGGTTATGTTTCCCACTGTGGATGTGAATGATAATTCTTTCCATGCTTATACTCCTGCTGCTGTTCCGGCAGCTTAACACCCTTATGCGGTTGTTGAAGTTCCTCTTACGGCCTAGGAGCATCAGATTTGGTTTAATGGCACCCTACCCCATTCTATTTCTTTTGTTCGTATGGGCCTCTTAAGTATTGATGGGGCCACATGGCCTATTTTGACCGGTTTTACTCTGCATCCTAATTATCTTAACATTAATTTGGTGGAGGCTTATTTGTTGTATGGTCAGATGGTTCTTCTTTAGAGATGCCTGATTCAATTTGTTTCCCGTGCTTTTCTAGTAGCTCCACCTGGGGCTACACCTCTGTTGTAGTCTGCACACGATAGCGGTGTTGAGATTTGCCCTGTTACTATTAATACAGTGATGGGCAAATGTCCTCAGAATTGTGAGGACTTGCCATTCTGGATTGCTCCGAAAATTGAACAGCTTGATGCAGTTTTCCCTCTTACGGTTCCTGTAGAGAAGCACAGAATCCTATGTTCTTGCCTAGTGGTCTAATTTCTCCTTTGGCTGACTGCAACACCTAAGAGACAGTCTTTGCCTCAGTGTATACACTTTGTTATGGCACCCCCTCGATGAGCATTCTTCCGAGCATTCTCAAACAAGTACAAAATGAACATGGGGCAGGCCCTGCCCTGGATTTGGGGATGAAGTTGTTGGGTATTTTTCCCGTGGTTTTCGAAATGATTCTTTCTAATATTAAAGGTGAAGCAGCGGCTTTGATGGTTCATCAACTCCTTTCGGTGGTGGCTGACATTGATTTGGAACATGAGTTGACAATTATTATTGCTGACGATTATATGTCCCTAGGACACAATAATTTGGGGTTAGACCTCCTACTCAGTCTCAGGGTAGGCCCTCTCCTGAAAAGGAGGGATGTCCAGTCTTTCTTAAGAAGACATGGGACAAAAATAAGCAGCAACAGAAGCCTAGGTCTCGTGGTGGTTCGCCACCACCGGACGCTTCTGAACGTAGATATGATTTACGTGATTGCTCTAAGATTAAATTTCCTAAGAGGTTTCTGGTTCCTGATCCTCGTTCTTCTCGTTCCTTTCAGGAATCGTTTGATCAACAGTACGACTGAGGAGCACTGTAAGATCGCAGACAGGGTGAGTCCGCAGTGCTCTTTTGATGTGAAAGTCAAGAGAGAGGAACCACCTCTGTATAGAGCCCCATGCCAGAAGAAAAAAGTTGCGACATTGGCAGCACAATATGCCCCAGGCGGTGAGAACACTCCTCCTGGACAGGAGTTGGGCGGTGACTCTCCTCGACAGCGCGGCTGAAGTTACCGTAGTGTGCCAGACACTCCACCTGGTTCTGGAGGTGAAAGCAACTGATACTTTTGTAACTGTTGAAACTGTGGACACCCGTGTAGCTTCCCCTGATAGACTTTATCATGTAGACATTCAGATTGAATGTGACATTAAGCGCACCATAAATGCTATCTTTTGGGACAACTTGACGTCTTCTTATGACATTTTATTGGTGGAGGTCGATTGGCCAACCCCCCATTTGCTCTTGCTTGTACTCAAGGTGAGGATGTGATAACAGTACGTCCCTGTGGGGGCTAAAAAGGCCTATACTTCAGAGTAGGCTCTTGCCTTTGCTCCTGCCTTTTATCGCAATCAGGCTGGTTGGGATAAGGATTCTCCATCGCATGTTGTGCCTGTTTGCTCTATTCCTCAGTCACAGCCTCAATATCTAATTAAACGTGACACAATGGCATCCGTTAAAGAGATTCTGACTCAATTGGAGTATCAGAGTGTAACCGAACCCTGTGTCTCTGCGATGAATAACCCTCTCTTTCCGGTTTTCAATCAATCAATCAATCAATCATGTCACTTATAAAGCACACTACATACCCGCGAGGGTCTCAAGGCGCTGGGGGAAGAGGGGGTGGTGCTGCTACTGATCGAAGAGCCAGGTCTTGAGGAGTCTTCTGAAGGCCAGTAGGTCTTGGGTCTGTCGGAGGTTGGTGGGGAGGGTGTTCCAGGTCTTGGCGGCGAGGTGGGAGAAGGATCTGCCGCCGGCGGTCGTTTTCCGGATGCGGGGGACTGTGGCGAGGGCGAGGCTGGTCGAGCGGAGCTGGCGGGTGGGGGTGTAGAAGCTGAGACGTCTGTTGAGGTAGGCTGGTCCGGAGTTGTGGAGTGCTTTGTGTGCGTGGGTGAGGAGCTTGAAGGTTATCCTCTTGTTGACAGGGAGCCAGTGCAGGTCTCTCAGGTGGGGTGTGATGTGGCTGCGTCGGGGGATGTCGAGGATAAGACGTGCAGAGGCGTTCTGGATGCGTTGCAGCCGTCTCAGGAGCTTAGCCGTCGTTCCTGCGTAGAGGGCGTTTCCGTAGTCCAGCCTGCTGGTGACGAGGGCCTGGGTGACTGTTTTTCTTGTTTCGGTGGGGATCCACTTGAAGATCCTGCGGAGCATTCGGAGGATGTTGAAGCAGGATGAGGAAACGGCGTTGACCTGCTTAGTCATGGAGAGGGTGGGGTCGAGGATGACCCCTAGGTTGGGTACGTGGTCGGTGGGTGGCGGGGATGTTCCCAGTGATGTTGGCCACCAGGAGTCGTCCCAGGCTGAAGGGTTGGAACCAAGGATGAGGACCTCCGTCTTGTCCGAGTTCAGCTTCAGGCGGCTGGTCCTCATCCATTCGGCGACGGCCTTCATTCCTTCGTGGAGGTGGGCTTTGGCGGTGTGAGGGTCTTTGGTGAGGGAGAGGATCAGCTGGGTGTCGTCGGCGTAGGAGATGATGTTGAGGTTGTGCTGTCGGGCGACGTGGGCGAGGGGTGCCATGTAGATGTTGAACAGCGTTGGGCTGAGGGAGGAGCCTTGGGGTACGCCGCAGATGATCTTGGTGGCCTTGGATCGGAAGGGGCGAGGCGGACGCTTTGTGTTCTGCCGGAAAGGAAGGATGTGGTCCAGTCCAGGGCCTTCTCTTGGATCCCGGCGTCGTGAAGGCGTGTTCGTAGTGTGTGGTGGCAGACCGTGTCGAAGGCGGCTGATAGGTCCAGGAGGATGAGGGCTGCTGTTTCTCCGTTGTCTAGCAGGGTCCTGATGTCATCGGTGGCGGCGATGAGGGCGGTTTCGGTGCTGTGGTTGCTGCGGAAGCCGGACTGGGAAGGGTCCAGGATGTTGTTCTCCTCGAGGTAGCAGGTCAGTTGTTTGTTGACGATTTTCTCGGTGACCTTCGCGGGGAACGGGAGCAGAGAGATGGGTCGGAAGTTCTTGAGGTCCTTGGGGTCTGCCTTGGGTTTCTTGAGTAAGGCGGTGATCTCGGCGTGCTTCCAGCTTTCCGGGAAGGTTGCTGTCTCGAAGGAGATGTTGATTATTTTCCGGAGATGGGGCGCGATGGCTGTACTGGCTTTGTTGAAGATGTGGTGAGGGCACGGGTCTAGCGGTGAACCGGAGTGGATGGTGTTCATGATCTCGCTGGTGTCCTCGTCGTTGATGTTGGTCCAGGAGAGCAGGCGGTTGGTGGTTGTGGGGGCAGTGGTCTCGGTGGTTGCCGGGGCGGTCGTGGTGTTGAAGCTGGCGTGGATGTCGGCGATTTTGCGGTGGAAGAAGGTGGCCAGTGAGTCGCACAGGTCTCGCGACGGCTGGATGTCGTTGGTGTTGGAGCTGGGGTTGGAGAGTTCCTTCACGATGTTGAAGAGCTCTTTGCTGTTGTGTGCGTTGTTGTCTAGGCGGTCTTTGAGTGAGGCCCTTTTGGCGGATCTGATGAGGTGATGGTGACTGCGGGTGGCGCTCTTGTGGGCGGCGTAGCTGTCCGCTGTCCGTTCGTGGAGCCAGATCTTCTCCAGTTTTCGGCATGTTCGTTTGGAGGCCTGGAGGTCTTCGGTGAACCAGGTGGCTTTCTTGCTGGTGTGGCTGTTGGGCGGATTCTTGAGCAAGGCGAGGGTGTTGGCGCAATCGTCGATCCACTGTCTGAGGTTGCGGGCGGCGGTGTCGGGGTCGGAGGGTTCGGCGGGTGTGCTCAGGGCGAGGGTTGTGGTTAGCTGGTCTTCCGTGACTCTGCTCCAGCAGCGGCGAGGCATTTGTTCGTGCGGTGGTGCGTGGTGGGCTTCCTGTAGGTGAAGTGGATGCAGTGGTGGTCAGTCCAGTGGGGTTCGGAGGTGTGGTTGAAGGAGACGTGTGGGCTTGCGGAAAAGATGGAGTCGAGCGTGTGGCCGGCGGCGTGGGTGGGTGTAGTCACGAGCTGTCTGAGTCCGAGGGTGGCGAGGTTGTCGATCAGGGTGGTGGAGTTGGTGTCCTTGTTGTTCTCGAGGTGGAAGTTCAGGTCCCCGAGGAGGATGTAGTCCGTGGAGGCGATGGCGTGTGTGCTGACGAAGTCAGCGATGGAATCGCTGAACTGTGGTCGGGGTCCGGGGGTCTGTAGATGAGGGTTCCTCTGAGGGTGGTGTTGGGATCGGTGTGGATCTGGAAGTGCATGTGTTTGGCGGTGCTGAGGGTGTCGTCGGTGTTGGTTGAGACTCTGAGGGTGTTCCTGTGGACGATGGCGATGCCTCCTCCGACTCCGTTGGTGCGGTCCCTGCGGGTGATCTTGTATCCATCCGGGATGGCAATGGCGATGTCGGGGGCTGAAGCGGGATTCAGCCAGGTCTCCGTCAGGAATGCGACGTCTGGGGAGGTTGAGTCGAGAAGGTCCCAGAGTTCGATGGCGTGTTTGCGGGCGGAGCGGGTGTTGAGGAGGATGCATCTGAGGTAGTTGGGTTCTTTCCTGGGCGGTGGTTTGGCGGGGCGGGTGCTGGCGAAGCTGCAGTTCCGGCAGGTGAAGGGCCCTTGGGTGCGCTTCGGGGTGGCCTGGTAGCAGGCGTGATCTTTTCCGGGGTTGAGTGCGTGGAGGGTGCTGGCGTCGTATCGGCGTCTGTTGATGTGGCGGGCGCGGGGGATGCCCGGACCAGGGGGTCTGGCGCTGGGCGCGGTCACGGCGCGGACGGGCGCAGACGGGCTTGCCTTAGGCGCGCCTTTGGCGCGCCAGCGGCGCGCCCGCTGCGCGCGGCCGCCATAAATGGGGAGGTGGGAGGGAGGAGCAGGGAATGGGGCAGCGAATGGGCAGTGAGGGGGCGGGGCCGCAGGGGCGCAGCGGCGGGAAACAGGCACAGAAGGGAAAACTAGCACAATGAGGGGCAGCAAGGGGGCACAGAAAGGAAAACGAGCACAATCAGGGGCAGCAAGGGGGGCACAGAAAGGAAAAAACGAGCACAATCAGGGGCAGCAAGGGGGCACAGAAAGGAAAAACGAGCACAATCAGGGGCAGCAAGGGGGCACAGAAAGGAAAAACGAGCACAATCAGGGGCAGCAGCAGGGCACATAGACGGAGCTGTGTGGTGGGGGAGCGACCTACCAGTCAAGGTCAGGGGTTTTGAAACCTAATGGTTCATATCGCATAGTTTTGTATTATAGATATTTGAATAGTCGTACCCGCACTTATGCTGTGCAAAATACGCATAGTACAGCATTTTAGGGGAGAGAATGTGGGCTAATGGCTAGGGCGGTCGACCTCGGAGCTGGGGAACCGGGTTCGAGTCTCGGCAGGGACGCTCAACATTCTGTGATTCTGGGCAAATCACTTAATCTCCCCGTGCCTAACAAAAATGAATGCGTCTGTATGTAACATAACTGGTGCTCATGTAAAGCGCTCTGATACCTCCAGGTCTAGTTAGCGCTATATAAAACTCCACAAAAAAAAAAAAAATAACTGTACGTAAAAGATTTAAAACTACTTTGGATATTTCAAAAAACGTTTTTAGTCATAACTGTCCACATTCAGCGCCCTCGGCTCCCAGAGGCACTATGCGAGATTGCCTATGGGGTATAAGAAAAGCCCTGGTGTTTTTGCGGCACTTATTGTGTCCCTTTTGAATGAAATTGATCCTGATGCCTTTTCCTTTGTCAATGACATATACCTGACGGACTTTGAATTGAATCCCCATCTTGCGCGAGTGGATCACATCATCTCATGATTTGCAGCTCTAGGCAATAAATTACATTTTGCAAAATCGCATATTACATTTCTGGCTGTTCTATTTCTTGGTTATGAACTGACTAATGAGGGTAGGAATTTGGCTCCCCATTGTTTTAGAGAAGTGTGCTCAGTTGCAACCTCCATCCACCCTAAAAAAATTGCAGTTGCTGCTACGTTTTTAAAATTTCGGCAGGACTTACATTACTGACTATGCTCAACGTATCAAACCTCTTTATGCTTTGATACACCCATCCTTTTCTGCTTCCTCTTGGCTTCTGGAACACACCGCGGTGCTGCACGCTTTGTAGTCTGACTTACTTGCAATGCAGTACGTAAAAACAAGATTGAATACTACGAATTTGGTCATCCGCATTCTGCCAGGAGTGATCGCTTTCTCTTATGTGACTTTTAATGAGGGTGACACAGGCCCAATTGCTTATAAATCACATCTGTAAACTCTTGCAAAATTGCATTTTTCTTCTACTGAAAAAATTCTCACTGCTGTGCAGATGGCTGTTCTGAAAGAACACCCTCTGGCACAAGGTAAACGCTTTTTTGTCACTTCTCCCGTGTCCACCCTAGAGGCGGTCACGAAAGCCAGTGTCCCTAATTCTAAAGCTCTTAAACCTCGTTGGATTCAATGGGCTACGTCATTGACGTCGGCTGATGTCAGTTTTGTTTTTGACCCTTCTTTGCAAACACAAGAATTTCTTCATCATGAACTCTGGATGAGTACAAATATCTCATTTACACTGATGGTTCAGCTCAACCATCCATTGGTTCTAAGCAGGCTCATTCAGCAGCTTGCGCTATTGTTGTAGTTACAATGAAAAATGTAGTTTTTACATCTACCTGAGTGAACACGCAGTCTCTTGGGGACTGCACAGCCCAGTTGGTCGAGTTACGTGCACTCCTCTTTCCTCTTGAATATGCTGATCCTGAGTTACCCACCCTTGTTGTGTGTGATTCCTTTTACTGTGTACAATCTTTCAATGACAATTTGTTTTTTGGAAACAAAATGATTTTCCGGACTCTAAAGGTGGCACAATAAAGCATAAAACACTTTGGGTTTGGGTGGTGGCCCTTAAGGAACGCTTTCCGCTTACACATGTTGTCCATACATTGGGACAACAATGTGCAGGAGCGCACGCTGTTGGTAATTCATTGGCTGATGAAGCAGCCAAATCTGCAGTAGCCACAGTTAGAGTAGCCGCTGTTACTCGTTCTATGACTACAATTGACAATTACATTTTGGCAGCTATTGCCGCGACTAGGGAGGGTACTGCTTTTACACAAGCTTTCCCTTCTCGCCATACTTATCAGTTGACTACTGACAACGTTCCTTTTGTTTCTATTCCTACAGTTGGCGATCGCTTGATTCCCAACCTCGACCGTAGACAGTCTCATATAGTAGCCGCCCATGATGGCATGGCTCTGCTCACGGTGGTGTAGTGGCTACTGTTTCTCTTTTACAACAACGCTATTGGTGGCGCGGGTTATACCAGCAAGCTCGCAAATATGTCCTTTGTTGTGATGTTTGTAAACAAATTAAGAGTTTCACTATGTCGCGTCCACCGCAGACTCATCTTTTTATTTCTAATTATCCTTTTGGTTGCACTTACCTTGATCATTGCAGTCCTTTAATGTCCGACACTGCTTTCAAATATATTTTTGTTGGAGTGGATTCTTGCACTAGGTTCCTCTGGATTTGGCCGCAGCGCTCTGCTGACGCTCGCACTGTTATAAAGGATTTGCATATCTTTGTTGGGACTTATGCCTGTGGCACTTTCCATTCAGACCAAGGTCCGGCTTTTGCCTCTAAGGCTTACAGTGATTCAATGAAGTCCACGGGACGCCAGGTGCATTTCTCGTCTCCATATAGTCGCGAGTGCAATTCTGTTGTGAAGCGGATGAACTGTGACTTAAAGCAATCTTTAACAGCAAGGTATTAGGTATAGGCCGTGGCTGGTTAACTCACCTTTATGGGGTTCAACATGCTCTTAATAATCTCCCCAGAAGATCTCTGGGTGAACGGACCCCGTACGAAATGCTTTTTGTTATCAAGATGTTTGTTCCAGACCTTGAAGGTCTAGCATTGTGGTGGCTGCTGCAACATTTGACATAGATAACCACTGTGCTGTCTTACAGGATCTGCAAAAGTGTTGTGATGCTCTGGCAAAAACTCTTTTGCCATTGACTTTGCCTGAAGAAGCGGCATTTCTGATTCCTGTTTAAGGCTGGCTCACTAAGGTTGGTGATCTGGTTCGTGAAAATGTGGTGATCAAGAAAGAATTTGGTCCTTCCTATCGTGCTCCTGTTCCAGTGCTTGGTCTTCAAGGTACCCAAACTGTGATTTTATCTCCTCTGCCTGGATACAAAGATAACTGCTTTGTTTCTATTGAACATGTCAAGTTGCACCATATGGCAATACTGAATAGTATGCCTCGGGATATTCCTTTACAGCCTGTAAGCTCCGTTCTTTCTGATTCTCCCCGGCTGCCGCAGGGGGATGTCAAGCCCTCAGTTGACTTGGTATCTGTTTTACTTTCTACACCCTCCACAATGGCAATCGTTTATTGTGATCCACCCCTTGAGTCCCCTATGGGAGTGCATGCCTCAAGTTCAAATCCAGAATCCCAGCCTCCATTATTTCAGCTAAGTTCTTCTGGTTACTATATTGATCAAGATCATTTTTCTTTGGACAATTCATTGTCTTCAGTTTTATCCCCACCACCAGCAAGGATTTGTGTGTTCGTGTCTGTATCGTGTTTTCCATGGATTTTCCATTCATGTGGATTGGATTTGTGACTGTTTTTTTTGTTTCGATTAATGGCCACTACCTCCCAGAATGTTCTGCTTCAGAACTTGTCGACGGGGTGTTGGCCTCACATCCATCTTCGCAGAAATGATAAGAGTCCCTTGTTAACATTTCAGCGGTCCCAGTCACTGATGGAATTGTATACGATAAAATACCATTCGATGTATTCGGTCCCACGGAGACCCTGCAGATACCATATGTTTTCCATGTTTCTATGGGTGATGTGATAATGCCTGGGTTGCAATCAGATGATTGGGATGTCAATGCTGGGAATTCGATGTTCTCCGAATTGCAATATTACACTGTTTTGATACTGAGAATTTATATTTGAATTCTGCTAACTATGCCAATTTGTTCTGTTATCAACATTATGGTCAACATTTTCTGCACTGAACAATTGGACAGCGTCCCCACTTTTATTATACTCAATGGGAACATTGCCCAATTCCATCTCAGGGTAGTTCCAACACACAAGCAAATGAAATACACATGTTTTACCGGTTATAACCTTCCGGATCCGGTATCATATTATTTTAAATTGGCTTCCAATCTTTCAAAAAAATACATGCTTACATAGACCAAGTTCATTTATGCATCTCATTTTATTGACAACTTAGCCCTGAAAGGATGCGATTATTGGAAAGACAATATCGATTTGAAATCAGTATAGGGTACAAAGTCTTGGCAGGTCCAAGGCATTGAATCTTTATTCCGTGCATGTCTAATATGCTCAAATTATTTTTCAACAGACTACTTGTCTGAGGTTGGCTAAGATCAAAGAATTGAATACTCCCACTATTCCGTCCTTGGCCCTGTTTGATAATTGGCAATATTATACCAATTATACTGCAGACCAATTAAATAGTATGATACAAAATGGTACATTTAATTCCACTGTGATATCTCCATCTAGATGGTCATTATGGCCTATGAACACAAATGTTTGTCATTCTCGTTTCATGAAGACTACTTCAGGGTTTACATTAAATAGACCTGATCCCCGTTACCCACATTCGAACACTTTTACCACTTATTCTGTAGGTAAATTATGTCAACAATGGTTAGAACATTCCACATTGTCTGCCGTGAAACATCTTTCACTTCTATTGGAAGACATAAACCTTTCTGATTTCCTTTTGGGTCCAAAATCCCCCCGTTCAAAACAATTTGTTTATGCTGCATATGATGAATTTTTGAAATTGTCGCAAATGGAAGCCGCTGTGCGTTTACGCCAAATTGATCAGGACAATTTAGACAAAGTGCTTGCTGTTATTGACAACAGCATTAATAATTTACATCTCGTATCTATAATTTAGATAATATTGTGTCTACCTTGTATCATGGTCAAATCAACTTAGATCGGTAATGCAATTTGGTAGGACACTGCAAACACCAAAAAATGGGCACGTACCTTGGCATTACCTGAATTGCAGTGCATTGTTCTTACCATTCAATTTAACAAGCAAACAGCAATTAATGGCTATGAAAGACGCTAGTTATACCATGCTACATTTAGAAAAACTTGAACAGCTTCCCTTCACTGTAGCGGAAACTCATTCTGCGGTTTGGGTGATACACAGGGTAATCTCATTGCCGATCTCGATATTTCAGTTTGCTGCCTTCATGAAACATGATTTCTATATAGGTAAATACTAACCCCTTGGGAGCAGTTACTTACATGAGTTATGGTCCCTGCCTTTTACATATCATTGTCAATGGGCTGAAAGAGAAGTTTTTCTAACCGGAGAAATGTGCGATTCCACTGCAGAGCATTCCCTTGTATGTCAACAAGTAAAAATCCAAGGCACCTGTAATGTTTCTGCCCATAATCTGGCTTGTTATTTGAAAGGAACTCCAGTTCCCGCAGTTATTCCTACCCTCACATTGTTTTCAAATGGCAGTTATCTTGTTCTTAATAATCATGACTGTTGCAGTCTCCGGGCAGGAATCCTGTATGTTGAGTCTGTTTCTCAGTTAGTTACTTGTTGCAACAACGTCCTGTTTCCCCCTCCACATGGGAATGAAGGTAGTTTGTAGTGGCCTTCCATTCCAACCCTGAAAACAGATTCCCATAAGCTAAGCAGACTCAAAGCACTATTGTTTCAACAAGAAGTGGCTCTCACTTTAGCACGTGAGACCTTCGAATTGCACGTGGCGAAAATGTGTAGTGAAATCCAAACATTACTGAACACAAATTTTCCCCTGAATTTCAGGAAATTAATACATTAAATACTTAATGCGTCTGATACCACAGGCCTGGCACACTTTTTTAAACTCGTGGGCTCCTGCCTCGTGACTTCTTTTCAAACTATTTTTGGAGTAATCCCAGCTTTTGTACATTATATTTTTTCCAGCGTATTTTTGTGGGTTCACGCTGCTGCTCATCTTGATTTGTGGCATCATTGTGCTCTTTCTTCTATTCGGCAATGGCTGCTCCATTTGTGGTCCTGTCCGGATAGGCATCACTGCAGCTGTACTGTGAGCGAATGCTACAATTTTTTGGAATGGTGCCTCTAGATGTTTAGATGCCAAATTTTATCTGGCTTTCCGATATGCTTACTTCACCTGTGTGCAACCTCTGTTGCATCCGGTGCCCCTTTCAGTTGGCCCTGGATATATGCATGGCAACCCTATCTCTGCTGCTCTGGATCTCGAACTGTTGATGGGTCCCTTAGTGACCCATAATCAGGACTGTTCCTTGGGTATGCAGCTTGTATACAACCTAGCATTGGGGTCAGTGGCCAGAGGTGGTCCCTGTGCAACTGCACAGTGCCTCCTGGATCTCAGTTTCATCGATGTCAACACAGGTTCTCCTTGGATGGTCCCATTGACAACTGGGAACGAGGAGAATGTTTGTTCCTTTGACCTGCTCAGTTGTATGGCTGCAATTTCCAATTTGGAAGACTTGGATATCTTTCTTGAATTGATGTCATTCCATTTGGCATCTTACATCCTGGGTCCCGGTGATACGCTGTGATTGGATATATTTTTGCACACAAAACATTCAATCTCATTCGACAATACTATTTTTCAGGCACTCTCGAACTGCAGTTGGTTATGCACTTTGGTTCTGCTTATCATCATATTTCTGTCATCATTCAGTGCAACTATCCTGACCAAGGGGAGGGTGTCATATGTCCAGTGCAGGACCATTGTGGTTTTCCCTATGCTAGCATGAGCACGTTGCAGGCTGTCCTCTGCTTTGCACATGTTACTCTACAGACACATTTTGCTTTGTGCCACACTGTACTTTCACACAGAACAGGCTGTTGTTTTTGCGTTCTGTTCTTTCCTGGGATTTAGTCTGAACATGTAGACAAGGTCGCACAACAATAGCCCTTGTTATTCTGTTCTGGTCAGGCCCTAGCACCTAGACAAAACAATCAAATGCAGTTGTTGTTTGGGAACACGCACTTTTGTCATATAGGTATGCACAGATAGGTAACACACACTTGGAGAGGGACCTTTCCAGGGAAAAGATTGTGACAGCACCTGAGATGTAGAACTTTCATCTGTGTATAATAAGGTAGGGGGTCTGCTGCTAACACCTAGAGATCTTATAATATATAATCATTTTGCTTCTGTGGAGGGGAGGGAGGTTAGGCTACACTGTCGTATATAATGACAACTCCATTTATGATTTACGGACTACTTGGTATGCACACTGTATTTGTGGTAGGCATTTTCCTAGTTATTGTGGCACGTATACTGTAAACAAGAGCACGATAGTTAAAATAAACATTTTAAACATTCCTCGTGTCTCTGTCAGAACTGATTTTGGACTAGTCCTAGTGTAAAGGGTGTGTCCTGTATCCACGATTCCTGAGAGGGTCAGGAGTGTTGTGTTCTAGGTGTCTAATCACTTGTTCCTCTGCGAGTGAGTAGGAGGGCAAATGAGACACTATAGCTAGTCGGTCCCAGGCTCATGGGTACTCAGGTGGTAGGATGACTCAGTCCCTGCCTACTACGGTCCTATGATCCCAAGTATAGTTCTGTGACTCCGCAGAATCCCTGCAACATTATATGGTATGATTGTGGGACCTCACCATGTAATAAAGGCACAATTCTGTATTTGGTCCAGTAAGGTTTGTTTGTAAAACCTTAGCTCAGTCCTAGGTAGTAGTGGCTAAGAACAGTCAGGCTTTATCAAAGGAATAAGTGTAAAGCATTAAGAAGTACCAAATCAGTTGAATAAGAAGAAAATGCAACACAATACCTGTTAGACATGTCCGCCCTAAGGTGGTCTTACCCTGTTTTTTTCCCTTTTGCGCCTCATTTTTGCCACCGTATTTTTACTGGACCTAGGTCTCTGGGCGCCTTACCACTGCCAACCAGTGCTGAGGTGCAGGTGCTCTCTTCACCCAAGATGGCTGCCACATGCCCCTGCTACTGCGGAGTGGCCTTGCACACATACACCTACTAGTAGCCAGGGTCAGGCTGGGACATAGGGATACAGTATCCATCCCGTCCCGCCTCTGGGCCACATAGCCAGACATGGTGGAAGGTTCCAGAACCTTCCGGGCTGTGGGAGGAGTTATGGTTTGCCGCCTTTCTGGAGGGTCACCTGACCTAGGGATATAATAGGCTTGGAGGGAAACTTAGAAGCCAGTTGGGGCACCACTGATCCTGGGAGAACCTCTGCTGGAGTACAGGCTTTAGGGCCCAGGGGGGAGACCTACACTACTGCTACTGACAAGGCTTAGGCACTGCTGTAGTAAGATAGCTGAGGAACGCCCGCCACCCACTGACCTTGCCCAGTGTGAGGGGACCCAGGGAACCATCTTCAGCGTGCTTGGAAGCACCACCCAGCACCCCAAACACCACCAACTCGTTCCCTCCCCCATAAGGAGAGACTCAAAGAAGCAACCACCAAAGAACCACTTCAAGTAACCTGAAAACGCAAGCCTGACAAGACAGCAAGGTCAGAAGCCTGAAATATCAAACTGGGGATCACCAGGTAAAGCGCTATGCCATGAAGCGCTAGGCCTTCACCCCAATCCCCTACCAACCGTTGCGGTGCTGCCCTGCTGCTAGGCTGCCCCAAAGCACTGTTGCATCAGCCCCCTGCCGGCCTGCTGCAAGCGCGCCCCCGTGCTGTGCCTCCACGTGGGAGAAATTGTCCCTCAAGCCACTGACCTCGTGGCTGAAATCTGCCTGTGTCCGAATCACCGCCGCGGCCCAGCGCTGAGCGAAGAAAAGCGCCCTGCCGCCGTAAATCACCGCCGCGGCCCCGTGCTGTGACAGGGAAAGCGCGCCGTTGCCAGGAACCACCGTCGCGGCCCCGGAGAAAGAACGAGGCCTTCAGCCCCCACCGATGCCGTTGCTAGGTGACCGGGGACGACGACCACGTCATCGGCCGCGCCCCCGGGAAGGCCGCACAGTGATTGGGCGCCGGCTCCCGCCATGCCCCCAGCGCCGACGGAAGCCGCCGAGGAGTCTCCGCGTAGGCAGAGGGAGGCGGGAAGCCGGCCGGAGAAGACTGCTGGCTCCCGCTCCCTTCCCCGCATTCCGCAGCGGACTACGGGGGCCGGAGGAGAGCGATACCGGCCCCCCGACGACCCGCAATTCCGGCCGGAAGGCCCTCCTCAACCCAGTCCGGGCCCCGCCCGCCAAAACCCGGGCCGGCCCAGAGAGAAACCCGTCGCTTAGGAGAGCGACCAACGAAACTACCGCAGGTGAGCCCGGGAGGTCCCTAGGGCACACGGAAACGCCACTGAGGGCCGGGGGCCATCATTACTCTGTTGTTTAAAGGGGAAACTGAGAGTAACTTGTGACACACGAGGCGAGGCCCCGGAGAGGAGTGGGCCTGGCCTAGATTAACCCCTGAGTAGCCCTGAGAGACACAGAAGCCCTAATCATCAGGGAAGCCCCAGAGAGAGAGACATGTGGAGGGGTTCCCTAAACTATTCACCAGCCTAATTGTTATGCCTGCTTTAATTAATGTTTAGGCCTGGTGCATATCCGTATTAATGAAATGTCTTTGCCTAGTGTAAAGGTGCTTAGCTGAATTGAGCTGAAGTGTACACCGCCAAGAGTTGAAGTGTTTTATGTTGCAGGTGTACCGGATTTGCAACGCCCCCTGCACGGCATGTGGGTGCGCCTAGATTAACGCAGGCCCTGTTTTAAATGTAGTGCGAAATGTCACCTTACAAGAGATTGAGTATTCATGAGGTGAACTGCATGTTTTAGGCCCATGTTTTATTCCTGCACCCTGTGATCATTATTGGTGCTACGTTTAGGAGATGATTCCTGCAGCCTTTTAGTGGCCTACAATGTTGATGAGCTATGGTGCTTTAATGAGATGACGCACTAATTGAGTACTTCAAAGAGTTGAAATGTTGCCCTGAAATAATCGGCCTCATCTGATGCTGCATTGATTTATATAAAAGAACTTGTTTTTAATACCCAGGCCTGGTGTGGTGTCACATTATTGCGTCCGCATTCCTGAGTCAGAGTGAGTGTGTGCTGCACAACTGCCTTACACATTGCCTTCGGGTGCCTTTCCGCCTCGCGCCATGCTACCGTGCCGGAATCGGTAACCCCGTTTCCAACATTGGTGTTCAGCGGTGGGATAAGGACTGGTGTTTGTGCAGCACCCCACAGGGACTCAGTGTGCGCCGCAATTGGACACCTATATAAATGCAAGTGCGAAGAATTCTTTTGTGATTGCCTGATTGTGTACACTCCTGCGTTAGACCTGCTACCTACATTCTAGAACCCTTTTTCTAAATTGTCTGGGGCCCCACCTAGCAGGATGGAGTTTGAGTTGGCCGACCTAGAAAGGTATACGGTGGCGCAGCTCAAGGAGTTCTGTCTAGAGAGAGGGGTGTCCGTCAAGCGAGGCGCCAGGAAAGAGGAGCTTCAGAAAGCTTTGAGGGCATGGGTAATGGCCCACCCGGGGGAAGAGGGGACGAGGAGCAGGGGAGGCAGACGACCCAGGAGAACTGGACCTACTGCACATTGACGTTAGCGAGAATGTGTTGCCAGGAAGACGTTCCAGGGCAGGCAGTAGTGCGTCAGGGGGAGTTTGTCTGCAGAGGAATTTGAGGACAGGAGGGAGGAGAGGCAATTGAAGTTAGAACTTGCTAGGATAGACAGGGAGCGAGAACAGGCAAGGCTAGCCATGGAAGAAAGGAAGCTGGCGCATGAGCTTAGCCTGAAAGAATTAGAGCTCCGAGCCTTGCAGATGGAGAGGCAGGGCAACTTGAATGGTGGCAGCGTACCCGCTGAGGTTCCCCAGGAGCCCAAGTTCTATCTACCTAGAGAGGTGATAACCAGTTTTAGTGTGGGAGATGACATTGATAAGTGGTTGGCGGCGTACGAGGTGTCTTTGGTGGCCCATAGGGTTCCTGAGAGCTACTGGGGGGAGGTCTCTACAGGTACATACCTCCACTAGTAAGGGACACACTTTTGACCTTGGACAAGGGGGATCAGACGAACTACCCTATCATGAAGGAGGCCCTGCTTAAGAAGTTTGGCCTCACCCCAGAGAAGTACCGCCAAAAGTTCCGCAACAGCCACAAGCTTCCCACACAGAACTGGGTGGATTTTTTTGATTATGCCCGGAAGGCATTGGAGGGTTGGGTGCGTGGCAGCAATATTGATGATTACAAGGGGCTGTACGACCTGTTCTTGAGAGAGCACCTCCTAGAGAAATGTTTTCCGGAGCTGCGCCAGTACTTGGTGGACCGCAAGCTGACCGATCCGCGGGAGCTTGCAGAGGAGCCAGACACGTGGGTCAGCACTCGGGTGTCCCACAAGGGAGCCGGGGCAGACCCCCCGAAAGGTGGACAGGGGTTCCCCCAGAAGAAAGAGGGGGAGATAAAAGAGGGAGTTCTTTAAGGGCCCCCAAAATAGACCGCAAGGGAAAGGGGTAGGTTCCCCACCCCAATCTGGATTCCAGAAACCCACTTACCCTGACAAGAGTCAGCAGCCCAGAACTGTCCGGTGCTACGAGTGCGGGGAGGTTGGACACTACAAGGGGGATCCCCAGTGTCGCAAGAGGACCCCAGCCCCCACAGGAGGTAAGAGCCCCGGGGTGGCCAGTGTAGCGCTTGGGGAGGAGTTGTCCCTAGGTAGGGGAGGTGAGTGGACAGGCTTGACCTTAGTTTCCCTGGGGGATAGAGAGATCATCCCACGGGTTCGGGTACCCTCGAACACTGCCAAGTACCGGCAGAGGGTCCTGGTGAATGGGGAGGAGGTGGAGGCTCTGAGGGACACAGGTGCCAGCATGACGATGGTAAGACGTCAGCTGGTGTCCCCAGAGCAGATGATGCCTGAAGTATTCCACCCGGTTGTCATGGCTGATAATAGCCTGGGTCATTACCCCGTGGCCCAAGTTCCCTTTGAGTGGGGAGGAGTCAGTGGCCTGTTGAGAGTTGCGGTGAGCCCTGCCATGCCGGTTTATTGTCTGCTCGGGAACGATTTGGAACATACTGCCTGGAGGGAGGTAGAGTTCAATGCCCATGCTGAGATGTTGGGATTACCAGGATGGACTTGCGTCGTCACGCGGTCCATGGCTGCCCGACAAGGAACTCAGCCCGGGGTGGAGCCTGAAATAATGGCCCAGCCCACTGCTGGACGAGGAGATGTCCAGGAGGAAGCACCCGGTGAGATGGATGGGGAGCCCGCAGAGGTGACCCCGGAGTCCGCTGAGGTGGATAGTGTTCCCGTGGGGGACCTGCCGACCCCTGCAGAGTGGCAGGTGGAAGGAAGGCCTACCCGGGAGGAATTCTGCTGGGCGCAGAAGGAGTGCCCTACGCTTGAAGGCATGCGGCAACAGGCCGATGCCCAAGCAACCAGTAAGGAGACCGGTAATTACCATGTCTCCTGGGAGGATGACCTCCTCTACAGTGAGCCTAAGGCTCCGGCGCATGGGTCATCAAGGGCTTAGTGGTCCCCCAATGCTACCGGGCCTTTCTGCTAGAGTTGGCACACGAGATACCACTAGCAGGACACCTGGGCCAGGACAAGACGTTTGCGCGTTTGGTCCCACATTTTTACTGGCCCAGGATGCGCGTCACCTCTGACACTTTCTGCAAGACCTGCACCACTTGCCAGGCGAGCGGCAAGACAGGGACTAAGTTGAAGGTCCCTCTGGAACCTCTCCCGGTTGTCGGTACCCCTTTTGAGCGGGTAGGGATTGACATTGTCGGGCCATTGGACCCGCCGACCTCTTCGGGACACAGGTTCATCTTGGTGTTGGTGGACCACGCCACCCGGTACCCAGAGGCAATCCCTCTGAGGACCATCACTGCACCGGTGGTGGCGCGGGCCCTGATGGGGATTTTTACCCGAGTGGGATTCCCCAAGGTCGTGGTGTCAGACAGGGGCACGAACTTCATGTCGGCCTAGATGCAGGCCATGTGGAAGGAGTGTGGAGTGACCTACAGGTTCTCCACTCCTTACCACCCCCAGACGAACGGGCTCGTGGAGCGTTTCAATAAGACCTTGAAGGGGATGATCAGGAGCCTACCCGAGGACTTGAGAAGGAAGTGGGACGTCCTCTTACCCTGTCTGCTCTTCTCCTACCGAGAGGTGCCGCAGAAGGGGGTCGGTTTCAGCCCCTTTGAGCTGCTCTATGGCCACCCCGTTCGGGGGCCCCTCAGTCTTGTCAAGGAGGGGTGGGAGAAGTCTTCCTCGAAGCTTCCCCGTGATGTGGTCAGCTATATGCTGGCATTCCGCAGCCAAGTGGCCAAGCTGTGGAAGGAAGCCTTGGACAACCTAGAGGCTAGTCAGGCCATCATGAAGGAGTGGTATGACCGGATCGCTCGGACGGTAGAGTTGGACGCTGGACAGAAGGTGTGGGTCATGGAGCCAGGAGAGCTTAGCGCCCTCCAGGACAGGTGGACTGGACCGTTTGAGATCCTGGAAAGGAGAGGCCAGACCACTTATGTCGTCGATGTGAAGACCCCCCGTCAACCCCACAGGGTGTTCCACGTCAACCGCCTGAAGCCACACCATGAGCGTTCAGAGCACACTCTCCTGATGGTAACAGATGGAAGTGAGGAGGAGGAGAGTGAGCCTCTTCCAGACCTTCTGGCGGCCCATGAGAAGGATGGCTCGGTAGAGGGAGTGGTCCTCGCCCCATCCTTGACCCCAGAGCAACAGAGGGACTGCCGCCAGGTCTTGGGGCAGTACGCCTCGTTGTTCTCCCTCACGCCTGGGATCACGCACCTGTGTACCCATGATGTGGACTCAAGGGACAGTCCGCCAGTAAAAACCAAGTCTTACCGGCTGTCCGATAAGGTCAAGGCTAGTATCCAGGGTGAGGTTACCAAGATGCTAGAACTGGGGGTGATTGAGCCTTCCAGTAGCCCTTGGGCTAGTCCGGTGGTGTTGGTGCCAAAAGCGGCCCCACCGGGCACCACACCAGAACTTCGGTTCTGTGTGGATTACCGCGGACTCAACTCAGTAACCAAGACCGACGCTCACCCGATCCCTCGGGCGGATGAGCTCATTGACCGGCTGGGAGCAGCCCGGTATCTGAGTACCATCGATTTGACGTCAGGCTATTGGCAGATCGCCATGGCGGAAGGAGCAAGGGAGAAGACTGCGTTCTCCACCCCCGAGGGCCACTTTCAATTTCGGGTGATGCCCTTCGGGTTGAAAAATGCTCCAGCCACTTTCCAGCGGTTGGTGAACCAGGTGCTGTCTGGCCTAGAGGCCTTCTCTGCTGCCTACCTGGATGACATAGCTGTCTTCAGTAGCAGCTGGGAGGACCATCTGGAGCATCTCCAGGAGGTGCTACAGGCTCTGCAACGGGCTGGTCTAACCATCAAGGCCAGCAAGTGCCAGATTGGGCAGGGATCTGTCGTGTACCTGGGACATCTGGTGGGCGGGGGTAAGGTGCAACCCCTCCAAGCCAAGATCGAGACCATCTTGGCCTGGGAGCCCCCCAAGACCCAAACAGAGGTCCGGGCTTTTCTCGGCCTCACGGGATACTACCGCCGGTTCATCAAGGGATATGGAACCATTGTGAGCCCTTTGACGGAGTTGACTTCGAAGAAGCAGCCACGCAGAGTCATCTGGACGGCTGCCTGCCAGGAAGCCTTTGAGACCCTCAAACGTGCGATGTGCACCGCACCGGTGCTCAGGACTCCAGACTTTGGACGGGAATTTATCGTGCAGACAGACGCTTCTGAGCATGGCATAGGAGATGTGCTCTCGCAGCTGAATGACGATGGCCAAGACCAGCCAGTGGCCTTCATTTCCCGAAGACTACTCCCCGGGAACAGCGGTGGAGTACCATCGAAAGAGAAGCCTTTGCCGTGGTTTGGGCTGTAAAGAAGTTGAGGCCATACCTTTTTGGTTGTCACTTCCTGATCCAGACCGACCACAGACCCCTTCGCTGGCTCATGCAGATGAGAGGTGAAAACCCCAAATTGCTGAGGTGGTCCATTACCCTCCAGGGGATGGACTTCCGGGTGGAACACCGACCCGGAGTAGACCACGCCAATGCGGACGGTCTCTCTTGGTTCTTCCACCTTAGCGATGAGAACTCCCTAGAGGTTGAGTAGCTCTCCCCACTTTCGGCTGGGGGGGACGCATGTTAGACCTGTCCGCCCTAGGGTGGTCTTACCCTGTTTTTTTCCCTTTTGCGCCTCATTTTTGCCACCGTATTTTTACTGGACCTAGGTCTCCGGGCGCCTTACCACTGCCAACCAGTGCTGAGGTGCAGGTGCTCTCTTCACCCAAGATGGCTGCCACAGGCCCCTGCTACTGCGGAGTGGCCTTGCACACATACACCTACTAGTAGCCAGGGTCAGGCTGGGACATAGGGATACAGTATCCATCCCGTCCCGCCTCTGGGCCACATAGCCAGACATGGTGGAAGGTTCCAGAACCTTCCGGGCTGTGGGAGGAGTTATGGTTTGCCGCCTTTCTGGAGGGTCACCTGACCTAGGGATATAATAGGCTTGGAGGGAAACTTAGAAGCCAGTTGGGGCACCACTGATCCTGGGAGAACCTCTGCCGGAGTACAGGCTTTAGGGCCCAGGGGGGAGACCTACACTACTGCTACTGACAAGGCTTAGGCACTGCTGTAGTAAGATAGCTGAGGAACGCCCGCCACCCACTGACCTTGCCCAGTGTGAGGGGACCCAGGGAACCATCTTCAGCGTGCTTGGAAGCACCATCCAGCACCCCAAACACCACCAACTCGTTCCCTCCCCCATAAGGAGAGACTCAAAGAAGCAACCACCAAAGAACCACTTCAAGTAACCTGAAAACGCAAACCTGACAAGACAGCAAGGTCAGAAGCCTGAACTATCAAACTGGGGATCACCAGGTAAAGCGCTATGCCATGAAGCGCTAGGCCTTCACCCCAATCCCCTACCAACCGTCGCGGTGCTGCCCTGCTGCTAGGCTGCCCCAAAGCACTGTTGCATCAGCCCCCTGCCGGGCTGCTGCAAGCGCGCCCCCGCGCTGTGCTTCTACGTGGGAGGAATCGTCCCTCAAGCCACTGACCTCGTGGCTGAAATCTGCCTGTGTCCGAATCACCGCCGCGGCCCAGCGCTGAGCGAAGAAAAGCGCCCTGCCACCGTAAATCACCGCCGCGGCCCCGCGCTGTGACAGGGAAAGCGCGCCGTTGCCAGGAACCACCGTCGCGGCCCCGGAGAAAGAACGAGGCCTTCAGCCCCCGCCGACGCCGTTGCTAGGTGACCGGGGACGACGACCGCGTCATCGGCCGCACCCCCGGGAAGGCCGCACAGTGATTGGGCGCCAGCTCCCGCCGCGCCCCCAGCGCCGACGGAAGCCGCCGAGGAGTCTCCGCATAGGCAGAGGGAGGCGGGAAGCCGGCCGGAGAAGACTGCTGGCTCCCGCTCCCTTCCCCGCATTCCGCAGCGGACTACGGGGGCCGGAGGAGAGAGATACCGGCCCCTCGACAAACCGCAATTCCGGCCGGAAGGCCCTCCTCAACCCAGTCCGGGCCCCGCCCGCCAAAACCCGGGCCGGCCCAGAGAGAAACCCGTTGCTTAGGAGAGCGACCAACGAAACTACCGCAGGTGAGCCTGGGAGGTCCCTAGGGCACACGGAAACGCCACTGGGGGCCGGGGGCCATCATTACTCTGTTGTTTAAAGGGGAAACTGAGAGTAACTTGTGACACATGAGGCGAGGCCCCGGAGAGGAGTGGGCCTGGCCTAGATTAACCCCTGAGTAGCCCTGAGAGACACAGAAGCCCTAATCATCAGGGAAGCCCCAGAGAGAGAGACATGTGGAGGGGTTCCCTAAACTATTCACCAGCCTAATTGTTATGCCTGCTTTAATTAATGTTTAGGCCTGGTGCATATCCGTATTAATGAAATGTCTTTGCCTAGTGTAAAGGTGTTTAGCTGAATTGAGCTGAAGTGTACACCGCCAAGAGTTGAAGTGTTTTATGTTGCAGGTGTACCGGATTTGCAACGCCCCCTGCACGGCATGTGGGTGCGCCTAGATTAACGCAGGCCCTGTTTTAAATGTAGTGCGAAATGTCACCTTACAAGAAATTGAGTATTCATGAGGTGAACTGCATGTTTTAGGCCCATGTTTTAATCCTGCACCCTGTGATCATTATTGGTGCTACGTTTAGGAGATGATTCCTGCGGCCTTTTAGTGGCCTACAATGTTGATGAGCTATGGTGCTTTAATGAGATGACGCACTAATTGAGTACTTCAAAGAGTTGAAATGTTGCCCTGAAATAATCGGCCTCATCTGATGCTGCATTGATTTATATAAAAGAACTTGTTTTTAATACCCAGGCCTGGTGTGGTGTCACATTATTGCGTCCGCATTCCTGAGTCAGAGTGAGTGTGTGCTGCACAACTGCCTTACACATTGCCTTCGGATGCCTTTCCGCCTCGCGCCATGCTACCGTGCCGGAATCGGTAACCCCGTTTCCAACAATACCAATCTATCACCAATTTATAAAAATAGGTTGAATTTTTATCTTTAAAAAGACACCTCAATGACAAAAGTACACCAGAGGGTTCTGTAGAGATTAATTCTTAAAGAAACAATGGGACATATTCTCAAGAACGTGTGATAACCATCGCAAATTTAGCTTAACGCAACTTTGCATAACGCAGTCCATCGCGAGAAAATAACACCGTCTTAACGTCCAATTCCCAACCCGGCGGCACCATGCGATAGCAGCATGATAACGCGCCAAATGACCGCGTAAAAACCAACGCGACAAACAAAAAATGCGAAACACGAACGCCCAAAAAGTTGCGATGCCACAAAGCGCGATACCAAAATCAGCGAAAACCAGTGACAGGCCTGCAATACCCACGCGTCATGCGTGAAAATGCACTATAAAAGCAAAAAAAAAAAAAAAATATTCAAACTGCGTAGCACCATGGATGCACCCGGACCGAGTGCAGAGGACAAGCCAAACTCCACAAGCCCCACGGAGGACCAGCATGGAACCCCGTGTTCGGGGAAGGGCAAGGAGAAGAGGAAGAGGAAGACGGGGTTCAGTCGGCAGGAAGACCAGATCATCGTCACGGAGGTGATAGAACACCATCAACAACTGTTCGTCACCTCCACTGCGGCACTGGCAACCCAAACGGAAATATGGCAGTCCATCGTCACCAACGTCAATGCAGTCGCAGTGCCGAGGAGGTCAATGGAGGATGCCAAGAGGCGCTGGCATGAAGTGCACAGCCAAACCAAGGAGAAACTCGCCGCCAACAGGAAGGCAGCAACGGCGACTGGAGGTGGGAGTCCTGCGCCACAAGAGGAGCTGGATGAGCTGGAGGAAATGGTGGCCACAGTCATCAGTGTGGAGACGGTGGCAGGAGTTGGGGGCCTGGACACAGCTCGAAATGACCTGACCCAACAGCAACAGGGTGAGTACCACCAGGGACTGGGGGACGGGGGGAGATGGGCACAATGGCACACATGCACAATCATGTGTAGCACACTGCACACGCACAATGACTGTGGAACATGTCCATGATACCCTTGCAACACTGCAGCACACATACAAACACCAAGTAGGCCCCCGTCCACCATGTGCACATATGGGCCACCTCCAAATCACCAACGACACAACCGAGCCATGCACATGTGATGAATCCAGAAAAGCAGCGGCTGTGTGAGCCACACTGACCATGCAAGTGACACTGCATGCCCGATAGCATGGCAGCAGCCCAAAAACATGACATGGTGCACGAATCGACATGGAGGTGGCCCAGTGCGGATCACATCCGTAAAGGAGCAGGTCACACTCTGACATATCCACGTGCACCCACAACCCATGCCGTCCAATACACGCAGAAGACGAACAATGCACAAGGCCACAAAATCTGTCCAAGAGCACATATGACCCAAGTCGCAAACATTTCAGCCCCCGAAAAGCACACAATTCAAAGGCACACCGCCTCAAAGGGATAAGGGTACACGAAATCAGAGCTGCAGGGGCAACTCCCCCACAATGCAGCACACACACATAGCAATCACAGAACATCAGCAATGACAGCAATGTGGTACAAAGTGCAACACCTACACCACAGGACAGAGGACACAATAGGTTCCGCTTGTGCATAGTAACTGTCCACTCACATCTGGCATTGCCTGACACTGTGTGATGATAATGTACGGGTACTACCACACATCCGTCATGTAGTCGAAAATCCCAATGTCTGCCATCAAATAGCCAGCTCCACCAAAATAGTCACAATGTACATTGGCATGCAGTCTGAATGTAAACATCTGCAAAGCGTCAACATACATGGGAAACTCTGTTAACCAATTAATCAAATTATGGCATGCCATGTACGTGCCACTTCCGAGTTGCACAGCTTTATGCACATGTGTGAACAAAGTTCAAAACGTAATCCATATTCTTGACAAAGTTTATCCATTTATTCTCAAAGTTTTAGCAGTTTTTAACCATCACGTAAGAGGTACAAAGTTTCTTGATTTCATGCGTCTTACAGCTGAAGAATTGCCCATCCAGGCTTATTCACAGGCTGGTACAGAAACTTGATTCATCCAAAACAATATATTTTTACCCAATGCATTTCGGTCCACAATCTTCATCAGGGGTATCTGTGATGTTAAAAATGCATTGGGTAACAATATATCGTTTTGAATGAATCAAGTTTCTGTACCAGCCTGTGAATAGGCCTGGATGGGCTATTCTTGAGCTGTAAGACGCATGAAATCAAGAAACTTTGTACCTCTTACGTGATGGTTAAAAACTGCTAAAACTTTGAGAATAAATGGATAAACTTTGTCAAGAATATGGATTACGTTTTGAACTTTGTTCACACATGTGCATAAAGCTGTGCAACTCGGAAGTGGCACGTACATGGCATGCCATAATTTGATTAATTGAATTACGCAGGCACTTTTGGGACGGAGCGTGTCGCGAGTGCTGCACGCTAAACCAGAGGAACAATTTGAACAATTTGAACAGTTTAAAGTAAAGGGTGTGCGTCAGGTTTCCTAACTGATGTATGATTTTTTGCCGTTCCAACCCTGTTCAGCACCCCGCCAGAGAAAAAGTTTTCTAAAAACAAATATGGTCACGTCGGAGGTCTTTCACAGAACGTTTTTGCATATGTGTTAATCAATTTTCTGATGATTGTGCAATGAATTCAGATTTCATTTTCCATGAATACTATTTTGTTCACGCATATTGTTTTAATTTCTGTTTTAGACTCATGGGGGCAGATTTACAAGCCTCCTGCGCCACCAGTACGTCACTTTTCGTGACGTACTGGTGGCGCAGAGGCTCCTCGATATTTACAAGGAGAGGAAAAGCCACCATGCGTGACTTTTCCTCTCCTTGTAAATACCGTCCCTTCACACGCAGCACTTTGCGGTGAAGGGGCGTTCCATGGGTGTTGCTGTGGGTGTTCCCACGCAACACCCATGGAACAAGACACATCTCCAGAATTACGAGAATCGTAACTCTGGAGATGCGTCTGAGCTACGCCACCCTAGAGGTGGCGTAGCGAGACGCACCGAGGAGAAATGTTTTCATTTCTCCTCGTTTTTCCTCTTTCAATGCGTGCTGCATTCTGCAGCACGCATTGAAAGAGGAAAAGCCTGTACTGATTGTTTTTGTGCAGAAAGGTGCCCCTTCTTGCACAGAAACAATCTCCCCATGGCGCAGGCATCCTTGCACCATGGTGCAAGGGTGCCTGCGCCGGCGCTTGGCAACTGTTCGTGCGCCAGCGCAGGGGAGAGCACAGGAATGCGACATATTCTTGTAAATATGTCGCATTCCTGTGCTCTGAAAGTGCCGCAGCGTGGTGCAGCCAAAGGGCTTGCAGCGCCACGCTGCGGCACTTTCTTGTAGATCTGCCCCATGATGTACACAGTGAAAGAGGGGAGAAAGGCATTCACATTATTTGTATTACATTTGATTTAGCGTATTTCTCGGGGAGTTAATGTTGCAGGAGCACTTTAAACTTTGAGTGGGCGGGGGAGTACCAACACGTGATGTCAGGGGAGCACAGGTGGGACACCATAGTTCAAAAGGGTTTCGTTTGTGGCTTGGGATTGTATTATTTCACGAGTGCAGAGAAGGGAGTCATGCTGTTTAAATTCAAGACGATTTTTGCAGGTATTAATGGGGATTAAATCACGTTATTGTGATGGTTTCACTTTAATAGAACGGGAGTCTACGTTGGAAGCATGGTACAATGTATGGGAATGTTCTTGGGTAGCAATTTAAAAAAAAAATGTTTTCTTTCACTTTCGATTGGGGTTGGAATGATTAAAAGTATTACACACGAACGGAGGGTACACGAAGTGTCACATTATGGGGATGAGGGATGTTTTATGGGGGAGAATCCACAAAGAAGTATGGGTCAGAGAAGAGTGGCTATTAGAAAGGCACGATTATATTATTTTTTTAGTTTTTCTTAGGTTAGTAAAGGGTGGGCAGTGGAAAGCTCATTGTAGATTTCAGATGAATACATACTGTTGGCTGACACGTATTTTTAACATCACAGATACCCCTGATGAAGGTTGTGGACCGGAATGCATTGGGTAAAAATATATCGTTTTGGATGAATCAAGTTTCTGTACCAGCCTGTGAATAGGCCTGGATGGGCAATTCTTGAGCTGTAAGACGCATGAAATCAAGAAACTTTGCACCTCTTATGTGATGGTTAAAAACTGCTAAAACTTTGAGAATAAATGGATAAACTTTGTCAAGAATATGGATTACGTTTTGAACTTTGTTCACACATGTGCATAAAGCTGTGCAACTCGGAAGTGGCACGTACATGGCGTGCCATAATTTGATTAATTGAATTACGCAGGCGCTTTTGGGACGGAGCGTATCGTGAGTGCTGCACGCTAAACCAGAGGAACAATTTAAACAATTTGAAAGGTTTAAAGTAAAGGGTGTGCGTCAGGTTTTCTAACTGATGTATGATTTATTGCAGTTCCAACCCTGTTCAGCACCCCGCCAGAGGAAACGTTTTCTAAAAACAAATATGGTCACGTCGGAGGTCTTTCACAGAACGTTTTTGCATATGTGTTAATCAATTTTCTGATGATTGTGCAAAGATTTCGGATTTCATTTTCCATAAATACTATTTTGTTCACGCATATTGTTTTAATTTCTGTTTTAGACTCATGATGAACACAGTGAAAGAGGGGAGAAAGGCATTCACATTTTTTGTATTACATTTGATTTAGCGTATTTCTCGGGGAGTTAATGTTGCAGGAGCACTTTAAACTTTGAGTGGGCGGGGGAGTACCAACACGTGATGTCAGGGGAGCACAGGTGGGACACCATAGTTTAAAAGGGTTTCGTTTGTGGCTTGGGATTGGATTATTTCACGAGTGCAGAGAAGGGAGTCATGCTGTTTAAATTCAAGACGATTTTTGCAGGTATTAATGGGGATTAAATCACGTTATTGTGAGGGTTTTACTTTAATAGAACGGGAGTCTACGTTGGAAGCATGGTACAATGTATGGGAATGTTCTTGGGTAGCAATTTAAAAAAAAATGTTTTCTTTCACTTTCGATTGGGGTTGGAATGATTAAAAGTATTACACACGAACGGAGGGTGCACGAACTGCTAAAACTTTGAGAATAAATGGATAAACTTTGTAAAGAATATGGATTACGTTTTGAACTTTGTTCACACATGTGCATAAAGCTGTGCAACTCGGAAGTGGCACGTACATGGCGTGCCATAATTTGATTAATTGAATTACGCGGGCGCTTTTGGGACGGAGCGTATCGCGAGTGCTGCACGCTAAACCAGAGGAACAATTTGAACAATTTGAACAGTTTAAAGTAAAGGGTGTGCGTCAGGTTTCCTAACTGAAACTCTGTTAACCTGCATCTCCCCTTTACATTGCAGAGGGACAATCAATACCTCCTGCAGAGCAGACCACACATCTCATCAGTGATGATGAAGAGGACAACCTGCACATATGTCAAGACACCCTCCAACGGCTAATGGACAGCCTCCGCACCCCATCCCCAGGAGCAGGGCAGGACAGCTGCCTCGAGGTGACCCCACTACCTGCACAGACCACACAGCAGGAAACACACACCACCACGGCTGTCTCCCAGGACCCCCACGAACAATACATGGAATTTCAACGCTGTGTGTTGGTTTGCCAGGTGGAGTTGGCTGATCAGCTGCGGGTCGGTTTCGAGCTCGTGGCAGCCAAACTCGATGCCATACGTGGGTGTCTGAGTCGCATCAGGGA
The DNA here is from genome assembly GCA_963921515.1 of Calotriton arnoldi. Taxonomy (NCBI): domain Eukaryota; kingdom Metazoa; phylum Chordata; class Amphibia; order Caudata; family Salamandridae; genus Calotriton; species Calotriton arnoldi. The sequence continues at coordinate 1,290,636 of CAWUFW010004553.1, forward strand.
CCACGTACAGTCCCTAACGGACACCCCCTGTCCGCACCATGCTCCAAGACAATCCTTGGCTGACCTCGCTGGGGCCATTAATCGGATACAAGAACTGTCTAGTCAGACAGGCACCAGCTATGACAGCACAGAGTTGGCACAGATGCGGAGGACAATGGAGACCATGGAGCAGATGCAGGCTGGAAGTATGGCTGCCACGGCTGAACACCAGCGAGATGTAGCTGGTATCTTCCATGCCCTGCAGTTCATCATCTTGCCATTGCTGCCACTGAGCCAGTCCCAGATAAATGCAGCTGGAACTTCGACACACACATCTCCGACCCCTGATGTGTCAGTGTCACACAGTGATGCAGCCCCATCACCTTCACACCCTGATGTGTCAGTGGCACACAGTGATGCAGCCATTACACCGCCACACACACCGGACACACCGGACACAGAAGAAGTATCAGAGGAGTAAGATGTGGACGGTAATTACTGTGTGAGGAAGAAGGCAGTAGCATCCATCACCGCCATATGGCCTGTCCCTGCCTGGTTCTGCCCTATGCATCATGCCCTGGGACAACACCTTCCACTGACCCCCGGAACACTCTGCGACATTCACCCAGACCCCGACACGGACTGCCATATCTTCACTGCTTGACAATTACACAGCAATCCTGCTGCGGACTGCACTCCCCCTCTTCCAAATCACTTTTCAATCCCCAAAGGACTCTGGTTGGCCCACCACTGGGCTTCCATGTTATGTGGGCTTGGATGTCCATGTACAGCTCCCTCTCCATCATCCACCAGAATGTGAATGAAACATTCGAAATCATACAGATGTGTCATGACTATGTTCACTCACGTATGGAAGTATGGCTGGACGTAGGGACAATGATTGCACAAGAAGGTACACCCTGGTAAATTACATCAATGCGCATGTTTATCCCTGAGACACATGGCCAATTGGATGACTGTGAAGGTGAATACTAGCTGTGTCCCCATTGCACATTAACAACAATCTCACAACCCCCCAACGTAGGCACACGTCCATGTATTGAATAGGGCTGTGTGTAGGAATGACCAAATCGGTAGCAGGCCAGAAGTGGTGTCCTACATCACATGTGACAGCAGAACTTCACGTCGCATACCTACTCACACACATCTGTGTGGACACATTCTGTTATGATTTATAACATTGCTCAACATGGTCAGAGGTTGGACACCATACTCACATTGCTGAAGACACGTAAGTGCACAGGTCGGCCAGCAACTATCCCAAAACAATGTCTGGCTCAAAGAGGTGGAGCTGTCAAAAGGGACCCACCCCCATTGTACATGCGTCAGTCAGTGCCTCCCTGTGTAGGGACGATGCTCATTGTGGCACACGAGTGGTCAATCTAATCAGCACTCATCACAGTTAGACACCAGTGGAGTTGCGTAGACTTTATTGGCATGTGCGTGTCAGTACGGACAAGGCAACGGCCACAACAGGCAGGGACATACTTAAGACACTTACACGCAGCATGGGAACATGTCGAGGTGCAGGAAATGGGGAGGCTAAAATGAACACCAATCATCACGGATGGCAACGGTCTCAGCCCACCTTGCCTTGCTGGACGAGTCATGTGTTGTTTGGCGTCTGCCCATTGCCCCGTGTGAGGGGGCATGACTCACAGCCCATGGGGTCTGCATAGTGCTCTGCCACCGGACTGCATCGACTGTCTGCTCTGCTGACAGTGATCAGGTGAAAGGGTCCGACAAGTTCACATGTCGTTCTACATTGCCATGTGTGTACTCTCTCCCCAGCAGTGTGTCCGAATTGGTAACGTTGCCAAACGATGCTGTGCTGCTCCGACCATGGAACTGCATCACCTTGCACAGGTGGTTGTACACACGCGTAGTTCCACGCACATGCATTCAGAGTCCAGACGAAGGCAGACATGTCCTCTGTTGTGGTGGGATATGTGAGCATTCCCCACGATGCAACAAGGTGTTGAGACCTGTGCTGTGGGTGACAATCCGATGTGGCCGCAGGAACGTAGTTACTCGTCCATGAATGCCAGCGCAGCTTCATGTGCAATGTGTTCCAATAGTACGTTGTTGCCGAGTTCAAGGAACACCAGGGTGAGCCAATCCATTAACTGGTCCGGGCAGATGTGCTCAGTCCACGCCGTTTCCCCAATCCGCAACACAGCCCAATAGGGGAGCGCCTCGATGTGGTCACTGCACACGAGGAGTTGGGCAATCTCCCATGCGCAACTGCCAGCACATACGCCAAGGATCAGTGCATCCCATGCACGGCTATCCCGGTGACACTCCTGTTCGTGGGCCAACAGGGGGCGCACTGTCAGGTCATAATCCAATTCAGCTACCGTTGCGTTGGATAGGCAGACCTCCATGGGCCACTCGAATGTGCATGATCGACAGTGGGACCAGGGCTGGACGCAGGTGACGTAGGCAAGACGGAAACTCAGACGGAAACTGATTCGCAACACTGCCATTGGCAGGGATCCCAACAGATGCAGCATTCGTGCACGGTACAGTTCCACGTGACAGGGGTTGTGCATGTGCCCGGGAATGCCTGCCATTGCGCTTGTTGGTCTCGTGGCACCGGCACTCCTCAGACCGGCGGAAGTTCGGTGGACGATATGCCACAGCTCTGGGTAATGAGTCGTATGTGTGTGCAACGTTTGGACATATGGGTAGTTTTTAACCAATGTGTCAAGGGCATCCCTTGCAGGTGTAGGTCGTGCAGGGACACGTGTGTGTGGGCACGTTGGTGTTTCATTAGCGCAGTTCGTGGTGTGGGAGTCGTCAGAGGCTGGTATGGTATCTCACGCAGGGTGTGCCAGCCGCATTCAGGACCAAGGTCGGGGGTTCGGTTGGTCTTCAGCCTTGTGTGTTGAGACAAAGGAGCTTTCATTCCTGATTTTAGTCTGACTACTGCTTGCATTTCTTAATTGTGATGTGGACTTCGCGCTGACTTTGATGCCAGGCCTGTGATTTGGGGTGCACAGATTTCGAGACACATGCAGCTGTTGGCATGTTTGCATGAGCCAAGGGCCCGATTGGCCTTGCGCTCCTTGTTCAGTCTCTCTCTTTCTCTCTCTTTCTCTCTCTCTCTCTCTCTCTTTCTCTCTCTCCCTGTCCTTTGATGAGTGCCTGACACACCTTCTTATCTTGGATATTGTCTTGCAGGCTGTGAGTCACAGATTGTCCAAGGATGCCATGCCATGACTCTTCAAAATAGTTGTTTGGTGACAAATTAGAATGTGACATTTTGTTTGGTCTTTCAATGGTGTATGTATGAATCAGGATTTCAGTGCTCACATGTATGTTGATTGTTGCAATTGTGCGACATCAGACGGGTGCTATTGTTCATGTTTTCGTGCCGTTGATGTGCTGTGTCTTGGTCCGGGGGCTTGGGGGGTGGTCCTGGGGGTGGTGGCGGTGGGTGTTGTGGCCCTCTTGGGTGTCCGGCACGCATGTTCAGTGGCTCCATGGCATCTGTTGTTCTTCAGGTGTAGCTCTGGGCTGGGCTCTCTTTTGTGGTGCAGGCTGTCGTCCGACTTTGCACCAGGTCGGAGCAGGTGTTAGTTTCCTGCTGCTAACGTGCCTTATTGCATGTTTTGTGATCTTATCGCCGAACTGGCTGGTCGTTGAGAATGTTGAGGAGTGGTGTTGTCGCGGCTTTTTGCACGGGAACGCCTACTCTGCATCTCATTAGCGATAGTTGCGGGGGTCATCTGTGGCGATGTTTTTTGCGGCTGCTATCGCGGGTGAACTGGTGTTATGGGCTGTTAACACCAGCTTGTGAATGGGGCGATGAATTTATCGCAACTTTGGCTGCGATAAAGTGCCGTTAACTCGACGATAGCTCCTTGAGAATATGCCCCCATGAATGATAACTTTTCACTTAGTACAAAAAATTATTGTAATCTACTCCAATTCGTGGTTTAGAATTAGGCACAACTTGAAAATGGCTATAAAGGCACTTTTGGGGCAACCTACTCCTGTAGGGAGCTTGTCACATGGACCAATAAGTTCCAGTTGAACAGTTACCGCACAGTTAAAACAGTCTCTAATCCATTTCAAGGGGCTATGGGTGAACCGATATAGGAATCAATGGAGTGGTCCTGATGCAAGGGATACTCGATGCTGAAGATGCTGAAGGATGCCAAAGGATGCTGCAGATGCTGAACCAGTATCGGGGGTCTTCCTGTGGCCACTCCTCAGCCCACAAACACAGTGGACAACTTTGGCCTCTCGGCTCAATGTCATTCAAAGCTCAGTTAAAGTCCAGCCAATAAACAGCTGTCATTGGTCATCCGGCAACAGCAAAAACAGTGGTTCCTTTAACTGGCAGTAACTTCTTTGCTGGGTGACCAAACTGCACTCAGGTGACTCTACCAGTTCCAGCAGGACCAAGGGCTGGAACTTAATTTCCCAGGCGGCTCTTCGGCAGTCAGGGGTGATCAGGCATTCCAGGCTACCAACTTACAAAGGCAGGTTTCTTCAGATTTTATGGCCCTCTAGCTGTAACAGGGAGTCAGCCAGCTGACTCTTAGAGTCACCTTCTCCGTCTCGGGCTCAGGGATGACTTTTCCTTGAGCAGAACACCAGATGGACAGTTTTTTCTTTGCTAGCCCAAGGTGTTGCAAGTGCAATCCAGTCTTTAGTGCAGCCTCTCTTCACTGGGCACAGGGAACGACTGGGCAGTCCTTCTGTGGTCCTCTCCCTAGTACAGACATAATCTGAGATCTAGGTGAAAGGGTGACACTTTTATGCCAGTTTCTTGCCCTCAGGGATGTGGCGACTACTAGACAATTGGCTACCAGGTTCCCGACCGCCTAGTGACAACGTTCTGCAAAGTGTACAACCAGCTAACCCAGAATGTACCATTCTGCCCACTCCCAATGTGACAGAACCCTTCTTGTGGTGTGTGGAGTTCTCTAGCCCATCCCAGAGGTGTGGTACCTGGAGTCTACACCCCGCATAAAAAATCGTTCTGCAATGGCTTCTCCTTCTCCTTCTCTGTCCCAGATCCAGCCTGTTTGCTAAAACAAAAAAACAGTCCTTCTTGTTTGTGACTGCCATTTGCCCATCAAAGAGGACTTCCCCTTTGGAGCTCACTTTTTGGGATCACACCCTGTTTGGCCATCCTGCAGAAGGAAGTCACACCTGTTCCAATGGCAGGCCCTTTGTGTTCCTTCATAAGAGTCATTCACACCTCTCCCCAGGAGAGCAAAAGGCTGTCTTGCGGACAGAAACATTTGGGCAATCATAAACAGCCACTGGAAATTTTAGGCAACAAAGTGGGAACTTTAAAACGTCACATTAAATACGACTTTAGCGACGAGCAGTGTTTAATGAAATAATCCTTTGGATTCTTTGAAGTATCATATTTAGTAGCCCCATTCTAAAAGTAGTACTGCTGTGTTGTCAGTGTGTAATTCTGTACTCGTCATTGGGGCTACTAGCCTTTCTAGAGTAAAAATGATAAAGCAGGGGTTTCTACTGTCAGGACATATAAAGCTACTAAAACACATGTTCCTCTTTTTAATATAATGCACCCTGCCTTTAAGGCTCAGTAGGCTTGCCTTAGGGGTGGCTTACAATTATTAAAAAGAAAGGTTTGGGCTTTGCCATTACTTTAAATAGCAAAGTTAAATTGGCAGTGTAAAAACTGCTCTGCCACTCAGCAATGGCAGGCTGGGGATCATGCTTTACTTTGTCACACTCGTGGTGGCACATTCAGTGCTGCAGTCCATGAGGGACACATAACCTAAAGGCCCTGGTTACCCCTGATACCATATACTAGGAACGTATAAGTAAACTCATGTATGCCAATTGGGGGTAATCCAATAAAATGTACACTTCTAAGGGTTAGGGAACATGCACTAAGGCCTGAACAGCAGGGTCCAGTGCACTACAAAGTCACTGCACCAGTATCTAATATATATCTAATAGTCAATTCTATATCGAAAGCTCTACCCTACCTGCCTAATCACTCTACCCTACTCTGCAGAAGAGTAATTCAAGTTTCCTTTACTTACTGCCCAGCAAATGAATTTGTTGGAAATAATATGTGGTGATGGGCGAGGTGAGTGAGTAAATATGGAGTAAGTGCATGATTTGATGTCAAGTTTGGTGTATGGGATACACTGTAACAAACGTGCCAAATACAATCTATATAGCCCGTTCCTTTACCTGCAGTGCAGTGCATCATTTCCACCAACGTCTACTTAAGATAGACAAGATAATATCCGCATTTCATACGTGAGGTGTGTGACGTAGTATCCTATTTATTATTCATATACCTCTTTGGAGTCAGGGTAGAAAGAGAAAGACATTTGGAGACGAGCATGGAATTGGAATAGAAAATAGATAATTGTCAACTAGAGCTGCCCCAGCTGCAGACAGTAGCAAAATACCCGACACGCTAGCAATGAGCATGGCTCCATTAATTTAGCTCAACACACAACATGTACTCCATAGTGCATAATGCCTTACTCATTAATGAGAGGTAATTTTTCCACTCAAAGTGTCTGTTTAGTTACTTGAAAGGATCTTAGAAGGAAAAATAAATCAAATTACTCATTTTTTAATCAGGTGTTATTCTTATTCTAAACACAAGGAGATGATGGACGGAGCGCTGAAACTTTTCAGACACTCACCCCCAGTCCCAGATCTGGGTTGAATCCATCATCGTTCTTTAGCTCACTTCGCCACCCCAGTTCAGACGCAGCTATATGCAAATCAGTCTTGACCCTGTGCCTCATGGGAACAGTCCAGCCCGAACTGCCAAGCCATGTCTTCCCTGGACCGGAAACAAGCATCCTGGGACCGGTTTCGGGCTAACAGCCCTCATCAGCCAGGCTAGCTTGAATCCAGTGGCAAAGTGAGCAAGGGACCCACGTCTGGGCATACCCTGCCAACTTAGGGCGAACAAAGCAAACACAAGTTATTCTTATTCTGACTAATACTTTTCTGCTACACAGTCAGTGCTTTTTATGCGAGGCATGTGTGGGTAAAACATGAAATTGGCCTTGTAACTCTCCTAAATCATAATCAAATCAAATTCCAAAAGCCCTAGGGGGGCAGCAATGTACTGCTAATGCACCACCCACTAATTTAAAATGATTGTTTGCACAGAGCATTATTTACAATTTGTCTTTTTTCTTTTTTCTTTTTTCTCAATATAGTTACTCCTGCTGGTCCACCCGTAGCACCCAACAGGCAGCAGATAACAGCCCGTCTGTGGCGGCAGAGGCTGGACCATATCCAGCAGGAATACTGACAGCTGGTGGTCCTGGAGGAAGAACAGACAGAAATAGCTGCCTCTCAGTCTCAGCCAGGCCCCAGTGCAGCCGGTCCCCCTCAGCCTCCAGCCTCCCGGCCACCCCATCGCCGGCAGAGCCAGCTGACCACAACTGCTGCTTCCCCCTCCCACTCTTATAGGCCATTACTGCGGCGCATCCTGCAACGGCCGGATGCTATGGAGAGCCGGCTCGTCAGGATGGAGCAGAGCCCAGACCAGCTCTGGACCCAAATACACAATGCCCTCTTCTAGTCCTTTTTTAATTTTTTGTTTTGGTGGTAGGGGCTTGTTGTGGGTAGACAGGGTTGGAAGGGAGTTGGAACCATTTTTTTAAATTTATTAGACATTTTATATTTTTGAACATTGGTGGTTGGGTCACTTTGTTTGGGAAGAAGGGTGGGCCTGTTGTAGGTGGAAAGGGTGGGTTTGTTTGTAAAGAAATAAAGGAGAAACTTATTATATTTTATCAAAATGTATGCCTGAAGTAGTTCATTTTACTTTTGCTTTACACTGCTGCCTTTATTTTTTATGTAGCCTGTTTATGTGCTTGTACCACTTAGTTATAGAGTTATACCTCTCTAACTATCTTGACATTTAGGGGTATGCTGCTATGACCTATATTGTCCACAACAACCTAGATAAACTATTACTTACAGTAGCAGTTAGTTATTTACTTACTAACTTAACTCTCTCCATAGTTGTCTTACCTGAATATAGATGAAGCAATAACAGGGAAGGCCTCACAACTTCACAAGTGAGGTCCCACATTCACCCAGGTGAGCTCCAACTGTAGGATTAATCGGAAGGATTATCCATCACAGACAACTAAATGGAAATAAAAACACTGAGGTACTGGGTTACATCAAACCTTTACAAATAATTGAGCCCAGACTACTACATGATGACACAACAAGAATTCTTGATAGTGATAAAATAACAAAAAATAGCAATAGTAGTAACTTGAGCAATGGGGCGCTACTAGTAACTTACAAAATCCTCGAGTCAAACTCTGGTGTGGACAAGCTTATGTTAGGTGTTTACGGTTACACAACGCAATGCCTGAATGATAATGCCCATGACTGATGTTTTTGATTCTATATCTAAAATATGGATCACTTTTATGCAAAGGTGGGTAAATGAGACCAGTGTTGGCTATTGCTTAGAAGATGCTGCAGTGAGTTGGTGTTGCTTTCACCACATCCACCCCACCAAGTGTGTGATCCATTGATGGTGTAAACTAAGCCACACCTCAATAAATCACAGTGCCCGAGGGAGAGGGTTAGGGGTTTGATTAATGGATGGGAAAGGGGATTTGGGGAAAGGTTTGACAAGGACAAACACTACACAAGGACAACATTCATCTGGGCAATGAGCAGCACATAATTCGTTATCAATCTGTTGTGAAAGGTAATGAAGGAATGAGTATGACAAGGTACAGTTAAACGCATTTGAAACAGTCCTTCTGCCCCCGAGACCCAAGTAATCAGATACCTAAATGTTCCATCTTCTAGGTTGGGAGTGAATCCACCTACCCAATTCTCCAAATATGATTGTTAAAAGAAAAATGATACTGTTTTGCAAAATCAGGTGGAAATGTCCATCACTTTTGGGTACTTGTCTGGTTCAATCCGGTAGGAAAGCAGGAGTGTTGAGCTCAGCTTTCGCCTTTCGTCAGGAGACTAGAAGGACTGCAGATTATAAAACAGAAACTATATTTTAGAGTCAAGGAGAAGGACAAAAGGAAGGTAAGCTTCATCACTAGTGTATCAAGAAGACTCGGAGGCAAAGCAAAAAAACAAGAGGGGGACTCAGAGTTTCACTTTTGCCACCAGTGCAGCACACACACACACAGAGCATCATTTCACAAATCAACGCACCTCTCTCCATTTTACATAGCTGAGTACTAGGCTCAGACTCATGGTTTCCCTTTGAAGATGATAACTCCTTGCTTTTAGCTGTTGACGAGGTAGTCCTGCGGCTCCCATCCTGAGTTCTAACATCCTCCAGACAGACTCCGAGTAACTCCACCCAGACTAGACCTGAACCAAGCAAGATAGACGTGTAGTGCACTGCTGTTGAAGAACAAGTTGTGAGAAGCTGGCCTGGTATATGATGCCCACTAATGTAAGTGGGCACCTTGCACCAGTCCAGACAACCCTTATGGTGATTTAAGAGGTCGAAGGCAACCTTAGAAAGCTCTGTAAGTGGTAGCTGTGGAGAGCAGCCTTCAGGCTTAGTGCAGAAGGAGTGTAAAGCAGTTTGTTTTACCAGAATGCAATCTTATAGTATAGATTAATTGAAAAGAACCACACCAAGTATTTATAAAAATATGTATTTATTATATAATACTCTCTAGTACGTTGAAATATCTCCTACATGGAGAGAAACACAATACACACAATACTTTAGCAAAGAAACACAGTATATAGCACGAAATACACCGTGGACCCCAGGGGGGGACCAAACGATATACTAAGAAAGTGGTATAAGAACCATGTCTCGGATCAAGACAGGGTTGAGAGGACGTAGAAGTGCTGAGAACCCAAGGACCCACCCAAGGTGAGTAGATAGGGACCCCATGGAGAGCGTGTGCAGTGTGGAAACACCACAGCCTGCTCCGTACAATTCTATGTGCAAGTCGCGGTTGGATTTTTAAAGATTAAGGACCTTTCCCAGTGGACCCTGAAGAAACCCAGGGGAAGACAGAAGGTTGGAGAGCCACCCCACCCGTGGATACCCTAGTACCCACGTTACCTACACAGGGAAGCTGGGTGCATACGTGTGAAGTGGTGTCAGACACCGCCATCGAACCCAATAGAGGACTTCAGGAAAGTGCTGTTGTTGCAGAAGAAGAAAGTGTCCGGTGGAATCCAAAGGTAGATTCTAGATGAGAGGTACCTGCAAGCAGAGGGGACAGAGTCTATGTCACTCGAGGGTGACCAGGACACTTGGAAGACGAATGCCCTCCGATGTCGGGTATTGCAGGTTGGATGACGATGACCTTGACTCTGCAGCTGTGAGGACCAGGCGATGCTGAGGAGGACCAGGAGCCATGCACAAGCTGTCCCACGAAGGATGTCGAGTGCTGAGGGGTCAGTGTCCAGCAGGAGCACCAACAAGCCTTGGCAAGTGCAACCAATGCAGGAATCAAAGAAGGAGTAACGTCGGGACCAGCAAGATCCAGGGGACTCACCAAAAGCAGGGGAGTCAGGGCAGGCCCGAGCAATCAGGGGAGCCCAAAAAAAACAAGTGTGACCCTCAAGTTGACCACAGGCCAGAGGCACTGGAGTTGCAAGAGGACCTCAAGCAGCTCACCAAAAGATGCAGGCCACGATGCACACAATACAGTGTGGCTGAAGATTCTGGCCACTGGAGGTGCTCGAGGTCGGGGCTATTTGGAGCCCGAAGATCTCCATGGAAAAAAGTCAACAAGCCTTTGCAACTGCAAGTTGATGCGGTGCACAGGTGTTCAATTATTGCACCCCGCACGAGGGGTACTGGCCTCAAACTTGGTGAGAGGGCAGGGCAGGCCTCTGGAGCTGTGGAAAACCACCACCTGTGTTGCAGAGCCTTTGGAGTCTGGCAGCAGGAGGGCAGAAATGTGTCTCTGGTCGGCAGCAACCATTTTGTTCTGTCCGGGTCTAGAAGGTTGGCACCGGGAACACTGAGAGCCTAAAGGAGGGCTCTTCCAGTGCTTGGAATCATACCTCCCACACCGTTTATGGTATGGGGGTATGATTCAAACATGTTTGATACCAAACATGATAGGATTCATTGCAGCCAGTTTCGAGATGGTCATCGCGTAATTACGCGGTGCCCCTCTATATAGTATATGGCTGCTTCACTAACAACTCGGGAGAATGGACTCCGTAGGCTGCAGGGGTGTCCTGCTCATGCAGGGGCACCCTCTTACTTAGAACCAAGCACCCTGCCTTCAGGATTGCCAAGGCCTGCTATAGGGGTGACTTATAAGTTTTAAGTGCAGTGACCCTAGATATAGTAAACCTCTATCTTCAGTAAGTGGTGCAAGCACCAACTTGCACAGGCTGCAATGGCAGGCCTGTAGTTCCATTTTGAATGGTCTCTCATGGGTGGCATAAGACATGCTTCAGCCCATGAGAGACCTCTGGGGTACCTATGCACTGGGTACATGGGTACCATATACTAGGGACTGATAAGGGTACCCCAGTATCCAATCTGGGGATGTACATAAGTACTGAACATATCAATTTAGGGAGAAAGCAGATAGACTGGGGTTCTGATTAGCAGGATCCCAGTCAGACTAGACAAAAACCAGCAGAGCACCAGTCAAAAAGTGGGGGTAACCATGCAGAAGGATCCTACCTTCCTACACAAGTAGAGAAACAGAATTGCAGTATTTTGCATAGGTTTTTGTTTGTTAACAAAAGTGACTGTTCTGGTCTCTGAAGAACCAGAAAGAAGGAGAGGGCCCTGCAAGTAAATCTGGCTAGGTGTGAAAGGGCCAATCAATATCAGGGAAAAAAAGATTGCCCATCATTCAGGCCCCAAACATTGCAAATCATCTCAAGTAAGTTCCCAAATCACAGTTCAACACCCTCCCTCACAGTCTGCCACCACATGAATCATCAATCATCACTCACAACCACTCAATAATCTGATCACTCATTGGTGCAATGGATACCTGTTCTAATCCAAGCACGGTGGCAGGTACACTATCTACCAACAACTGATTGGAATTTGGCAGTCTTGTAAATCAAATGATCGTCTGGGACAGTCCTCGTAGTTGATGAAAAAACTGAAGGATCATAGAAGTAGACCATACAGGTTAATTAATTTTCATTAAGTAAGTTTGTAAAGGCCAGTCACCCCAAGAAAAAAATGATTGACAATCACTCATGCCCCAAACATTGCAAATCATCTCAAGCAAGTTCCCAAATCACAGTTCAACACCCTACCTCACTGTCTACCACCACATGAATCGTCAATCATCAATCATCACTCACACAATCACTCACTCACCGTTGCCATAGTTGTAGTTATCTCTTCCAATCTAAGTACGGGTAGGTTAGGTAGTAGGTACCCAATTCATCTTTGACACAGGCAACACATTGGAATTTGGTATTGACATTCTTGTAAATCAACGATCTTCTGGGGCAGCCCTGCTAGTGCTAAGTGATGGAAAAAAGAATAGACATGTGAGGGGGGCAGGCATTGTCTCCAATTTCATGAAGGAATTGAGGAGGCTTCTTCAATGCACTGTGGGCCAACTTCAATTCAGCAATATATGTGTCTAGAAAATGATGGAGCAGCACAAATCGGACACAAAAATAGTAATATTCCACAAGCGACTTTTTTTTAAAGATAGAAGTTCAATGAAAAAGAATTTTTAAAAACTCTATGGGGACATTGGCATACTCAGTCCGGAAAGTAGAGTTAGTCCTCATCTCAGGTGGTTCACCCAGAAGTTGGTAAGCTAGCACACTTGATTCTGATCAATCATCCCCCTCCTCCTCCTGTGCTGTTTCAGGAACAGTGTAATAGGTTGGCAGGAAATGTTGGTTTAATTTGATCACAGTCAATCTCCACCTTTTTATGGTGAAAGACTGGTCCACCTCACTTTAACAACCACACCATCTGCACTGAATACACGCTCAGCACACACACTGGCCTCAGGACAAGCCAGATACTTTATGGCCAGCCTGCTGAGCTCTGGCCATTGGTGCATCTTCCCATACCAATACATCAATGGATTTTGATCCATATAGACCTCTTTTGGATCATCCAGATACAATTGGAACATCCTGTGGGTGGTCATTGATGCTGCCACTTGCTCAATGGATATTGTAATTGCCTTTGCACTGTACTTAAGCCCTGCTGATTGAAACCAATACAATGCAAAGGTTGGGTCCAGTCCTTCTGTTGCTGTTGTTACCGGTTTTCTGGTTGATGTGTCGTTGGTTGATGTGAGACAAAACTGCTGTCTCTCTGGAAGTTGAAGGCGGCACCTCAGAACTGCGGGGTGGGACTCTAAGTTCCAGCCATTCTTCTTCCAGATCTCTGGCTTGCTCACCAATCCACTTCTTGTATTTTGAAAGATCCCCTACAGAAAAGGAATGAAAGTGGGCAGAATTGTTTTGTACTATGGATCAAGTAGTGTGGCGCAGATTTACTGTTTGGATGAGATCATGTCATTTTGCAGCCTTCCATTACAAGACAAACCAAAGAGTAAGCTCTCAACCAAGGCATGCACTTCTGTGTTTTCATTCACACCTGCAGGGGAGAACCTTTCAGACACCTTCTTTACCTGGTCCTGTAGCAGATGCAACAACAGGATAGCTTGGCCCATCATACTGTGCTTCTTGCTAACTTCCCATGTGAAAAACTCAAAAGGGACTAGCATCTGTGTCAGGCATTTGAATAGGCCCTATTTGTTCGCATCCATGGTCATAGCTTTCCCAACTGCATCCCCTCCTCTTTGAATGACATAGTCATTCATATGTTTGTACTGTTCAAACAGATGTTGCAACATGTAATAGGTTGAGTTCCAATGTGTTGGCACCTCGTGTATCAGGGCTTTAACTGATGCTCTATTAGACAATGAATAATTCACAGCTGCTCTGGGCTTTAAAAGAATGGCTGAAATGAATGCAGATTCTTCTGCAGGTGGTCAGTAGGTTGCTGACTATATCTTCTTTTTTGAGAAAGTAATTCACCACCAGCATGATGCAATGGCCCAAACACAAGACCCTGAAATAGCCTCTGTTCGACATGGCCTTGACTATGTTACTGCCATTGTCCGTGGCAACAAATCCAATTCTGAGACCTCTGGGTCGCAGCCATTCACACACCTTGCTGTTAAATTCCTCCAAGATGTTTACAGCTGTATGTGATTTCTCCATGGCGAATATGGCAACTGTTGCATGCCGCCGAACTCTCTTAAAACTTTCTTCAGGGCCAAGACCTGCAGATATCTTTTGCTTTACCCCCACAAAAGAGATCCAGTGTGCAGTGATGCGCATGTACTCAGTCTCCTGACAAATGGTCCACATATCTGTTGTCAGGTGGATAGTGTGAACAACACTTTGCTGCAAAGCTTGTCCAACCAACTGCAGCACAGGAACAGTAACTCTGGCAAAATAGGTCCGACTTGGTACCTTCCATTTCGCGCCGCTGGCTGCCAGAAATTCTAAGAATCCCACTCCTTCCACAAAAGAAAAAGGGAGGCGGTCCAGTGCTAACATTTTTGCCAGCTTCCCATTGTACAAACGTGCAGTTGGGTGGTTCCGCTTTTAGCGCCCCTCCTGCATAAACATGCCCGTAATAGTAGCCTAGACTTTCTTCTTTTCTGGGGCCACTGACACAGGCGTCTTTTGAGAAGTAGCTGGTAGTGGTAGACTGAATGTGCATGGTGGTTGGGCAGCCACTGTATGCTATGGTGTCTCCATCTCACTCTGAGTCTTCTTGTGCCATTGTGAAGCCACTGAGGTGGGTGATTCTGCTGGTGCACTACTGGGGACAGGGCTGCTTTGCGTGAGGATGTCACCCTCTTCTTCCTCATCATCACCTCTAACTGTGATTGGACTTGCAGCTGATGTTCCCTGGCTCTCCTCACCACCACATTCAGCATTTTTTTAAGGGGCTCCTCCCACCAGTCTGCATGGTGTTTTTTCATATGGGGTGTTTGGCCTCCAGTACTATAATGTGAACCAGGCTTACCTCGACAAATATGCGTGTTGCAAACTCTGCATACTGCAATGTGCTCTCCCTATGTGCTAACTGTAAAAAAATCCCAAAATGGGTAGAAGTACTTTTTAACTGTGCCACTGCCAATGCCTGAAGAAGAACTGGAGGTAGGTGGGCATGTTGTCGATTGCCTCTCTGCAGTGAGTACTTCTTCTGAGGTAGGGGTTGATGCAGGTCTCAGCTGGGGCTTTCCAAATATGGGAGCTGGCGATGCTACCTGTGCCACATCCCTCGGAGCAGGTTAAATAGCAATGCCGGACTCCTCTGTGTCACCTTCCACAATGACTGCCTCGTCATCGTCATGCTCCTTCTCTCCATCATCCCCTTCCATAAGTGTAAGGCTTCCAGGAACTTTTATTTTCCCTTGCCTCTCCTGTTGTCTCCTGGAATCTGCTGGGGTCCACTCCATGTCCCTGTCATCATCATTAACAGAAGTGGTGCTTGGAGAAGATGGTTGAGAAGTACCTTCCTTTTCCTTGCTGGGGATCTGGGAGTCAATTATTTTAAAAGAGGAGGTTCTTGCTTGAAAGGAAGCTCAACCTCCTGTTGTTTTCCAACATCGGGAAAATATACCCCTGGCTGCAGCTGCTGTTCACTTTGCTCTGTTTCCTGAAACAATTGGGTACTACTTTGCAAAAGGGACAAATATAATTCAGCGTCACTGCTCATTGGTGTCACCATGATTGCAGAGGCCACCTCACTGACATGGTCTTGGGCTTAGGTTGGGGTGCTGCTGTTGATGCAGGAGTGCTGCTCTCAGTTTGTTCCCCGGAGGCTGGTGCGGCACGCACACGAAGTGGAGGTCCAAAAACGATTTGGAGTGACATGCCACGGATGGAAGGTTGCGTCTTCTCACTGACCACTTTCTCAGAAGAATCTTTCTTTGGGAACAAATTAAAGCTCTCAGTTGGCAGTAGCACTAAGCTGCATAAGTGGAAGAGATTAGAGGATTGACATGTGACTGCACAGGCCTTCTGTTTGGCAGTACTGCAGGTGATGTCTCTTCTCTTGTGCACTTTAAAACAAACAAGCAGGAAAAACATTTAGGGGTCGATTACGATCTCGTTAGGAAGGGCTCTTAATCGGACTCGGGCTTGCCGAATCTGATTCGGAACCCTTGTTTCTGAATGATTCGTACTCAGTTCCGAACGACCGATTACGATGCCTGCAAAACCATTTGGGCTGTCTGAATCAGTTCCGAAAGGCATTCGTACAAGTCAAGCCTTTTGGATCCGATTCGTACAGCTCTATGGGCTCGTTTTCCGAGCGAGCGAGTACGATGACCGATTTGGGCAGCCGTTCGGAATCGGTTTCTCTGGAACTAATCGGCTGTCGGAATCGGTCTATGGGGGCCCATAGCAGGCCCCCTTCCCCGGGGCCCTCCGAATCGGGCCCGTGGGGGTACCCAAGGGACCCCCCTTTCCAACCATGCACAGTGTGGCAGGCACCATGGGATGCCTGCCACAGGGTGCAAGGTTTTCCCCACCACCCCTTTCTTTAATGGGAGCCTGTGTTCTCGTTCTGAACACAGACTCCCATTGAAGGCAATGGGAGTCCGACCGAATCGAATCCAGATGCATCTTAATCTATCAGTCGGACTCCCCCGATATGAGTCGTTCGGAAAACATTCCGGAACCGATTTGGTCATAATGCTTTCCGAACGAGATCATAATCGGCCCCTTAGTGCGAAACGTCACGTGGTATTGTTTGCAGTTCGAATTAGTACAGACAAAGACAATATTAGTGTGTTTGTTTACTTAGGTAATTAACAATAACCACTATAAAGTCAAACCACACCACCATACCATAAAATGTAATTCCCCATCAGAATAACACACACAATATATAGAAAACCGGACTACCCCCAATGTCTAGGCTGCGATAGTAAACTACCAAATATTTTGGATCTGCCACTTAACTCCCTGCGAGATTTAACAACTCAAGATCAAATAGATACTGACCTACAGCTAGCACTTATTAATGCCAGGTCATTGGTCAGACATAAATATGAAATTGCTGATTTTATCATAGACTATAAACTTGACATATTATTTGTTACAGAAACGTGGGGTGATGATTCATCTGACTCGGATTTTAATATTGCGACGCCACAGGGCTACAGTACCTTTAAATATGATAGGCAACTAAAAAGAGGCGGCGGATTGGCATTGATCCATAAGGCTGAATTAAGTTATTTTTGTTCAATAATAGCTACACCTTATTGTGAAGCTTTGTTTTTTAAAATTACTTCCTCTGGTCAAGATTTGTTTAAAGGTCTCCTGATATATCGCCCTCCAGGCCCTAGATCCAACTTTCTAGTTAACTTCCACTCCTTGTTAGAGCTCAGTCTTCACTCTAACTTCTTTACAATCCTAGGGGATATGAATTTTCACCTGGAACAATGGATGATAGAGATACGAAGGAACTACTTGATATGACATCAGAGTATGGCCTTAGACAGCTGGTCCATGGTTCCACGCATACGGCAGGACACACCCTAGACGGCCTGTTCACGAACAACCCAGCCATCTCTAATTTATCCACCCTCCCGTTAATCTGGTCGGACCATCAAGCCATTCTTTTTAGATATAAGTTCTTAAGAACCAATAGCACTAACATAACTAATTCAAAGATCATGGGTAGAGCGTGGCATAAAATTGACTCTACAACATTGGTCAACGAGCTAGCAAAAAGTGAATGGGAGGTAGAGAAGGAGGCAGAAATCTCAGCCAAAAAATATACCACCTGGCTTGAGACCAATTTTGCTAATCTAGTCCCTAGTATTTGGATTAATAAAAATAGGAAATCACCATCTGCCCCTTGGTTTTCTGAAGCCTTGAGAGTACACAAACAGGCTTGCAGAAGGCAAGAAAGGATTTGGCGTAAAAACTATGAACCTCTAGAAAAAAATCGCTATAAATCCATGCTTTCAGATTTAAAAAAAAAGTTGATCGGGGAGAAAACACTCTATTATACAGCGAAGATAGAGAAAGCTAGTGGTTCCAGTAAAGAACTATTTCAAACTGTAAAAAATCTGACCACAATCAAAAAAGATGATTCTGTTAACCTCAGTCAAGAATTCTGTGATGCTCTAGCCTTCTCCTTTAGAACAAAAGTAGATCAAATCTATGATCAGTTCACCCATTCCTCATCAAATGGTAAAAAATCTGAACAAGAAATCAACGAAAAAGTCTCTCCTTTTAATTTCTCACTGACCTCTCTTATGCAAATCACCAAACTGATTTCCATGGCCAAGTCAGGCTCCCCGGAAGACCCCTGCCCTCCTAAGATCCTACAAAATATCTCCCATTTCATTGGACCGCACCTATCTAAGATATTTAACCAGATGATAGAACAAGGATCCTTTCCCACTGTGTGGAAGCAGGCTTGTATCTTGCCCCTTCTAAAAAAAAACAATCTGGATGCAACGGATACAGCCAATTACCGGCCCATTGCGAGAATTCCACTTCCGGCCAAGATAATTGAGAAAACCATGAATGCGGAACTTTCCGCCTTTATTGCAACTAACCAAATTCTAGATTACAGCCAGTTTGGTTTTAGAGCTAACCATAGCACAGAGTCAGCTTTGATTAAGACTACAGAAGAAATCCGCTCCTCACTAGACAGTGGTGGGTCAGCAGCCTTGGTGCTGCTTGACCTATCCGCTGCATTTGATACGGTAGACCATACTCTTCTGGTTCATCGTCTACAAGAAATTGGGATAAGAGGTAAAGCTCTCTCCCTGCTAACATCGTTCATGTCAGAGAGAACCCAATCAGTTCATCTGGGTAAATTTAAGTCTGCACCTTTCACTCTTCCATGCGGTGTTCCGCAGGGCTCATCGTTGAGCCCTACACTTTTTAATATTTATGTAGCAGAATTAGCTCCACTGATAAGAAGTTTTAATTTGATTCCCACATCGTATGTCGACGACACCCAGCTGGTGATCTCGACAGTAGATAAGGACATTAACCACTCATTAAAACTCCATGACTGTATGCTTTCCTTAAGTCATTGGATGAGTTCTCATTGCTTGAAACTTAATTCAAGCAAAACGGAGGTGATTATGTTCGGAAATCTCTTTCCACCATGTTCCCCAGCTTGGTGGCCAGATAATCTTGGTCCCCTCCCGACCCCGGTAGATAAAGCAAAAAATCTCGGGGTTATTGTAGATGAAAAACTCAGTTTTAAAGCTCAAGTCTCTAAGGTGGTGTCCTCTTCCTTCCTTATGATTAAGACTATAAGGAAAATTTTGCCTTTTATTCCTAAATCCTGCAGAAAGTCGGTTGTAACCTCCTTAGTCTTGTCGAAACTTGACTACTGTATTGGATTGTACATCAATGTGCAATCCACCCTTCTTAGGAAGTTACAGGCAGTACAAAACGCTGCCGCAAGACTAATTCTGGACATACCTAAATATCAGTCTGTCAGATCAGCATTGCGAGAACTCCACTGGCTGCCAGTTGGCCAGCGGATAAAGTTTAAGGCACTCTGCATGGCCCATAAGGCCTTACACAAAGAAGGGCCGAAATTTCTAAAGGACCTTTTTAGATGGCATTCTCCAAACAGAACTCTGCGTTCGGCTAATGCACATCTGATGCCGCCGGTCAGGATCAAAAGACGAACTGGGCGGTAGGAGTTTTACTTTTAACACCATCAAGGAATGGAACTCCCTTCCCTTATACCTCAGAAAAATTTCCCCCCTTCTCGAATTCAGGAAGCAACTGAAGACCTGGCTTTTTCAGTAGTAGTAGCATTAAGCACAGTATGTAGCACTGGAAGCGCCAAGACACCTGAGGGTATACGCGCGCTGTATAAATTCTATTAACATAACATAACAATGATAGAGCTCTTACCTTTATGTCCATATATTCTAAAGGTGACACCTGTGGCACTCAGGGAACTGCATGGGTAAATGGAATACTAAACTTTTAATGAAATAGAGGTTAATGTGTGCCTATGAATGGCAATGTGGTCCAGGGGGAAATGGAAGAATCATCATTACATAGTTAATGATGCTGATGTGACTAAAGTGCACCGCAGCCAGGGTCTACAGGAAGAAATTGAATTATATATCTAAAAACCAAATGATGTTGCATGAGTGTGCACCTATGGTGGATGGATGGATGATGGATCGACCAAAGCAAAATTGGGAGAAAAAAATTAAATTAAAACATGTAAATTAAAAATATGTAAATTAATAAAAAATCAAAATGTAAAAAACGTTTTTGAAAAAAATAAAAAATAAAAAAAATAAAAATTACAAAATAATTTTTTTTTAAATTACATTTAAAAAAAATTGATTACATTCCTTTAAAAAAATTACAATTTAAATAAAAAAATCAGTAATTGCTCATGTTTCCTTGGGAGGATGAGAAGAAACCTATTGGAGGTGCAAAATAAAAAAAAGCAGAAAATGCACGTAATATATATAAGAACTGTTCATCAAAATCATATTATTAATATACCTACTTCAATGATCCTCAAGCATATTATTAAACTGATAACTCATCCATCCATGCAAGCCTATAGCAAGGGCACACTGGCTGGATGCACAAAATGGCTGCCAGCCAGTGCCAAATGGTCACAACAACAACAATCAGCAAGTAGGCATAGCACACAACAAAGAACACATGCAGGCCTATGGTAAACGCACACTAACATTCTACACAAAATGTCAGCCAGCCACATGGTCACAACAACAACCAGCAAGGATGCATGGCCACATCAAAGAACACATGAAGGCCTATGGGAAAAGCACACTGCTGCATACACAAAATGGGAGCCAGCCACATGGTCAAACAACAAGCAGGAGGTATGGAAAACAAAGAACACATATAGAGCTATGGACACTGACTATACAAAAAATGGACCCTGGCCACATGGCATGGGGAACAAAGACAAATTGTGGCCTATGGCAAACACACTCACACACTGGCCAGACAATGGAGGCCAAAAACTAACATTAACTGGGCTAAATTGTTTACAACAACACACATCCTCCAAAGGCATTAAATATATTACCTCACCTATACATTGTTTGCAGGAAAAAAACATGAAATACCTCCCCAAAAATACACATTTTGTAATTTAATCCAATGCCATCCATGGCCTAAATGATGTTTCAATTCAACAGACACAACAGAAACAGTTGTTTCATGCACCCATGACTAGTACTGGGCCTACTGCCTGAAAGGCCCATTGGCAGACGAGGCCACATAGTGAATTAAATGAATATTTAAAATGTATTATTGTACTAAACTGTGCAACATTTTCCCTTTACAAAACAAAAAAAATTACATGCATGCAAAAAAATAACTAGACCCCTACTGAAACTGCTGGTCACCCACCACAATAAATTTTAAGAATTGAATAAAAGTACAAATAAATCCTGGTGCATGCCCTCAAACAAACAAACAACACCCTAAAACACTAGTTTTTAAACTTACTTGTGAAATCTCAAATACAAAGTCCTTAAATCCAATGGTATGTATGCATCAGACAAAGAGAGTGATCCTTCCAGCTCCAAATCCAAACGAAAAGTGACCAGGAGTTGGACAAAGCACTGGGAGGAGCCTGCTGGACATGAACAGGACGTTGGAGTCTCTGGTGCTCTTCCTTCCTGTTGGAAAAAAAGTACAAAAAATAGACTTCTCGCACAAAAAAACAACTCCAACGGCCCGTTGAAGAAGAAAATCCACTCGAAAAGCCTCTCAGCTGCTGCTCGAGCACAAAAGCTGCTCGAGCGGTAAGTTCGTGATTGGCACTACATTGGCGCCGTCGCCACCGGAAGCGGTGCAAGCAAATGTGAAATATAGCACGAGCGCGCTAGTTGCCAGAGATTACCGTAGTGCGAAACAAATCTCAAGCACGCCCATGGAAAAAAACTCCTACTTGCTCTGGGAAGGCGGAATTCAGGAATTCCATGCTCCTCCATGGAGCACAGAGTGCCCGAGTTCCGCAAACTCTGCACGTGGAGTTTACTGCCCAGGCCTAGGAGGCAGCTGCGTGAAGGGGCAATTGCTATATCACCTCTCGTCCCCAACTAATCTCCTGGGAAGGGCCTCAATGGCCAAATTAAACATGACCATTCATTTCTCTGACGATGGGATGATGACCTGCTCAACCCCTGGGGTTTTGCCACTAAGACTCATGTCCTTAAACCGCCCCCACCGTACAGGCAGACCGATCACGGCGTCACCCACCGATCTGACTGCCTTCACTAATGCAGTACTCATGATTGTCAATAATACACCTGAATTGTTGCGACAGAAGTTGCAGCTGCCCAACAAATTCACATTCCGCCAGGAGGGACACCATAACTGGAAGCCCCAAGAGGAAGTATTTTTTTTTCACATCATAAATACTTTATTCGGTAAAACATACCTTCAAAGTATACAAAAATACAACACACACGATTTACAATTAAAAGTTGAATAAAAACAATTTAAAAAGAAGCAATAAAAAAGCAGCAATCACATATATCAGAGTGCTTTTTGGGTCAGTTAAAGATCCAGGCAAAATATTAAAATTAAGCTAAAAAATACCATCAGCTGTATCCCCTCTAGTCCCTAAGACATAGCTATTTGTTTCTGCTGAGGATTCCAGTTGCCTGTGGATGCCACATTAAAGAGTTTTAACTCAGAAGCTTGTCACGCTTAACCAGATATTAAGAAGAAATCGTCTGACTGCGAACACAATAGGTTTCAATGTATCTGTTCTTAGTAATTGCTGAGCTTGCCGATATTGTGTGACCCCCAAATTCAAATAAATTGGTCGAAGCCACTTATGACGGAGGTCCCGGTAATCAGGACATACGATTAAAATGTGATCTAGTGACTCCAAATCCAATTCACATACTGGACATACTATAGAAGCCTGATTTTTATTCCAGCTACTGCTAAACACTCCCCGGGGCAAGCATACGTATTTGAATCTTAGATAAAGACTTTTGGCAAGAGTATGGGTTACAGAATTGAGGAGATGCTCAAATGACGATCCTAGTTTGAACTCAAGGAACCTCTCAGACAAATGACCAAAACTGTCCCGCCTAAATTGTAGTTCATATACACTATACCAGCATTTGTTCAGGGGTTTCCCAAAATGTTTATATCTTCAGCTTCTTACACCTGCTATAAATAAAACTTAACGAGGGAACCTTTAAAGCATGATCCTGCCTTATCAGATCACTTAAGCATGCTCTATAATTGTGCAATTCTGGTGTCAACCATACGCGTACCCAGAATAGAACTGATTTCAGCTGCACAATATCAGAATCACAGTTAATGCCTAGATCATAGCGGAGTGGAATGAGAGGTGTGCTAGTTGATCCTGTCACCAAAGCCCTAATAAAATTGTTTTCAGTTACTGCAAGCTTCTGTGTATAATTGTATCCCCAAATTACACACCGAATAGTGCAGCACTCAAGGCCTTAGTACGATAGGCCTCTAGGACTGGAGAAATTGATCGAGTGTGCATGGCTTTGTATGATCATAAATTGCTTTTGGTCTATGTGAGAGAATAAGTGAGCATTTGTCTATCTGATGGTCCCACTTGAACTTATCAGATAGTGTAACCCCCAGATAATCAAAGCAAAAAACCCTACCAAGTTTTTCAGTACCAGCTTTGATACTACTGCATCTAGAGGCTCCTGCACCAAAGACCATATATTTAGTCTTAGAGCAATTCAGTTCTAAACCCCTTGACTCACAAAAAGCCATTCATTTGTCCAGCAAAATTTGGAGACCCACAGGTTTTTTTGATATAAGCAGCGAATCTTCAGCAAAAAGGAGAATCAGGATTTTGTCTCGTTTCAAATAAGGGGGAATCATTAACACATTGTTGTAGGACCTCAACTACATCATTTATATATAAGGTGACAGAGTGGGAGCGAGTACACACCCTTGCTGCATTCCACGTAGTATTGGGATGTGATTGGTTAGTTCCCCTTCTCTCCCCATCTCACCTGGGCATAATTTCTTTCATGTAGCTTAATGATAATGGTAATAAGGTCACTGGGGCACCCTTATTGAATAAAACTCCCCAAAGTTTATCACGGGGGATCAAGTCAAATACTGCTCGGAGATCAACAAAAGCTGCATAGAGCTTCTGTTTGAACAGCAAGACATACTTCCAGTAAAGGAGAGCAAACTTGAACACCGGGTCTAAAATACTAGTTTTAGCCCAGAACCCTGCCTGCAGGTGCGACAAAATCTGCCTTTTATCAGTCGAGTCTTGTAACTTCACTAGGACTAGTTTTGCAAAAACTTTTTGAAGATTATCTATTAGGCTGATAGGCCTATAGTTAGCTGGGAAGCCTGTATCCCCTTTTTAAACAGAGGGATTACTTCCACCCCTCTCCAGGTGCCTGGGATCTCCCCATCTCCTACAATAGCATTCGACAAAAGATTCACATACCAAGCTCCAAGCTGAGGTTCAGACTTTTAAAGATCCCCAGGAATGCGATCACGACCTGGTGCCTTTTGAGATTTTAAGCTATTGATAGTTGAAAGGGTCTCCTCCAGGCTAAATAAGGTCTCAGTACATAGCCTGGGAACCTGTTCTGTACAGTCAGTATTAAAATCCCCCTTGCTGTCAGACAAAACATACTCCTCAAGGCTATCTTTAGATTATAACACAGAAAAATGTTCCTCCCATTGTCAGGGCGGATATGATATCACCTTGGGCTATAATACCACTGCTCCCATGTGTAATGATTGTCCAAAAAGTGAGATTGCCGCTCACTTTGAGGGCCTGTAACAGGTCTTTCCTGTTGTTGTCATCCAAATTCACGCTTGGCTTTATCTAGTGTTGCCTTATACCTATGGCGCGCAATCCCTATTTCCTCATGGTTGCATCCCCTGACTGCACTTTTCAGCAACTGCTTGGCCTGCTTGCATTCTTAAGAGAACCACTTAGGGTCCTTCCTGTGTTTTTTAGACTTGCTCTTAAATTCCCCAAAAAAGATATCCTTCAATTTGCTGAAGAAACTTCTGTGGGTACTTAGAATGGTAAGGGGTTCCGTAATACTATTTTCAATGCCAGACATAAAATATAGAAACAGTTGGTAAATCTCTGCATGTGTTTTTTGGTCTGCCATGACACTAGGCCAAGAGACTCTGCGGCAATTATTCTCTACGATGGGTTCAGAAGCCTCAGCGAGACTAAATGAGGACGATCTATTGAGCTCTTCTGATAGAATAGTGATCAAAGGATTACGGTCGCTATCAATGTGGCTTTCAACTTTCATATCCCTAAGAAGTGACCATAACTTAACATCAAGTAGAAAATAATCAATAACACTGCTCTGACCGCCTCTCTTGAATGTAATTGCTCGATTTGTGTCAGAGGGAGTTCTCCCATCACATGCCCTCAGACTCTGACTATAGAAGCAACTTGCATAGCGGTATTGGTAAAAAGATGCTGTAAACTACCTATCAGATTAGGGATGCCCCGGTATTCATCTCCTTCCTCTGTTACCAGGCTAATAGAAGGCTCAATAATTTTGGCTGTCTGATAATGTAATTCAATTAAGCCATCTAACATAGCTAAAACAGGAGAGTCACAATTAGTAGGCACTGAGGGGCATAAACATTCAAGAGTGCCAGATCCATGCCACTCAGAAAAACAAGTATGATGCCATTAAATCTAAGGAATCTATACTTAAAAGCTGGTGCGAGCAAGCAATATCATTTTTTACTAAGATCATGACACAGCCCATTGCCCGCCCTGATTTTACAGGAGGAATTGCTTCCACGCTGTAGGTAACAAAACCATACAGGAAAACCTTACAATCAGCCCAGGTTTCCTGAAACAGACATACATCGTGCTTCCCTACAAAAGACAACCAGTCTTGATCATCCAGTTTAGCTCTAACCCCTGCCACATTCCATGAAATCAAGAGAAGGTCAGTCTTAAGCGCTAGTGTGGCTGAGAAGAGGACTCAGCTCCCTGTTCACTGTAGGTGTAATTGTAAGACCTTGGTGTTAGTGCTTTAGAATTAGCCAATTTTGTCAATTCAGCAGGTGCAGGGATTATCAATGAAGTCGTTCCAAGGGTGGCTAATAAAGGCGAAAGTTTCAGCTTGTCCTTGCTACGTTGCTCACAACCCAGTCAATCTATTTCATTAAGGTTAGAGACCTCTTCATTGCTATGATTGATTTGAGTATTTTGAGGATTAACAGAATCCGGTTGCAGCTTTAAATTGGTTTTGGCAGCTATTGGATGCATGGGAGGAGATAGTTTTCATTTTACTCCAGACAGGTTGGCTGCTGATGTTTGACAGGTACAGAGTTCAAATTTAATGAGTTCTGCCAGAGACTAGTCAGCAAGTTTTTTCACCTTAATAAAGTCCAGTGAAGATGTAGATTACTGACTGAATCTCTCTGCATGCTCAATATCCGACCTATTATCGGATACACAACCCTTCTTATGTCTAAACCAGTGCACAGCGATATAATTAATGAATCAGTCTCCTTATAGGCCTTTCGATATAGCTTTGCCACCAATGTCAGAAAAACAGTCCTTCTTTGACTAGAAGTAGCATTAGTCTGGTGATGCTGGACCTGGCGAACAATTATGTTGGGATCCCTCTGCACAGAGGTGCACAAATTCATCAGGCGGCTCTCAACGTGTGGTTGAGATGGCATCGGTCTTAAGAATTGCATACATTCTACTGTGTTCTCATTAACAGAGGTATGTTTTGGGGTGTTTCTAAACTGCCTAGATGAACTGTCATGAGTCCCCACAACAGTATTCCACACAGGCGCTGCATCCCTTCTACTAGTTTTAGTTTAGTTTATTATGCATGATTAATAAAAACTGTTGCATAGAACGTATCATTAACAACTTCATTTACATTATGCGATGCAGAATAAAAACACAATTAAAACCATCATAAATTCAACATATAAAAATTCACATTTTAGGGCTTTTGCAACACATCCCTTCTACTAGGTCCAGGACCACAAGGGCGAGGCTGACCCCTGTTATAATTGACTTGAGCAGTAGGAGTTAATGGTGCCGGAAGTTCTTTGTTGCTGCTTCTAGCCTCTTTGGGATATACCTGCTGCGCCGAGCCCGTTCTAGAATGGCAGTTAGACCAACAATCTTTCCCCTGCAAGTACCCCCTCGCTGCTTTGTTGGCAAACCCTGTTAGCATTTCTTTGAGCTCGTCTAATTTTTGATGAATCCTACAGAATGTCTCTTTAGCCGTGGCCCCAGCCTTGCAATGTCAGTGGGCCCATCATTCTCTTCATTGTCCAATGCTTGTAACTCCAGGATTTGGTTGGTGACAGCGGGGGGTCTATTAGATGGAACTTCTTCTGTTAAGACAGAATATCTATTAGAACAGGGAACGTTTGGGAGTATAATCACTTTAGGAGATAATGGCTGTCCATGGTTGGACAGCTGGGTCATGTTGGAAGATAGGATCACTTTAGGTGATAAGCGTTCTAATGGCTGGATCTCAATCTCAGCCGGTAACTTTGTAGTGGAATTTTCATTTCCATGTGTAATCCTCCAAGTATCCCTTAGAAACATAGCAGGTACCCTTGGTGAGGTATCAATGGTTTGTGAGGTGGTTGTGCTTAGTATAGTCTCAACTTCTTTAATTAGATGATCAATATCATCCAAAGTGCAGCTATTTCCGGCTGCAAGGCTAGCGGGGGGGACTCATTAACTGGTATTTTTGATTTCTTTAAGTTGGCCTTAGTCAGTTTTGATACCTTACGCATTCCCATGAGCCTGCCCACCAACACTAGGAGAGTCACTCAGATTAATCTGACAGCAATCTAGAATCAATTGTCACCTCAGCAATAACACAGTCACATCTCATCCACTTACAACAGTTTGTAGCAGTATGAAATAGCTGACCCAGATTAATGGGATGTGGTGCAGCCCAGCCGAGCCTCTTCCGGGCGATGACAGGTGATGACGGGCCCCTCTTGGCCCTGTCTTCATTTAGGCGCATGCCCGCGTATGCCTGGGTGCGTCCTGCGTACTTCCCGCAATGCAGCGTTGTAAAGGGCTTTTGAGCTCACTACGGGAGGCCCCGCCCCCAGGGCTCACAGTCTGCAATCACGCCTCCTGGTGCTTGGGATGCTGGAATTCAGAGTACCCACATGTGCTGAGGCACTCTAGGGGTAGGAGACCCCAAACTATCTCCTCTTGGCATCCAGCCCTGCGGGGTTGCAAAGGGCTTTTCAGCTCACTACTGGAGTCCCCACCCCCAGGGCTTACTATCTGCAATCGCACCACCTGGCACTTGGGATGATGGAATTCAGAGTCCCCACAGGTGCTGAGGCTCTCTAGGGATAGGAGACCCCAAAACCTCTCCTCTTGGCTTCCCGCCCTGCTGGGTTGCTAAGTGCTTTTCAGCTCACTATGGGAGGCACACCCTCAGGGCTCACAGTCTGCAATTGCACCTCCTGGCGATTGGGATGCTGGAATTCAGAGTCCCCACAGGTGCTGAGCCTCTCTAGGGGTAGGATACCCCAAAACCTCTCCTCTAGTTGTCCTTAGAATGAAGTTCTTGGTCTTCCAAATGACGGCGTGTACATAAGGGCATGTGTTGCAAGCGAATCAATAACACTTCTGCCCCTCCTCAAGATCAACACGTTTTCCACAAGTGGGAAGTATTGTTTTACTTGGAGTCAGTCGAAATACGACCTGACTACAGGGTTTTGTTGGCCACCGACCAAGTGAACGTGATGTGGGCTTAAATCATCTTTGGTACACCTGGCCTCAGTGTACGGGAGGTAACAGATGAGCAGCTGTTCAGCGAGTGTGCAGGGGCCTCAGAAATTATTTTTGCAGAATTGATTACGGTCAAGGTAGAGCTGCGTAATAGGGTGTCGCTACCCATGGCAGTACTGACAACATGGCAGGAGCAAGACTTGTCAGAAGTACTGCTGCAATTGTGGGCAGAGGGGCTGTATGACGTGGGTCTCATTAATACCAGCGAACCTGTGAAGATAACATTGAGAGAAGGAACCGCCCTACCTAGAGTGCGCCAATACCAGCTCTCTAGGGAAGCTGACGAGAGTATAGTGCCTACAAATCAGGCACTAATTGATCAGGGGGTCCTCCACGTGGTAGTGTCCCCCTGCAATACGACGATCTTTACAGTCAAAAAGAGTAAGCAGGGACATGGCACAGTACCTGCACTCCCTCAATAACATGACATAACATCTGTATTTGTAAAGTGCACGTTCACCCAAGGGTATCTTGGCACTGATTAACAGATGTTTATTGTTACCCAACTCAATGGTACTCATTTTATCAACCTCAGTAGGATGAATGGCTGAGTGGACCTGCCGGGATTTTAACATGTGACCATGAGGTCAGACACAGGCCCCTATAGTGGATACATTAGTCTACTAAGCCATCAGTCCCGACTCAATGACATTGTGTTCCCAGAATTACCTGTAGTACCAGACCCCTCTAACATCTTAACTAACATACCAGTTGATGCAAGCTATTGTTCCTTGATAGACATCAAAAGCGTGTTTTTTAGCATCCTGCTGCACCCCGATAGTCTGTACCTGACCGCATTTACTTTCGGAGGGGTTCAGCTGTCATTCCGGAGTTTATCACAAGGGTATTGTGAGTCCTCAAGTATCTTCAGTCGAATACTGAGGAGGCATCTTGCTAACTTCCAGTCGAGCGACACCCTCCCTGATACAATACGTGGATGACATCTTGATATGCAGCCCCTCTGAAGAAAAATGTTGTTAGTGTACGATAGCGCTCCTCATTGCGCTGGCCGAGAAGGGCTACAAAATGGAGAAGGGGAAGATGTAGTACGTGCAGCCAGAGGTTAACTATTTAGGCCAACTGATCTCTGCAGCTGGTCGATGGGTCACTCCAGAATGCGCAAACTCCATTAGGGCTATATCACCACCGCAAACAAAAAGAAGTATCTGAAATTACATCTGGCATTGGGTCTTTGACTACAGCATGCTTATCGCCCCCCTGCTCGAGGCCATAAAAGGTTGAAAAACGGCAATGAGAAACTGACATGGACGCCCAAGATGCATGACACCTTCTGGCAACTTAAAACGGAGATAACACGCTCCCCTGTGCTAGGGACACCCGACTATAATAAGGAGTTCTTCTAATTTAGCCACAGCGACAGGCAAGTTATGTCAGCAGTCTTGATGCAGAAGTATCCCTTCGGGCACAAACCCCTTGCGTACTACAGCAAGGGGTTTTTGCCCCAAGGGATACTTAGACTCAGTCATGCAGGGTCACTTCCCATGCGAGCAAGCCTTGGCAGCAGCAGCTTCTGCAGTCGACAAAAGCCCCTCCATTGTAATGGGTGCGACCGCTGACACGGTATGCAGAACATTCAGTGTTTGTGTTTACACAAAAGAGCAAGAGTACACTGACTATGCAACAGGTCTCGGGGTATGAGCTGATACTCTCCAGACCATCATTGCAAATAGTATGGTGTCATCTGGTTAACCTAGCCACCTTCCTAGCCCATGAAGTACAGGAGGGGGAGGAGATCCCTGATTGGGCAATGCATACCCCTGATGGATCAGCCAGGCCAAAGAAGATCCCATCCTAGACAGTGAGGCACTGTTTATCGACAGATCCGCTGTGATAGACCAAGAGACAGAGGTGAGACACACAGGGCCAGAGATATTACCGGCTCGTAGCCACATGCCATTGGAAGCACTGCAGGTTACCGTGCAGCTAACTTTCCTCCCACTCCTCTCAGCACAGACGGCAGAGTTAACATCGTTATTTGAAGCCCTCACCTCACCCAAAGCACAGGGACAACGGTAACAATTTACTGAGACTCAGCCCATGTTACCACCACAGTGCATTCCAGTATAGGGAGGTGGAGACGGTGAGGCTGCCTGAAATTAGATGGTACACCTGTAATGCACAAGGACCTCCTCGAGCTACTAATCAACACATTAACCCTGCCTAAATGCGTGGCTGTGGTGAAATGCGCTGTGCATACTAAGGGCAAGGACTTTGTATCACAGGGAAATGCACTACCTGACCAGTTTACAAAGAGTTATAAGTAAAGGGTAGACCCAAATAAGTCACTGGGACCTGGGTATGTAGCCGTACATTGAGAAAGAGGTCCCAGTGCGCAATCGTTACAGACAGTGAAAATTTCTACCAAATATAACAAAATAACTCTAATGCATAGCAGAATATTCAGTTCAATGTTGTTTAATCACATTGAACAAACCTCAGTACTGGTTAGTCAGCATATGATTCAAGAAATATATTTACACAAGTGCCCCACAGCGGTGGGAGAAAAAGAAGGGGAGGTAAGAGTGCATGAAGTGGGGGTCGTAAAGGAGTAAGGGAAAGGTGGTGACATCGTTATTATCACAAAATAAGTTACAGCGGCAGTGGCTTGTATTTGCCACAAGGTATCGTGTTCATTTTCAACATTGCCATGCTTAAAAGTCCATACAATATCACAGTTGCAAATCACTGTTGGTAAGGGCTGGCATAGAACAGAACAAAAGTCGACGTTTCGACCCCAATATAGTGTAGGCTGTTGTGATCCTTACAGCAGGGTCTTCCTCAGGACTAGAGAAAGGGGGGGCACCATACACCACCCTTGGCATGAGGTGGTTCAGTTGGGTGAAGGCCCGTAGGCTCACAAGGACACAGAGCGGAGGATAGGCTCTTGAATTGGGTGGAAGCTGCAACAGTATTTAATCATTAATAATTATTCAGAAGGCAAGGACCCAGAGGTTCATCTATCGATTCAGATAATTCTGCAGTCTGTCGGGCGGGTCCGTCACACACAACGTCACCAGCATCCCACATGCACTCCATAGCTCCCTTTTGCGCAATGCATGGTACCAACACATAACTGCAATTGGCTCCCAAACTTCAGCAAGGTCATGTTATGTCTGTTCGCTGATTCAGAATGCAGTAGGTACAAAAAGGCTTTGTTTATCCTAAGAGGTAACCCCAGAGAAAGCAAAATGCCTTATTCACCTATATATATGCAGAAGAAGGGCCAAGATCCAACCCAACAAGGTAGAACTACACAGGGCAGTAGTAAATTTGACCTGATATCACACCAACCCAACTGCGTTGTACCTCTTCACTGAAACTAATGACGTTCAAACCAGGATCCAGGATGCGTAGAAAGGGCACCATAGGGGAGGATACTGTTTGGCCCCGAGGCTTCCCAGAGAAGAGATTCTCGGAGGTAGCAAAACACCCAACTCAATGCACACACTCGTCTGCTCCTTTAACCATCTGTGGACCAAGGGTGTCCCTTAGCGTATCTGGAGTGGTCTTCTTTAACAAGTGGTCCCCTGACATAGAGTTCTTGTGTAGGACCGTCCAGCTCGGGGATAGAAGGGGGAATCAGCCACATGAGGGAGGGTTGAATGAGAGCATTAACCCCCCTATCTGGAAATCTGGGACATCTAGGAGGGTGGATACACTTGGCTAAAAGGGAAGGGGCAACCCCTAATTGTACAGAAAATTACACTATATTCCTTGTGTTTCAGAGGTAAAAGGACGCTTCTATTGGGCACGAATGCTAACTGTGGAGCGATCATGCACATTCTGGATATGTATTGGGGCACGTCCACGCTGTTGAATTACTACTGGCAGTGTGGCGAGTATGCCTATACTCAGATCATCCCTAGATGGCGCAGACTCTGTTCCCTGGTCACCATACACCCCCCAGCCCTGGTCATTCCTGGAGAAGAACTATCAAACTTATATTAGCGCCAGTTAAGGAAGAAGACAACCTTACTGCACCAGGTGTCGAGAAGACAACTGCAGACTATTTTGGCTGGGCTCAGTATAACGACATTCTGGAAGAATTCAGACTGTTTACTGATGCACAAGTGTCGGCAGGAGAATCAATACCTTTCTTCACCCGACAGACAAAAGCCAATGCCCGCTGTTTACAAATAGCCAGTTGAGAAATTCTCAAAATGATGAACAGCACTGAGCTTGGCTTCAAATTGATCAAGGAAGAACTGCGAGCGATCCGCCTCATGCTAATGTAGCACCAATATGTATTGCACTAGATGACTGTGATGGAAGAGGGGTGTGTGCCAAGATGGGTGCAGCATGCTACACCTTCATTCCAGGGATGATATGGATAATGGTACATTGACACTTGCCATACAAGCACTACACCAATTACAGAGAGACATGCGTGAGGTGGGAGGTGCCCCTGAGCAGGAGTGGTTTTTGAATTGGTTTTCCTGGCTCCTTCAGTAAATCTCCAGTTTGTGCAAATCGCTGCTGCCAGTTTTTATTGTGTTTCTATTTGTGTGCGGGTCTATACAACTGGGGATTACCTGTTGTAAAAACGCAGGGGCATATTAGCTAGACCGGCGATAAAATTATCGCCGTTTTAGCGGCAGGAAACTGCCGCTAAAACGGCGATAATGGGCTTGCTAATATGCGTTATAGAATTCCAATAGAAGCCCAGGTTAGATGTCCTGCACATCTAACCTGGGCTTCTATTGGAATTCTATAACGCATATTAGCAAGCCCATTATCGCCATTTTAGCGGCAGTTTCCTGCCGCTAAAACGGCGATAATTTTATCGCCGGTCTTGCTAATATGCCCCGCAGTTCTTAAACTGGGAAAAATCAAGTAACTAGGAAGGTAGTGGTTGTCGAGAGTCAGTGTAAAGATCAACAGATCCCAAATAAAGTAACTGTCAACAGGTATGAGTTAGATAGTGTAGTTGAAAAATCAACTAGCGGGGAAAATGTTAATTTGGAAAAAGTTGATGCTAATATGAAAAACGATAAATTCATTGCTGATAATGAAATTGCATCTTTTTTAATGAATTCACCTGTTGTGAACTCCACATAAACCCTGACTTCCAAATGCGTAGTCAGGCAAGCTCTGAGACCTGACCCGAGATTGAAAGGTCACAGGTGGGGTGGCACGTAGACGGCAGACAAATACACGAACAAGAAACCTTAAATCAATCCCACATATAGGAGTAGCGACACTACAATGGTCATGGGAGATTGGCCCCAATAAAGCACACATGGTCGGAGGGGTATGTATGCTCCTAAAACACCATAAAGTCAGATGCCCTATGAGTTAGGAACACATAGCCAATCAGGACACACCACATGCACTGATCACGCACTTCCCATGTGGACACCTGGACACGTTACCCAGTGGCCACATTGTGTCCACGCAAGATCAAGGCCCACCTGTACTTTCCATTAGACAATTAATTTATGACTCCAAAGGCAGCAATTACATTCCTCACCATACATGGATCACCGGAAACTCTTTATTACCGAAAATCAACGGTATAAACAAGGGGTCGCAGACGGATTGTAAATTGAGACAATCCCTAGACCCTGTGCCTGTTCTCCCAGCCCCTCTGTTTAATTAAACAAACTGTTCCTGTTTTGCCGAACGCCTCTTGTCTCTTGTTTTTCTCAAGGTATTTCATGTTCAAACAGCAAAGCATTTAGGTAGGAAAGTAACACGCATTGGCAAAGCCAATAGGTCTCGCCTATGCAAGAGCTATTGGCTTTACCAATGTATTTAGCTATGTTATACATCAGAGTGGATACTGTTCAGCATGGGTAATAGTTAGCGACATACAGGAGAGTGGTGTGGAGTGGATTATCGTGGATTCTCGTGGAGTGGTGTGTAATGAAGTGGAGTGTCAGAGTGGCATAGAGTGTTGTGGAGTGTTGTGAAGGGAGTAGAGTGTTAGAGTAGAAGGGCATAGAGTGGAACAGAGTGTCATAGAATTGAGTGGAGTGGATAGAGAGTCATAAATTGGCGTAGAGTGTTGTAGAGTAGAGTGGCATAGAGAATCATGGAGTGGAGTGATGTAGAAGAGTGGAGTGGTGTAGAACAGAGTGGAGGGGAATGGAATGGAGTAAAGTACAGTTGAGTGGCATAGAGGGAGTTGCATAGAGTAGAGTAGCGTAGAGTAGAGAGGCATAGAGCAAAGTACATTGTCATAGAACAGAGTGGTATAGTGTAGTAGAGTTGAATGGCATAGAGTGGAGTAGAGTGTTGTGGAGTCTCGTAGAGTGGAGTGGCATAGAGTGTCATAGAGCGGAGTGGCATAGATTGTCGTAGAGGGGAGTGACATAGAGCAGAGTGGAGTGGCTTAGGATGGAGTAAAGTAATATGGAGTGGCCTAGAGAGAGTTGCGCAGATTGTCGTGGAGTAGAGTGGCATACAGCGGAATAGAATGTCATAGAGTGTAGTGGCATAGAGTGGTTTAGTAGAGTAAAATAGATTGGCATAGAATTGAGTGTAGTAGAGTGCCATAGAATGGAGTGGCATAGAATGAAGTGGCACAGAGTGTCATAGAGTGGAGTGGCAGAGTGGTGCAGAGTGGAGCAGTTGAATGGAGTAGATTGGCATGGACTGGCATAGAGGGAGGTTTGTAGAGAATTGTATAATGGGGTATAGCATTGTATAGTGAAGTAGGGTGTTGTAGAGTGGAGTGGTGTGGAGTGGAGTGTTGTAGAGTGGAGGGGTGAAGAGTGGAGTGCCATAGAGTGGCATAAAGTGTTGTTCAGTGGCATAGATTGGAGTAAAGTGTTGGAGTGGTGTGGAGTGGAGTAGAGTAGGGTGCCATAGCATAGAGTGGCCTAGAGTAAAGTGTCATAGAGTGGATTGGCATAGAGTGGAGTGCAAGACCATAGAGTGGAGGGGCATAGAGTGGAGGGACACTGAGTGGAGTGGAGTGAAGTGTCATAGAATGGAGCAGAGTTTAATGAAGTGGAGTGTCAGAATGGAGTATCGTGGAGTGTAGTATCATAGAGTGGAGGTTCGCAGAGTCGAGTAGAATGGCCTGGAGTGAAGTGGTGTAGAGTATTGTAGAGTTGAGTATAGTGGCATAGAATAGTGAAGAGTAGACTGGTGTAGAATGCAGTGGTTTTGAGTAAAGTGGTGCAGAGTGCATTGACGTAGACTGCTGTGACATAGAGTGCAGTGAGGTAGAGTAGAGTGGCGTAGAGTGTAGTGGCGTAGAGTAAAGTGGTGCAAAGTAGAGTAGCATGGCGTAGAGTGGAGTGGCGCAGAGTAGATTGCAGTGGTGTAAAGTGCAGTGGCAAACTGTGGAGCGGCGCAGAGTTAAGAGACGTAGAGTGCAGTGGAGTAGAGTAAATTGTTTCAAGGTAGAGTGAAGGGGCGTGAAGTGGTGCAGGGCAGAGTGGAGTGGTGCAGGGTAGAGTGGAGTGGTGTAGAGTAGAGTGGTGTAGAGCACAGTGGCATAGAGCGGAGTAGAATGTCATAGAGTGGTGAAGTAGAGCAAAATAGAATGTCATAAAGTAGAGTGTAGTAGAGTATCGTAGAGTGGAGTGGCATAGAGTGGAGTGGCACAGAGTGTCGTAGAGTGGAGTGGCAGAGTTGTGTAGAGTGGAGCAGGGGAGTGGAGTAGAGTGGCATGGAGTGCATAGAGGGAGTTTTGGAGAGTTGAGTATTTTGTCATACAGTGTGGTATAGTGAATTAGAGTGTTGTAGAATGGAGTGGTGTAGAGCAAAGTAGAGTAGAGTGGCATAGCATAGCATAGAGGGGCCTAGAGTAAAGCGTCATAGAGCGGATTAGCGTAGAGTGGAGTGGAAGGGCATAGAGTGTGGGGGCACAGAGTGGAGGGGCATAGAGTGGAGGGACACTGAATGCAGTGGAGTAGAGTGTCATAGAGTTGAGTAGAGTTTAATGGATTAGAGTGTCTGAATGGAGTATCGTGAAGTGTAGTATCGTAGAGTGGAGTAGAGTTAAGTGGCGTAGAGTGTTGCAGAGTAGAGTATAATGGCATAGAATGCAGTGGTGAAAAGTAGAATGGCGTATAGTGTGTTGGTTTTGAGTAAAGAGTGCATTGGCGTAGAGTAGAGTGGCGTAGAGCGCAGCGGCATAGAGTGCAGTGGCGTAGAGTAGAGTGGTGCAAAGTAGAGTAGAGTGGCATAGAGTGCAGTGGCATAGAGTAGATTGCAGTGGTGTAGAGTGCAGTGGCATACTGTGGAGTGGTGTAGTGTGAAGTGGCGTAGAGTGTAGTGGTCTAGAGTAGATTGTTTCAGAGTAGAGTGAGTGGTGCAGGGCAGAGTGAAATGGTACAGGGTTGAGTGGAGTGGTGTAGAGTAGAGTGGCGTAGAGTGTAGTGGCGTAGAGTGCAGTGGTGCAGAGTAGATTAGAGTGATGTATAGTGGATTGGCATATAGTGCAGTGGTGTCAAGTGTAGTGGGCATGGCAGATTACCTTTTTACCAAATTACAAGTAAGCCAATATTCTACCACCAAGCTAATTGTATTATAGACAAATTTGGGTCTGCTACAGCATGTCTGACATCCTTACATTGGCTACCTATGCGAAAGAGAGCCAGTTTCAAGCTCTTGGGCTCTGCACATAAATCTTTATAGAACACTGGTCCTGTAATTTTACAGACTGGAGTTGAATTCTACAAGCCCTCGTGGTACCTGAGATCACAAAATGTAGCCTTGGCTAAGGCCATCTGACTATGGAAGGCCAGATTTGGCAGCCTTTCATTCGCACATTTGGCTGCTGCTAAATGGAACTCCCTTCCTTTAGATCTGCGTCTCACCGACAACCATTTTCAGTTTAGAACTAAAATGAGAACTTGGCTGTTTTCTGGATAATGTCCTTATGATCATCTTGTGAGGTTCTTTCTTTCTGATGAAACGATAGGGAGCGTTATAGCGCCTTGATATCCCCTAAAGGATGAATGTTGAGCTTTACAAATAAAATAAATAAATACATTTCTTAGCTTTATTCCTTACCCTGTTGCTCCTACTCCTGCTTTACCTGTTATTTCCTTGGGACTGCTCTTCCCTTGGCTGTTCTAAATCATGCTGCTTCTGTCTTATTCTTGGGCGATGCATGTTGCCTTGTGATATTTCCATTTCTCTGCTTGTTTTAGTTCATCTTTTTTTTAAGACCGTTGTATGTAATAAAATGGCAAATTAGTTAGTCGTCTGTGTAAGGTTTTGTGTTTGATGTTCACATTGAGGATTGCATCTGAAGAGTCTGTCTTTGACATTGAGGTGGTAGCAATCTATCTATTGGATTCTCTAATTTGCTGAGTCATAAGAGGAATTTAGAGTGCCCTTGTTCTCGAACCGATCAAAGGCAGCCACATGGAGCGAATTGGCAGAAGGGAGCCACCAGAAGAAACAAGTTTCTTTCTGGTACAGGTTGATCCCATTATCTGGCTATTTATGGTCTCTCCAGTGGCCCTAACCCAAACTGTAGCCTTTAATGGTCTCTAATGTCCCATGGCTCCCTTGGGCACTGGTAATTCTTGACCATTATGACCGGTTCAGATACATGCTCATTACATTTGGCCAGTGTGCTGACCACAAGGTACATGTGCTCACTGTGGTAACAGAAAAACATGACCACCACCCTTTAGAATTTAGATGTTGTCTTGTTTTGTTCATCTGATAGTCCAAGCTGAAACACCTGTGTGCCAAGGGAGGCTCTCGGCTCAGGTGGTCACAGAAAAGTCCAGCTACATCAAATATTCTCTTTATCAAAAATCTAAACTGTACTTAATTTGATCTGAACTAATTTGTATTTGAGCTCAAAGCAGCAGAAAAGCATTAACAATGACTGATCTTCAAGCAAGGACATTATTTCTAGAAGTTCAGAAAACAGAGAGCTCTGCAGAGCTTATAACCTGAGAGCTTCCGAGTTACTGTGAAAGCCTTTTGTGGCCCCTTGACATTAAGGACATCTTCAAGACAGTAGGGTACGTCTGAATTCCTCAGGCTTCCAAATATACATATAAAAACATTACTTCATGCTTCTAGTTCCTGAAACTGCAGGCCACTGTCAATTAGAAATTAGGGTGAAGGAAGAACATTGTGTTACAGCAGAGGTTGCTCTGTCTTTAATCACAATACGTGTTTCATTCACCTTGCAATAGATGTCTAATCAGCTACTCCCTGTCAGGTGCTCTGCTTCTCAAGGACCCTCTGGAAAGGCGTCCTTTGCACAGGGAGAGTCTCTGATTTATCCCCTCCCCCGAATCTACACCTTCAAAGGAGACTGTTCTTCTCAATCATCCCATCTGACGTTCTGCTAGGTGCTTTCTGGGTCGTGGGTTGGAGTGGGCCTCATCTGCTTTGAAGTCCTGTGTGTGTAATAGCCTGCGGTGTACCCCAACAGTGACATGGTGGCGCTGTCAGCATTCTCCAGGATCCCCAATCAATAACCTCACTTAGGATAGAGAAACAGGTAATAACTGTGCTCTAAATCGAGCTGGCTCCCTACCCATGCACACCACTGTTCCTGTTGTGGTAACCATTAAGCAATCCTGGTCCTTGAAACTGAGGTATGCTAGGCCTCAGAATGTTTCCCAGTTGATGGCAGTGTCTAAGAAAAGATGTGGTGCTCTAGTAGGATGGACAGAGGTCTGAATCCTGCCAAAAACGTCGGAACCAGCAAAAAGATTGCAGTAGTACCTTCCATTACCCCATGGCAGCAGTGACATTAGTACTGTAATGAGGCTCTGCGATTTTCCCATGAAAAGACGAAATGGCAACTACACGTGGAGTAAATAAGCCCAGAATTAGGTGTTGATGGCTTTGGCTGCTATTTTGTTTTATGCTTCACTTGTATTATGGTCTCACTGGGCTAAAGCTTCCACCGCAATGCTCTGGCTAGGTTGAAGCCACCACATCTTGGGGACATTCGGAAAGCTTCAGTGGGAATGCATTCCACCCATTGGTTACCATTGGCTTTGTGGTTTGTAACTCACATTTGCCTGCTTTCTATTTGCTGGTTATATTTGTTTTAGGCTGTCCAGCTTGAGTTCGTCCCTTCCTGTGCCCAAACCCTCGTTTCTGTATTCTTCCACCAGTACTGAATTTCTGAAAACAGGCCTTTAAATCTTGTTCTTATCTTGTCACATTTGCTGTGCATTCAAAGAGAGAGGTCATATGTTAGGCTCTTTCTTCCAGGGAGCTTGGTGTTTGCTTTTCTTTCTCTGACTTCTGAGAGGATTTATGTGACTATTATGCTCATTACTAAAAGGTTGGTGTACGTTGTTATTGGTTTTTCTAGCATAAAATAAAATGTAAATATCTGTAAATGTAACGTGCAGGTATTTCAGAATATGGAAAGCACAAATGAAGGACATTTTTTGGGAATTCTGAAATGTGGTGGAACAAATATTTTAATATAATCAAAAAAATTCAACTAACTAGGTGATGACATTTCCACACTTTACCGTTTGTGTGCTGTATACTTTTATCAGTAAAACTGCATGTCTCTGCAAATGTAATGGTCATTTCAATTCAAGATGTATTGTCTGTTACAGCAGTGCACTACCACACCATGCATACTCCGTTCTACCCTACTCCACTCTACTCTGCACCATTCCACTCTACACCACTGCACTCTACTCTGCACCACACCACACTAAGCCACTCCACGCCACTCCACACTGTGTCACTGTGCTCTGCTCTGCACCAGTGCACTCTAGGCCACTTCACTCAATGCCTCTCTACTCTACACCACTCTACTCTATGCCAATGCACTCTACCTGACACTACTATACTATGCACCACTGCACTCTTCGCCAATCCACTTTAAGTCACCCTAATCTAATTTACACCACTGCACTCTACAGCACTCCTCTATGCTAATGCGCTCTACACCACTTCACTCTACTCTGACACAATCTACTCTACTCCACTACACTCGATTCCTCTCTACTCTATGCCAATGCACTCTATGCCACTTCACTCGACGCCTCTCTACTCTACACCACTCTACTCTATGCGAATGCACTCTAGCCGACGCTACTGTTCTATGCCCACTACACTCTTGGCCACTGCACTCTATGCCAACCCACTTTAAGCCACTCTAATCTACTTTGCACCCCTGCACTTTACAACACTCCTCTATGCCACTCCACTGTACACCACTGCAATCTACCTTGTGCCACTCCACTCTATGCCACTGCACTCTATGCCTCTGCACTCTATGCCGCTGCACTCTAAGCCATTTTACTCAAAAACAATACACTCTACACCCCTACACTCTGCACCAATCTAATCTGCACTACTGCACTCTACACCACTATACTCTACTTTGCAACATTCGACTCTATGCCATTGCATTCTACGTCGCTTTACTCTGCACCAATCTATGCCACTGCACTCTATACTAATTTACTCTGAGGCCCTCCATTCTACACCACTGCACTCTTTGATACTCTACTCTGCAACACTGCACTCTCTGCCACTGAACTCTATGCCACTCTATTCTGCACCACTCTACTCTGTGCCACTGCACTCTATGCCACAGCACTCTACTCTGTACCACTGTACTGCACTCTATGCCACTACACTCTACGCCACTACATTCTATGCCACTCTAATCTACTTGCCATCAGTGCACTCTATGACACTACACAATGCACCATTTCACTCTATGCCTTACCTACTCTACTGGTACTCTATGTCAGTGCACTCTGCCCCACTCTACTATAACCCACTGCACTCTTCACCACTGCACCATTTTACTCTGCACCACTCTTCTCTATTCCAATGCACTCTATGCCACTGCACTCTACAAAATTGCGTTCTATACCACTCCACTCTGCAGGGCTGCTCTCTCCGCCACTGAACTAAACGCCACTCTACTGTGTACCACTGCACTCTATGCAACTGCACTCGGCTCTGCACCATTCAACTCTACGCCACTCTGCTGCACTCTATGCCACTACACTCTACGCCACTCTACTCTGCATCACTCCACTCTATGCCACTGTGATCTATTCTGCACCACTGCACTCTACACCATTCTACTCTATGGCACTGTACTCTACGCCACTCTACTCTACACCTCAGCACTCTACCCTGCACAACTCCACTCTACCCTGCACCACTCCACTCTATGCCACTCCACTCTACTCTGAAACAATCTACTCTACGCCACTCTACTCCACTCTACACCACTCTGCTCCACTCTGCACCACTTCACTCTATGCCATTTCACTCTATGCCACTGCAATCTTCTAAGCACCACTCTTTTCTACGTCACTCTACTCAAAACCATTTGACTCTACACCACTTTACTCAAAACCAATGCAATCTACTCTGCACCACTGTACTTTACGCCACTTCACTCAAGTCCACTCTGTTCCACTCTATGACACTCCACTTCACGTTACTCCACTCTATGATGCTCTACTCTATAAATCTTTACTCTACTCTCCTCCATTCTATGCCACTCCACTCTGCAACACTGTACTCCACTCTAATCCACTCTACAACACTACTCCACTCTACGACGCTCTACAAAACTCCCTTTACGCCACTCCATGCCACTTCTTTACTCCACTCTATTCTATGACACACTACTCCACTCTGCTCCACTCCACTGCTTCACTCTATGCCACTCCACTCTATTGAACTCCACTCTGACACTCTATGCTACTCCACTCTCCTCTATGCCACTTGACTCTACAACACTCTATTCCACGCTATGCCATTGCACTCTCCTACACTATTCCACTATATGCAACTCCACTCTGCAACAAACTACTTCACTCTACGTCACTCTACTCTACAACACTCTACTCCATTTTACGTAACACCCGCTACCCCACTTGAGTCTGCTCTAAACCACTCCAGGACACTCTATGCCGCTCCACTCTACAACACTCTACTCTACGCCACTCAGCTCTACTCCACGTCCTTCCACTCTTTGACACTCTATGACACTCTGCTCTCTCCATGACATTCCCCAACACTCCACACCACTCCACTCCACTTCACTCCACTCCACACCACTCAACTCTACTCTGCACCACTCTCCACCACTTAACAACTCTCTACGTCACTCCATAAAACTCCACTCTACTCCACTCTCCTTTACCCCACTAACTTTTAGCCATGCAGAACAGCAGCCACTCTGGTGTACAAGCAAAACGGAAACCTAGGCACACATAAATGTTAAGTTACCACAGTATGTAAAAGTAAGTGCTACAGTACAAAATACATAAAACGGAAAGGAAATCTCTTCAAAGATGTTGATTAATGTTCAGCCTTTTAATTTTTTCTTTAGTTTCAGTGATAGGTAGAAGAACCAGCCGACACGTGTTTCATCGCGTGTGGAAATTACTGCCGCGACTTCCTCAGGGCTGAATACAGATGAAGAGTGTTCAAATTGTCGCTCAGCCGGTGATAATTCCAACCCGGCTGGGCAAAAAAACCAGTCAGGGATAAGTCTGTTCGTTCTGGACGTATCAAAACTGCGGTAATGGCCAGTATCCCGCATCCAATGGGTAAATTGTGACAGTGTTTCTTAAAGATCGTCACATCAGGTCGCGGTGGACCAACTGCTTATCGAGATGCCGTGAGGGTGTTGAAAAGACTGGAACAAATAATTCCAGCGTTATAGTAGATCTCAAGGCGGGTGCGCCCGGGGAGCCCCTCTGGCGGATCACTGCGTTCCAGGTTGTGGTCCACAACCTGGAACGCGAGGAAGTCGCGGAAGTAATTTATTTAATGCCGCTGATCCTTAAAGAGTATCACATCCGGGATGTGTTAAAGTCCGTAAAGTCACCTAAAAACACTGAGCGTGGTGTAATACTACAGTCAACACTGAGGGGAGTGCACCATGATGCAAAGGAGCAAACCTTTCTGGGATGTGATGCAGTGTCTGGCCACACCCTTTTCCCTGCCCAAACTGAATTTCATTACCGCCTCTACCATTTATCTCATGTTCCTAATGTTCCTTTTTGTAAAAATTGCACTTTGGTTCACTGATTACACTTCATCCAGCCTGAGCTGGAGATTCCGGCCCGAGCCAGAGAGTACGGCTTGAGCCGGAGACTCTTGTCTGACTGCGGACGTAAAGATACGACTCGTAAATGACCTCTGTGAATACCAAAAGTTGTAAAGTTAAACTTATGTTTCAGATTGCCTTGATGAATTGGGCCCAATGTGTCTGTCAAAGGAGACTCAGTTATAAGTTGGTTTCATCAACAGGATTTTCATGTGTATTTAGACACGAATGAGTCTCCCACTGGTAA
This sequence comes from Calotriton arnoldi, assembly GCA_963921515.1. NCBI lineage: Eukaryota > Metazoa > Chordata > Amphibia > Caudata > Salamandridae > Calotriton > Calotriton arnoldi. Next base: position 1,334,682 of record CAWUFW010004553.1, read on the forward strand.
TCTCTTCGATTAGTGCAGGGAGTCCGCATTATATGTACATTGATCTCCCACTGTTAGGACCAGGTTATGTCCACTGTTCGTACGATAATGAGTAGTAGTGATGAAGAAATACTAAAAAAAAATCCTGACGTCTTTAGGAAAAGCTTGGGATGCATGAAAAACTATGTGCATTTGGTCAGTGTCAAGGATAATGCAGTGCCGAAGGTTGTCAAAGTCAGAAATGTGCCATTGTCAGTTAGAGAAAAGATGAAAAAGGAATCAGATAAGTTGCTGGACAATGGTATCATACAGAAAGTCGAGGCTTCAGAGTGGGAAGCTCCAGTTGTGATGGCTTGCAAGGCTAACAGGGAGGCTAGACTTTGTGTGGATTTGAGGAAGCGCAACAAGTCAGTTGTAGTAAATCATTACCTTCTACCCAACATCAATGAAATGTTGAGTTATTTCAATGGGGCCAAGCACTTCTCCATGTTAGATTTAAGTTCTTCATACCACCAAATAGGGCTGGATCCTACTTCTCAGGAGCTTACCACGTTCGTTATGCCATTTGGTACATATAAATTCTTAAGGATGCCGTTTGGTTTAATATCTGCTGCCTCTGTGTTTCAGAGGGCAATGGAAAGGGTTCTTAAGGGTGCTGAGGGGGTTAAAGTGTACCAAGACGATATGGTGGTGGTGGGTGGCAATCTAGAAGAGCACGACAGGAGATTGCATGAGGTGTTGGTGAGGTTACAGAAATGTTGACTCACATTAAGACAAGAGAAATGTAAGTTTAATGTTACGGAAATTTAGTATTTGGGTCATTTGATCACTGGCACAGGTATTATACCCAATAACTGTTTGGTTGATGTAATTAAGAACTTGCCATCGCCTGTGTGTAAGGAAGAATTTGTGAAGTTTCTAGGAATGGCTGAATTCTATGGCATGTTTGTTCCTAAACTTGCAGAGGACTGAGTCCATGAGATCTTTGCTCAAGAAAGGAAAGGAATTTGCATGGGGCAAGGGTTGTCAAGAAGAATTTGAGGACATTAAGTCGTGTTTAGAGAATGCTCTGGATCTTGGCAGCTTTGATACCAATGATGAGACTATAGTGATGACTGATGCCAGTTCCAAAGGTCTTGGAGCTGTGTTGCTACAGAAATCCGGTGGGCAATGTCGTACTATTTTATTTTTTTCACAAGACTTGAAGAGTGCTGAAAACAATTAATTAGTCAGTAATTGAGAAGAAGTCTCTTGGTGTGCTTTGAGCCATTAGGAAGTTAAAGAAATGTCTCTGGAGGTGCAGGTTTGAGATCAAAACTGATCACAATCCTTTTAGAGAAGTGTTCTCTGAGAAAGGCATAGATCAAATTTCGAGTCATATTTGAAAGTGGGTTGTTTCACTTGAAGAGCATGACTTTGTGATGACCTATGTACCAGGAGCGGACAATTCACAAGCTGACTGTATCTCACATCTGTGCTCATCTCAGAATGATTATGATAAAGAAAATGAAGATTATTTTGCGGGCTAAGATTTTGAGGAAGAGGTGAATGTTTGTTTGATCTCTGACGGTGTGATACTGGAGGATGAGTGGAAGAGGAAGCTTGTGAAGAATGAGTGTTTGAAGAAGGCAATAAATTCAGTGAACGGGGGGGGTCCAATTTGGGCAAAAATGATGAAGGTATAGCTGGTTTCTGGCAAGTAAGGAATGATTTGGCTGTGGTTGACAGGTTATTATTGAGAGGAAGTAAGTTGGTTCCACCGCAGATTCTAAGGAAGCGGCTGGTATGCGGTGCTCATTTTAGCCATATAGGTATTTCCAAGACTAAGGAGAGACTCAGAGAAGCGTACTGGTGGCCAGCTATGGATTTGATGGTAGAAAGAGAGGTAAGGGAGTGCCTTTAGTGCATGAACTATGATAAGGGGTTGAAGTGTAGAACACAGCCTATGGTCATAGGGAACAGGCTGGTTGTCCGTGGGAAGAGATTGCTTTGGACATTGTAGGTCCAGTTAGAGTGAAATCTGCTGACAGATATATTTTAGTGTGTATTGATGTTTTCGCAATGGCCAGAAATAAAAGTGGGGAATTCGGTTGAGTCTAAACTAAAGATTTTGTCTGTTTTTTGGAAGAACTGTTTGAGAGGGAAAGTTTACCGTCCTCCATTCTTACAGATAATGGTGTCCAACATACCTCTGTGTTTGTTGAAGAGTTTCTAAGATTAAAAGGAATCACGCACAAGAAAGCCGCACTGTACCACCCAGAGACTAATGGCGTTGTGGAACGCTTTATCAAAGTGTTGAAGGAGTGTTTACAACAGTCTTTGGTGAGTGGGGTCAATTGGGAGGATGACATGAAGAGACAAGTTGTAGAATATCGTCTCACGCCGCATTCCACAACTAGAGTATCTCCTTTTCAATTATTTAAGGGCAGAGTTCCCATAACTGCAGTTGTACCGAGTTGGGTAAAGTGTAAGCGCAAGAGTGTTGATAATCAGGAGAATGATATTGAGGGATGGCGAGAGAAAGAAAAAAATGAGGAAAATCCAAGAGAAAGTCTGATATGATAGACGCAATGTGGACAAAGAACCATTGGCACGAATTGGGGACTGGGTGAAGATTAAAACCCCAAGGAAAGATGGACTCAAGTTGTCTAAGTTCAATCAACAGTTTAAGGTGGTTAAACTTTTTAGGAATGCATACAAAATCCATGGTCAAAGGATTTGGAATCTCAACAGAGTGGCCAAATGTGCCCCAATGTTGGTAGAAGGAGGAGGTGTGCGTGATCTCAACAATTCCACTGATCAGTTTTTAAGACCACAATGGGTGAGGGTGAAACCGGCACGTTTACGTGACTATGTGTAAGGTTATCACCTCTCTGTGTATCTGGATCCTTTGAATATTTTTCTATATGACATGTTTCTGTGGCTTATTTCTTGCTTTTAGTTCATTAGGTAAAGAGGGAGGTGATGTGGTATCTTGTGTTCTATATCAGTGTTTTGTTTCTAAGGGATGATGCACTGTTCTGTAACCCGTGCATCATCCCTGGAATGTTGTGATAAGAATGTGGGAAGGCAGTTGGAAGCCCAGGCGTATGCTGGACTGAAGCTGCGGATGGGGTCCCTGCTATGATGTATTCTGAAAAAAGTGGATTAACCTAACTCTATTCTTCTACGCGTCATTTATCTACATAGCACGGGTCATCCTCAGGACAAACAAGGCAAAAAAACCAAAGGACAGCCTGTAAGGAAATGATATCTTACATTAGTGTTGTGGAGATATGTACATAGCTTTTTTTAAATGCAGGGGGGACCCCTGAGAGGTCACTCACCTTCCGAGGATGTAGTCAGGAACACACAGCTTGTGTTCTGTCAAATATATTTCATGACACCACTGCAATGGGGTCCGTTACATTAATTCACTTAAAAAAGCCTCTTGTTTGCTGAAAGAAATGGGGTCATGTTGTTGTAGTAAGGGGTGTGCATCCCCCGATAAATCCTCTTGTTTGTTACACTTTGAGCAATGAAATCCCACATTTGGATTCTGTAATGCAAGCGCATAAACAGTGTGTGATGACCCCTGAGGTTGTCAAAAGCAAACAAAGATGTGCACACATTTGTTAACAATTATAGATTATCAAGAACCTTAAAATTCGAACTGACCTGCTAATGAAATCATCATTGTGTCAGCATAATGTGGGCAAAACACAATTGTAAATCTACTTGGAGTGAGTGCGGGCGAACAATGTCCCACGCTTAGTGCGGATGCAGATTTAACTGAAAGATCGGTCTGTAATTGCCTTTTGTAGACCAATATAATTGTAAATGACCGGCCCGCATTTGTGCATTTTAACATTTGCCAGTTTACGATGTCCCACACTAAGTGTACATGTAGATGTAACTGAAACAAGCATTTGCAATGCAATCGGTCTCGCATTTGCTGGAGTTAGTGCTGTTGGCGCTGTCTATGGCAATGTTTTTACCCATGTGTTTTTGGTTTGTATGTATGTGGTGTGTAGTGGAGTTATGTAGGTAGGATTGGAATGGTTAGTTGTGGAATTGTGTGGCGTGGAATTGTGTGGTGTGGAGTGGAATGGATATATGGACTGCTGTGGAGGAGTAGAGCAGCCTGCCAACTTCCTTCAGACTCAGTTGGCAGGCAACAACCATTGTGTGGCTTAAAGCGCTTTAGCACTTTTTTTTTTTATTTAAACCAAAAAAGACAAATGGTGGCCAGCACACGGAGGGAGCAAGAGTGAGGCTCAGACGATATAGGAATAGTGACTGCACCTTTTACCCTAGAGTATGCTAGTTATACTTAAGTAGTTTTATTTGGAAACATTAAATGCTATAAATAAATGTGCAATATCACTACCATCGAATTTCTTTTATCAGCATAGCAGATGAGCTTAATGCCAGATGACATGGGACAGCTAATCTGCACTGCAGAGTAGTGAAACTGCAATAATGACGGCCTACGTAGTCTATACAACAGCATTATGCGATGGGTGGGTCGGCAAGCTATTGCTGCTAAGTAGCCCCATATTGTGTGCTCCCTTCAGTGAGTACAAGGATTTTAGCAACACAAATAGCAAATAGCACTGTAGGATGAATAAGTTCACTTTTTTATCACTGCAAGCATGTGGGGCCATACAATTTAAACTAGAGACATATGTAAAGTTAAGGGCAAGTAAACAGTAGGTACCACAGTATAAAGCATTATTTAATATTGATTGAACTGCTCTTTAATCAGCAATATCAATACTTTGTAGAGAAATATAATACCATTATTGTGGGCAGCTACAAAAGAGAGTAAAATTATATGTGTCAAAACATACAAGTTGTGTTTTTTGGTTATATATTGGTATCATTCTGCTTAAAGTAGTTCGCTGCCAGCATGTAATCATTGTGAACTGCTGACCGAGGGCAACTGAAGTATAGCCAGAGCCACAGGAAATATGCAGCAGCAGAGGGCCAAATTATGCGGCAGGGCTGACTAAATTAAGCGGCAAGTAAAAGGCAAATTATGCTGCATAATGTGGTACATTCTGTGATAGCATTTATTATTTTCTCATTTTTACACTTGTTAACAGTGTCTGGCATAGGTAGCACATCATTAGTGCTGGTTTATCTCCCAAATATAGTAATAAGCAACATAAAGGTAACCAGTGAACTTTTGCAAAGGGCATTCCACTGTGCAGCAACATGTGCTGCTGCGTTTTTAGTAATTTGTGAACCGTTTAAGCTAGAAACAATTTCTTTCTGTTCGAATCTGCAGATTATACAGTAGATGATAGATTATGTGACTAATGGGCAAATCCCTAATTATACAAAAAACGCCATGCCCGCACAAATGCATAATTTCAGTGGCCCTGATTATAGCTGACATACGTAGTGCAGAACAAACACCAGTGCTATGCACACCGCCACTGAGTCTTGTTATCAAAGTGCAGGCATCCCCTGGGAGAGATGCTGAGGGATGGAGAGAGGGAGGATTACCTTTTTCAGTACCTGTGAAACTGCTGCCGCTCTGAATCATAGTGGACTGATTTGAACAAGTAATATAAAAGTTGTTTACGGGGCCACTGTTACAGATATGCTGCAGTCCCTGGAGCAGCATTGGATTGGGAAGGCGGGCTGTTGGGCATTGGCCGATGGGCCGGTGTCTCAGAGTCACCTGTGGGCCGGTTTCTGTTATCAACCGGCCCACAGAGCCTTACTGTCTCTTCCACGCCCGGCCACTGCAATGTGGAGCCAGCATCATGGGCAGGCAGACTTGAAGGGGGTAGCTTGCAGCAACGTCGTCACTTTGTCAGTATTCAGTCCACTGCAGACTTTAGCTTGGCCCCCATGGGGCTGGGGCAGATACTCTGAAGCAGTGTCTCACTTCCCTGCTGTGCTGTTAAGCTGAGGCGCCTGGCTGGGAGCAGGTTATGCGGCCGCTGGGCCATTATCAACTCAGCTCCCCTGGAGCAGCAGCAGCTCTGTGCTTTACTTCACCCCTGCCAGGCCATCGCCCTGAGGCTATACTTGGCTGGGGAGGGGGAAGAGTAAGTGAAGGGGCCCCGCTGGGGGTCTGTTGGCACCTCAGCGCCAGAGTCTTTCAGGCTTTGGCAGAGGGAGTGTATGTTTGCATAGGCCTCGCTGTGAGGCATCTTTCTTACAGAGAAAACTTGAGAGGATGTAATGTTAGGGTCAGAGCTGATGAATTTGGAAATAGGTTGGAGTCCCAGCCTCAGCTCAACATCCTATGATTCTGGGCAAATTACTTAATTGCCCAAAGCCTAAAACAAAAATTAATTTGATCTTTTTTACTGTGACTGGTGCTCAGATAATCGCTGCCCTTGGGCTGAGTTCACACTAAAGCTACAATAAGAAAATAATCTTCTGTTTGCTCATGTTTTAAGAGTCTGCAAAGGCTGGAGTAATAATAAAAGAGAGTCTTTAAAATATAATAATAAAAATGTCCCTATTCCTTCTTGACATGGCTTTTCTGCCTTTGTTTAGTTTTTAACTATCTGTCATGGATCACTAAAGCAGCTTTAGACCACATTTTAAACTCGGTTCACCTTATGTTTATTGTTTAAAGTACATATTGATCAGAGGAGAAAATACCAGCATTAGGTGATTTTCTTCATTTTCCTACAACCAGGACATTTAAATACAAGTAATGCTGGTTAAAAAATGGCCAGGTGGCAAACATAACTACATCAGGACGTGTGGCCTTAGGGCCACTTTATTTCACCTCACTCGCCCAGCCAAAATGTAGTGCTTCTAGCTTTCACCAATGTTTCTGGCTCTATGAGCTTTAAAATATGTAATTTATCAAACATTTCTCTAAAAATGAGCCCAATGATAAGAGCCAAATGCTGTTTTATAAATGGGTGAAATCCGGAAATGTGGGCCACTTTTTTAAGGGTTGCCTGGGCCGAATTGTGATCCCAATCCGACCCTGCCCTGGAGCAATGTGTTCAAATTTAGCACAGCGCCTGGAGTCTCCCAATAGGTGAACATTTTCCTTGTTGCGTCGCTGAGCAGCAGACCTGAAGGCCAGCTCTTGACAAGGGGGCAGGAAGCCTGCTGAAGGCATATGAAGCTTCCTTCAGAATAGTGACATGGAATGGCTGGAGACACAGATAAGATCAGACACGCACCAGAGTCATATTCCACATAGAAACGATGTGTGTGTCTTATTGCAAGTCTCCCTTCAAATAAATCACACGGGCCGCAATCCGAGCTCTACAGACTGTGCAGTCTTATTTCGGGACTCACTACTAGAAGTTTAACCTGCCTGTGTAAATCCAGCACCACACCTGACTACTGAGCACTGAGGAGGCCCGTGATTAGAGGGTGGGCCAAGTTGCGAGGCAACAGCAAGACACAACCCTTAACCACGCAGGGAGCTCAAAATGATGGAACACCGTCAGCCAATACAGAAGACCCAGAGAAACGTAAAGGGGCATGTCCGGAGCCAAATTATACATTGTTCAACATTATCCTGGCAACCCCATACACCAGCAGGTAATGCAGACGAATTAACAGGCCACATCAGAATAGCATGTAATGGAAATAATAATCGTATACATGCGGTAAGGCACAAACACCTACTCTTGAGGTGGGAGCTCTAAATTGTGTGACATAAAGGTGCCAATGCGGGAATACCGCGCTAATGACTAATTTGCGTATGCTTCAGGGTTGAGAATGTACTGGTTCATTGTTGTGATTTTGCACACATTCTGTTAAATGTTGTCTAAGAATTGAGGCGAAATGAGACCTATTTCACAAATGCTTTTTGAAGTTACGAGGCAGGACAGAAGTGGATGCTTAATTGTGCCCCGGGGGAACTGCACGGGGCGCGCTCGATCGGAGCTATGATTGCTTTTTTTAATGCTTTTTGCTGGTGCTTGTAGTGTCTTTCATAGCACCATATGAAAAATGTAAATGCTACTTAAATAAAGAACGCATTCGGTTGAGTTTGCGCTAAATACAAATGCCAAGGAAAGTAGAAATAGTACCTCATTCACAGCGCGAGCAGCGGAGGGACTCTAATTAAGTTTAATTAATCAGTACTTGAGCAGTGATCCTCGCAAGCAACAGGAAGTGACGTATGGCGAGTTGTGTCAGATTAAAAGACAGCAAAGGAGAGTGATTATGCTGTCAACAAATGGTGAGTGTGGGCGGGCTAAAAGTCCCTTTTGAGTTTTTTTTTAAACACAACAGATCGTCGCCATAGAAAATGTAAATCCAGTATTTGTAAAGCGCGAACAGCTACCCGAAGGCATCCCGGCGCTGGGGGCCGTTGGGAAGATTAAGCAAGCTATTGCCCAGAGTCACATGGTGCTGGGCTGACCTGCCGCCGGTGCTGGGGATCGAACCGTGAGCCCCAGATTCCAGCGTCAGTCGCCCTGGCCGCGGCGCCACACCTCTTCCATAGCGACAGCGCATGCGCGCTGCCTAGGCTCGACCTAAAAACGGTGTGTGATTGCCCTTTGTTGGCCGATATAATTGTAAATGACTGGCCTGCACATATGTGCATTCTAACATATGCGGCTGTCCGAGGCCCCCGCAGGGGGCCACTAAAGAGGGCAGCCCTCTAGTACCAGCTGGGCACCCCACACCCCCGTAGGGGCAGGGACTCAGGGAGGAGTCCCCCAAGCCTTGTCGCAGCGCGATAGGCGAGCATCACGTCCGGGGCGCGAGGACAGGGGGAGGGGTATATAGGCCTCCCCCCACCATCTTGTCGTCCTCTTTCGCGCGCCAGGACACGCCGTCTTTGTCCCCCACTGGACTCGCTGTTGTGTCCCTGGTCTGGCGTCGGTTCTCCCACTGCCGTGTCCCTGGCTTCGGCTTTGTCCCGGTGAGTGCAGGGGTATTGTCAGGCCCCTCCCACACAAGTCTTTCCTCATCAGTATGGTAGTGTGTGGTGTGCTGGGGGACAGTCGAGCGGTGGTGGGTGGCCGAAGGCCCCGTGTGCAGTTGCAGTGGAGGCGGGCTGCTTGGTTGCCACTTTGAGTTTTTGTTTTAATTTTGGCAGTGGTGCTACGCGGTGGGCCATTTCCTCGGCTATTGGGAGGTCACTGGTTCTCGAGGACCGGGATTTCAGGCGGTGTGTCTGGGCCCTTTGGGGCGGTTTGCGGTCGTGTGGGACAGGCGAAGCTGGGTCATATTTTGAGGGCCTGCAGCCGGGTCATGCTTGGCTCCCCGAGTCGTTTCTGTAGGCGGGGGCCTTGACTCATGGGGATGAAAGAGCCTAGTCGGCTGCGCTGGCCTCCTGCAGTGGAGCAAATAAGTGGGTATTCGCAGCGGGGAACAGTTGAGCGGCGTGGGGGTGGCCTCCTTCCCGGTCTGAGCAGGGGCCCCCACTGGTGTCGCATACACGCAATGTCTGGGTTGAGGACCGCGGCCAGCCTCATTGGCCGTGGGTTGTATTTCTTCCCCTCATCTCGTTTGGCGAGTTGCCTGCGGATTTTAGGGGCAGAGGTGACATGGCCAACGGGTGCAAGTGAGGGTGGCCCGTGGCCTTATACCGTCTCAGAAGTGGGCTCCGCTCATGACAGAGTGGTTTTGTGTGTGGGCGGGGAGCGTTCCGGTATTGGCAGCCTGTGCCTTCCTGGACCCTCTCCCCAACTACCCGCCATGCCCGGTATGGGCGGGTGCCTGCATCTCCGTCCGTGCCATTTTGGTTGGGAGCTGCCTTTCTCACAGTGTCCATGCCTTATAGCCCACAGGGGAGAGGTTTTGGCGGCAAGGCGCGACCTCTGTAGCTGCTCTGACCCTGCTCTGTCCCAGTGCTCCGCCTGACATCAGCCGAGCACTGGTTTAAGGAAACGTGTCACCGGTTTATGAGGCAGCTTCTCCTCTGTGTCCAGCGGATTGGGTCGGGTTGACCACGGAGACCACCATGCAGCGAAGGCTGGGAGCAGCCACGTCCGCGGGGTTAAGGTGAGCACGAGCATGCGCGGAAAGTGGAGGGGGAGCATGATATGCTATTCTGATTCCGCTCTGTAGTGAGTAGGCCTTCCAGCATGGGTGAATGGTCTACAGTGCATAAGACACTGACGTTCGCAGAACGGGGGCGATGGCAGACTGACCCATGGAATAGACAAATGGCGCGATCGCCCACAACGGGGAGACCTCAGATGCATGTTGGCTCCGTGGGTTGCATGCCCGGCCGGATGTGGCGGCGTTGGAGGGCAAAGCTGGAGCTCCCCTGCTTACGAGCGGAGAGGTCAGATGCGAGCCTCATGCTGGCTCGACATCCTGTGATAGCTGTGTATTTTCGGGGCATGCCTCAGATAATTCCAAGGGGAAGAGAGGGGGCGGTCACGGAGGCAGGGGCTCATCTGTCCCTGTACAATTTTGCACAGCCGGGCGGTGCCGCACTGGACCGATGCATCCGCTCCAGGGGCCTTTGTTCAATCGCAAGGTCACAGGTTCGAACCCTGTAGGGCCGCTCAGACTATCATCCGTCTGAGATCGATAACATAACGCTCATTGAGATGGGTAACAAAAACTCCATTATACAGCGCCAAGCTACTCTTCGGGGTCAACGTGCGCTTTACACATTGCCACCAGGAAGCGCTGGGTTTTGAGGTCACCGCGAGGGCTGGAGATTCAGTGCAGCCTTGCGCACAGAGTGGAATGCGGATGCCAGAGTGATTTGTATTCGTGGAGTTTGTGGAATCACGTTTTCCGATGACACTGTTTTGTGCTGGTTGGCGCCTCAAATGGGACTGGGGTTGTGCACACACGAGTTGTGCAATCCAGGCTGCTTGCCTACCGAAAGTTCTGTCCAGAAGAATGTTAGAATATTTATGAAAACATCGCAAATTCTCGTTTATGTACAGTTTCGACGTGGCTCCACATTGCGAGTTTGTTCTACTCATAAAGGAAGGGAAGGAAAGATGTCCACCCACAGGTTAGAGCCTCAGGTCGACTCCACATCCGGTGATTCTAGGCAGGTCACTTGGTCCTCCTCCTCCGTGCCTACCAGGAAAAAGAAAGGGAAAAACATTGTGAATGTGCCCGTGGGTAGTGTCACTGGTGCTCATGTGAGGCGCTCCAATGCATCCGGGAGAGCGTCCGCCATATAAATCTACAAGGGAAGGTGGATAAATAGAATCAAACATGGATTAACCCACAGGAACGGTGGTTGCTGTTTACTACAGTACCTTGGAGGTGACCCTTTGCGTGGCACTGGTCTAGAATGCACTTGTTACAGACTGCAGAAGCGGGTCGGTCGAGAGGGATTAAAAAAAAAAAAAAAAAAAAAAAAAAAACAGCAGTCGGGCTGCACCAGGCTATGGAGATAAATAGCGTGTGTTATATGGTAATACCAACGTCACAAACAATACACAAAGAGGGCACTCCGAAAGTGTTCTCTACTACTGTGTTGAGGGCCCAGTTAAGTTCGAGGCAATGTGTCCTAATTATTCAGGTCTATGAATGTCCATTCAAAGGGAAGGGTTCAAAAATTGGTATTTTCAAGGACTTGTTTAGCCAGTGCTGCACAGAAACAAAGCGCGGTTAATTGCATTCAATGTGTCCTAATTATTCAGATATCGGAATGTTAATTATGAGTCACTGGCCTACTGGTTAAGGCCTCTGACTCCTACGCTGATTGTCAGGTGTGCAAATCCTGGTGCTTTAATCGTTGTCGTTCTGAAGTATAATTATCGCATTTTCCGGCGGATGTTGTCCTGTGTGGGTATAGCAATTGGGCGGGGCCCCTAGGTCCGTTTTAGGTGGCCGCCATTTGCATTTTGCACACTTGGGGAGGGGCGCTCTCTGCGAGGCCCGGTCTTTCAGCTGTGTGTGCAATTCGAATGTAGGTTGTCATTGGTGGGGCTTTAAAATACTAGGAGCCCATATGTGATATGGCGGGTGTGTATTTGTCCCCGGGTTGGCGACGCCGCGTGCCTTTCCTGCCCAGCATGAACATGCCGTGACGCGGTTGCAGCTTCTGTTGCTCTGGGTTGCTTTCCGCTGTGCCCCAACCTGGCGGTGTTAGACCTCAGCTTCTAGGCACTTCAGATTTTGGGGCTCTGAGCGGGGGTTGTCTTTTGCCCCTGGGGTGCTGGTTTGGAGGCGCGTTGCGGTCGGAGCCGCGTCGCGTAGTTGTGGAGCAGGGCGGCCCCAGGACAGCTTGTGTGCGGCTCGGTGGGTGGGTCGCCGGTGAGCTCTCGCACAACTTCTAGCCATCAGCCAGGCGGATGGTCCCTGTCGTTCTGAGCTGCCTCTGTTTCCTCCACAGGCTAACTCTGCGAGGAGGCTGAAGGGAGCAGAATAGATCAAGGGTAGCGGCAGTTACTATTATAAAGACTCCAGCTGGTGCTCAGCTTGCTTTCCACTCCTTTCAGGCCCCCATGGCTTATAATGTGCAGGTGCCCAGCTCACACCACAGAGGACAAAGGCAAGGCCTTGGCCCTGATGGACTATGTTTAATTTCCCTGTGTGGGATTGGGGCTGGCAATCTCCCACTATGGTAGTCCGAAACGGTGATGGTAAAGGAATTTGGTAAATATATAGGGCTCACTGTTCATAGCCATTTGTTGTCACAGGATTATACCACTGTGTTTGGGCAAAAGATTGAATTTTAATAGCACACAGGTTAGGTGTTTGATGTCACCGCGGACCGGCAGCTGTAAACTCCGGGGTATCGCTCCAGGCCTACCGGTGTTCGTTCTGCATGAAATAACAGTGTATGAGCGACGGGCAGTCTTTTTCAGCCTACATTATTCACAGGGTGCACTCAAGGTTCATGTAGGGGCCGTTAAGGTGGGGTCCTTACAGTGGTGTCTTTGTGAGTGACCTGCGCAGCGGATTGGTTGGTTGTGGTGCCTTTCCTTGGAATTGGGATGCTGGGTACAAATTTCGGTTTGTCCCGTTGGCGCCCGGGGGGCGGTTTGGGGGCCGTGCGCTGGAGCAATCGGTTTTGTTTTATTGCACTGAGTGAAGTCCTCGCTGCTTGGCCGACAAGGTCCTTGTGCCACCAGGGGTTATGTAACATGTGTACATCGCTCAAGGCGTCTCTAAGCCCGGGAATGCACACAAAGGCAGCCTAAAACCTTGGTGGTCTTAGAGTTTTCTCGTTGGTCTAATGGGGGTGATTACTGATATTGATATGTCTCCCTCATCTTCATTGTTTGATTTTGCTCGCAAGAAAGTGTCAGTCATAGTCCTTTAAATGTCACTCATAGTTGCACTGAAATGATGAACATGTCACACATTGCAAGCTGAAACCTTGGCAGCTATGGATGGGGGCGGCTAGCTCTTGGTTGGCTAGGCAACTGTGCTATAATTGTGGCTTATTTATCTGATGCAAATAGAAGCATTGACTAAGCCAATAGATGGGCCTATTGTAGGTGTAGTGCTCCTTTTCTAGTAAATATACTACATATTGGAGCATCGCTCCATCCTCATATCCAAATACATTATTTTAACCTTTTGGCACGCTGGGATACCTTAGCAAAGTCGATATGGGATACATATGCTGGGTGAGGGACGCCAGCATGGCGACACAGCACCCGTCAGTGCAGATGACGGATGGGTCTGCAGGCTATCACCCAATTGGTGTCGCGAGTGACCACTCAGTTGGTCATCGTTTCTCTGCCCCCTCCCCCCCCAGCACAAGTGCATGTCAGGGGACCAAGGTGGGGCACTCCAGAGAGGTCCACCTTCTCTTTAGTTTTGCTGGTTTCGAAGTATGCAGGAACTGTACTTCTCCCCCAATGGGCTTTAAACCATAGAGGGTTCTTCTGGGACGTGGCATGGCTGTGTCCGGCTGTCCTTCTGTTTGCTTATATCAACGTGCGGTTCTAACTTAGTATTATGCCCGGGTTGCAAGGAGGGAATTCGCACGTTCTTCCACCTTTACCAGAGTCGCCAGCTTGCCCCCGGGTGTATGTCTGGATTGCGGGATTATGGGGGTTATTGGTTTGTGGCCGATTTTCGGGGAATTGGCCCCATTGGCTTGGTCCCGCATGATGCGGAGGTTTTCTGGCGGTCCTTAATTGGCACTAATGTTTTAGACCTCTATTCCATTCCACAAGTCCTCGTAGTGCCCTCACTAAGTGGGACGATATTGAGAAGTTGGATACATGGCATCTAGTATTGGGACGATCGCCGAACCTCACGTGCGCCTTACAAATCCAGGTTCAGCATCATAGGATTAGTGGCGAAATCCCGGCATATGGTATTTTGTTGACCACAAAGGCAGAATGGGTTGATATGCCGCCTATGCCATTGAATCGGATGACATCTGCATAGCAACAGGTGGATAGCGCATTGGGTGCTTGTGGCACATTTGATAATGGTGCAGGATAATTATGGTTTTACTCTAGGAAACGGGGATCTTATGCCCAGGTTCTGCCTTTCTTTGCCGTCGGTTACCAGCCCAATGGTGGGACAGTACAATTTTACACTTACTCTGGGCAATTACAACGAAAAGAGAGGTGCTGCGAAGGCAACGCCTCGGCCCCTGATGGACTATGTTTAATTTTAGTTGTGTGGGAGTGGGGCTCGCAAGCTCGTCTCCTCTTGCTATGTCTGGTCGATGCGGCTAAAAAGTGCCCTCTGCAAACAAGAGCAGGCCACAGGTCGCTTCAGTTATGACATATTCACCCGCGCTTTAGCCAGGGCAGCAGGCGGTTGTGGTAGTTTTCGTCTAACAAGTGTGCTGCGGTGCAAAAAGTTTGGTAAACACTGCGTTAAGAGCAAAATGGCGACAGGGTATTATAGACCATTTGACATTCCCAATTTTCAGGAAACGGCAGGTATTTGCACATAATGTTCGACTCAGGTTCACACAGACTGGTCTGCCCCCTGGGTTATCCTTCTATGGGCTAGAACCAGAGACTGGAAGGGGCATCTTCTGTGACCGGTGTCCCAAATACGTTGATAGTCAACGCTGGGGAGATGTGCCTTGAAGGGCATGATTACTCTTTGGGTTGTCCCCAAAAATTTTGGGGCAAACTGGTTGGAGTAGTAAGTTCACAGTCCTTGGGAATCATCCAGCATTCCTTCAACCCAAACAAGGGCAGTTAGCGTTGCACAGTATCAGGGAGTGGGTAACATACACCGGTTATTCAGCGACAGCATGCCCTGTGGGCACGCACGCTTCACAAAACACAGAGCTGCAACCAGAAAGGTGCCAAGTGGCAGAAACCAGTAAATAGGTTTAATATGTGTGTTTCTGGCCTTACAGCTGGGTGGAGCCAATCTCCTTTAGAGGTACACACAGGTGAGAATTGGGTGCTTCTTAGGGTTCGCGGTATCTCCCAGCGGGTCCACTGAAGGTGTACTGCAGTGGAACAGAGGACGGGGAGTCTGGGAGTCCGACACTTTTGCGAGTTTAAGCAGCCAGGGTCAGAGATGGGTAATAGGTACTGGCATCTGTGATCCGACGGCAGTTAAGCAAGCGGGGTGGGCTGTGTAAGTTGCACTACACGAAAGGGTGAGGTATCGCCAATAGTGGGACAATACATATATGGTTCAAACCAGATTTGACACCAATAAGGGGTTGACCGGGGTTTAGCAATCAGAAGGGTCTGTGCAATTGGCTGGTCAACAAGGCGAAGTAAATGCATCCCAGAACCAAGGGTAGGTGACCTGTTGCTGCAGTTAAGCTCAAAAGCCCAGCACGGTCAGCTGTATTAGCCACGTTGGGTGTGGACGCTGTCAACCAACATAGCGTGCTGCTGTTCCAATAAAGGGGAAAACAGGGTGTCGAGCACAAAAGGCTACTATGCAGTAAGAACATTTGGCACGTCCAGTGTTCAACAAAAATGTAAATTTAACGGAGCAGGGAATTTTCCATCGCCGGGGCAGCTCAGGGTGGGCGGTGTGAACTCCCCATCCCACCCCTATCTGGGAGTACCCGAGGATGGGGGTAAAGTAGGACTTAGCAATCCTTAGTGTTAGGCACCACATGGCAGACAGTGCACACTGTATTAAATCAGACAGATTCTCTAAGCTGGTATGCCTAGGGGGTTCCAACACTGAGGGAGCTGAGCGGGCGAAATTCCCATAAGTAATAAGGGATGCATGGCAAGGGCAGGATGGCACCCTTGCTCATTGTCACACACGTCTAGTTATGGACATTCCTGTGCGTCATGAGTTAGAAAGCAAATGGACGGTGCAAAGGTTAAAATATAATCCTTCTCGCCCGAATAGCCAAAAGTAGGCAGGTGGGTGTGGGAGCGGTCTCCCAACAAGCGGGCAGCCGTCCCTTAAGTGGGGACACAGGTGTGCTAGACACACCGTCCTAGTAGAACGGCAGCTAGGTGAGCTCAGCAAATTCATGGGGCAATGTGAGCCAGGGAATCATCTGCCCCGCCCAGAGTTGGCACGGGACTGAGTTATGTGAAGTAGTGGAACTTTCCCACAGGAGGGTGGATAGTTCTTGGCACAAATTCACCAGGCAGAAGGGCCTCTGTGTTGCATTAGACACTAGCTGATCCAGGCTACCGGCAAGGGCTATTGTGATATAGATGGGGTTCCACTATCACCAGTGGGAGGGATCTCTTCCCTAGCTTGCAGGAGGCCTGGAAATGAGATGTTGCAGGTGAGAAAGGAGCTGTTTTGGTGGGGGGCTCTGGCGGTGACGGTGGCCACCTCCAGAGCTGTGGCGGAGTTACAGGGCGATCTGGAAGCAGAGGGGTACAGAAGGGTACCTCTGCGCGGCACCATGGTGGGTGCCAGAGCCAAATCCTAGGAGCCTCATGGGAGGTTCCTAGAAAACCGTGTCGGCGCCCCGTTAGTCCTTCGGGCGGTTGTGGGCCTGAACAACCGGGGGTTTGCTATGCTACGCTCCGCCCTGAAAGGGGCGTGAGTAATAAGGAACCATGTGTCACGTGATCCGGGAAGAGGATCACCAGAAGTGGCAGCACAGATGGGGTTCGCCCCAGTGCTGCTTGGCTCATCAGGCGGGCAGGCGGCCCAGACGGTTGCCTGCCCTTGGATCGCCCGTAAGATAACCCACCATATTACATAGCGGTGTATGTAATAAACCTGCAGCAATTTTACCCAAACAAGAAATGTGTTGTGTGTTTATTTATGAGCATGCATGTTACGTTGGAGGGGTGGGGTAGGTTGCCAATGCTGGTACTATGCGGCTGTCCGAGGCCC
This sequence comes from Calotriton arnoldi, assembly GCA_963921515.1. Classification (NCBI taxonomy): domain Eukaryota; kingdom Metazoa; phylum Chordata; class Amphibia; order Caudata; family Salamandridae; genus Calotriton; species Calotriton arnoldi. The sequence continues at coordinate 1,351,782 of CAWUFW010004553.1, forward strand.
CCGCAGGGGGCCACAATAGAGGGCAGCCCTCTAGTACCAGCTGGGCACCCCACACCCCCGTAGGGGCAGGGACTCAGGGAGGAGTCCCCCAAGCCTTGTCGCAGCGCGATAGGCGAGCATCACGTCCGGGGCGCGAGGACAGGGGGAGGGGTATATAGGCCTCCCCCCACCATCTTGTCGTCCTCTTTCGCGCGCCCGGACATGCCGTCTCCCACCCTACCGCTTACCCGGCGTGGTTCGTGGCAGGCAGGAGGCAGAGAATGTTGTAATGTTGTCTTTTTTCGTTGCAGGCGGAGTTACAGGGCGATCTGGAAGCAGAGGGGTACAGAAGGGTACCTCTGCGCGGCACCATGGTGGGTGCCAGAGCCAAATCCTAGGAGCCTCATGGGAGGTTCCTAGAAAACCGTGTCGGCGCCCCGTTAGTCCTTCGGGCGGTTGTGGGCCTGAACAACCGGGGGTTTGCTATGCTACGCTCCGCCCTGAAAGGGGCGTGAGTAATAAGGAACCATGTGTCACGTGATCCGGGAAGAGGATCACCAGAAGTGGCAGCACAGATGGGGTTCGCCCCAGTGCTGCTTGGCTCATCAGGCGGGCAGGCGGCCCAGACGGTTGCCTGCCCTTGGATCGCCCGTAAGATAACCCACCATATTACATAACGGTGTATGTAATAAACCTGCAGCAATTTTACCCAAACAAGAAATGTGTTGTGTGTTTATTTATGAGCATGCATGTTACGTTGGAGGGGTGGGGTAGGTTGCCAATGCTGGTACTATGCTGGTTTACAAGGATGATTCAGTGGAATAAATAACCCTCCCCTGCGGTGGGGGCCCAGACCACAGAACATGCCGCAATTGTATGAATCGTTTCCTTGAAATGGAGCAGCAGCCAGCTTGCTCACTTTGCTCCTTTGAGTGTTGATGTGCCTCGCCGGAGGAAGATTTATAGCCTCCAAACAGTGTCAGTGCCAACGTGCACGCATTGGAATGTGTGATGCTGTCAGCCAGGGAATCCTGTGCTGATGGTCCGGTGAAGTTGAACGACTCATGAAGGATGAGTCAATGTTTAACCCCAGTGTACTGTGTCACCCGTCGGTGCACGGGAGGGTAATATATTAGATGCAGACCTGTAGCCTGTTTGGTTTTTGTTCCCGCGGTTGTGTTGCAACAATCGGCCTAATTATTAAAATAAAGCATTCCTGAATGGTTTTTAACCGTTGTTGCGTTTCAAAAATGTAATCTATTATTTAAAAAACATTCCAGAGCTTGGAAAATAGGTTGGAGAGTCATTTTAGAAAAGCCCCAATAAAGGGAGTTATTATTGGACATATTAGTGAGAAGATTCAATGTGGTATAGGAATTTTATTTCCTGCCTAATTACAGGCTAAAAAAATATATAAACATTTTAGAAAAGCCCCAATGAAAGGGAGTTTCAAAAGAGTATCCCTAGGGTAATACCAGACTCTTTTTCTCACCCAGTGTAAAAGACTCTTCGGGTAACCTCTGTCTCTCAGTCTCTTCATTAATGCAGCCATAAAGAAATCAACCCTACGTGAAAAATTTCTACAAAGTCTCAAGAATTGTCCATATGGTAAATTATCCCTGAGGTTTCTGGGATGGTGACTACTATACCTAAGAATGTGTTCCACTCACTCGTTTTTTTGTAGAGACTGGTGTATATTTCATGTCTTCCACCCTCAAACTCAGATCTAAAATACAGATTTCTTCCTGACTGAATGACATAGTAAATTTTATGTCAGGGGATCTCTCATTAAGCCAACTCAAAAAATCGTTGAGAATCTGTCTATTCCCTGTCCAGATCAAAAGGACATCATCTATGTACCTCTCCCACACGGTGATGTTGTGTAGAAATGGATTATGCTGGATATAGATGTGAGTACCTTTGTACTTATCCATGTATAGATTTGCCAGATCCGGAGCAAACCCAACTCCCATGGCTACAACCTTGGTTTGTATGCAGAACTCAGTCAGGAAAACAAAGAAATTCTGGCTCATAGCAACTTCTAGAAGGCCTACTACGAAATCCGTAGGGACCCATGTCAGATTAACTCTTCTGTTTAGAGCTTCTTTCACTACATCCAGTGCCTCAACCTGTGGTATGCTGGTATATAGTGATGCTACGTCTAAGGTAACCAGAAACTGTGTAGATGGATCAAAAGGTTGGTTCTCCACTAGAGGAATGTCTTCCATAGTGTCCTTGATATATGATCTTGTCTCAGCCACCCAAGATTTAAAAAACACATCTATGTATTTGCTCGCAGACACTTCCCTGAATGATAAACTTTTGAAATTGGAGAAGCCATAGAAAATTTTGGTACGGACTAGACTCCATGGCCACCATTTAACTAAATATTTAGAATCAAATATTATACCCAGAAGGGTTACAGCTTAGAAATGAACCCACCATATTTGTCAATTTTGCAAAATTTTGAGAAGGTTTCAGTTTTGTGGCAAATAATTGTTTCAGGCGTTGGATGGTACTAGGAGTAGAAACAGCACTCGAGTACGCTTGGAAATTGACCAAAGAAATATTTGACATTAAAAAAGAAATTTTAGAGGACGGGACCCCTTACCATTTGCGAATGGTTACCACTATCTTTAACTACTCATTAAAAAATGTATGTTTTGCAACCGTAATTCGGTCGCAAAATATTAATACATATCACTGTGATTCAGTAGTTGAAAGGGATGCCCTTAACACAACCCTTCCAAATGCCAAATCGATATGTTTTAGCAATTCCAAACTGTGATTCGGTAACATGTTACCGAATCGCAATTTGGGATTCATACGTACCAAAATGCTATTTTGCGTTCGCAAACAGGCTGATTCTACCGAATCACCCCATTTGCGACCACAAAGAAGTGTATCCTATGCCTCTAAAATAATATATTTTTTTAATTAAATGAAGACCTAATATATAGAAGAAACATAAATATTTCAAGTTTAAAGAACGATGGCATTACCATGTAGTTGATATATGTGCCAGCCCACTTTCATACATACAGGGTTAAAAGTGTTTATACTCAGTATAATTTGCCACAAAGTAACTCTAATGTAAAGGGGAAGGAAGATACAAGCACCACAATTGATTGAATGTCACAGTAATACACATTAATGTTTGGCAGGTCGTTACGTCATTGTGAAACTGGATTGTGTGATGGACAAAACAGCAAGTGAAGGAGAGTGGAAGAGCAAAGCAAAAGATGTGCAGTTCATGACCACAATCGTTGAATGTTGAAAGATACCATATAGGAAGCTTAATTGTTAAGAGACCTAGCATTGGCAAAAGAAGGAATTTTCTGGCCAACATGAATCTGATTGGTTGAGTCCTTAAAGAGTAATATCACAGAACACGGTGCAGGGAAGTACCCCTGAAAATCCAGAAATGTGGCAAAAAGCAGAAGAGCAGGAAGTGCTGAGGCCAGGATCATAGTGTTTAAGTTGGCTGAGAGATGAACTACAGATCTCAGAGGTGGGAGGGTGTTGTACAGGGAAGTGAAGCTGTACAAGAAGCAAGCCCATGTAGCCATAGAGTAGACTGTAAAATAAGATTTATTAGGATTTAGTTACAGGTAATTAAGATGGTAAGTTTCAGATAAGTAGTTTAGCCCCACCAGGAACAGCCTCCTTGCTGCTCAGCCCACACACTCCAATTGATACTCTGTCAACCACACCAAGCACTCCAGAATTCCATTACCTCACCAAGCACTCCAGCATTCCACAACATCACATTCATACTGGCTGAGCAGCAGGGAACAGGTAACTAAGGGAAAGGATTCATAGTAACAATTCAAGTCAAATGACATCTCCTTCCCTTATGGAAAACAATTAATAATATAAAACAATGTACGATTGAAATACACATCATCTAATATCATAAGCACAAGAGAAGCACATGCAAGTAATTGCAAATCGAAAGGACCAAATATGGAAAAATAGCACAACAGTCCTACGACATTACATACATTACAATTACATCAGTGTAGTACTATGCATGACTAGGAGAATTAAGGACACCTCAGTGGTGTAATACCCTCACTCACCCCCTTCTGCACACAACAGGAAATTTAAGGTACCACGTACACACCACCTAGGGCATACAACCCTACACTCATTGTGCGCCTGAAGGGACAAAAGGTCTCAGGCAATGCACACACATACTGTACCAGGGAACATGACCCTGCAACACAGCACTAGGGTAAACAACCCTACAACACAACACTAGGGTACTCAACCCTACAACACAGCACTAAGGTAGACAACCATACAACACAGCACTAGAGTACTCAGCCCTACAACACAGGAGTAGGATGCATGAACCTACAACACAGCACTAGGGTACACAACCCTACATCGCAGCACTAGGGTACACAACATTACAGCGCAGCATTAGGGTACACGACTCCACAACACAGCACTAGGGTACACGACCCTAAAACACAGCACTAGGGTACACAACCTTACAATGCAGCACTAGGGTACATGACCCTACAACAGAGCACTAGGGTACTCAACCCTACAACGCAGCACTGGGGAACACGAACCTACAACACAGCACTGGGTACATGACCCTCAACTCCACAAAATTCAGCATAACCAATGCCACACACCCTGAAACATTGATGCAAACAAAACCATACAATTGGGCTGCAAACTCATCATGACCAACATGAAACACAGTGGCAGCAGCTACGATGCATCACACGCATTATACCCCTGGCACTGAGGGTAAAGCCTCACACCCAAAAATCTTGGTAACTAAAAAAAAAACAATATGGCATACAATGGCATATCATTATGCAATAAATACATCTTGACCTGAAGAAAAAAAAAACACTAGGGCACAAACATGTCTTGAAGAAACAGGCAGTATTCAACAATGACATTAAGGTCTCCGGTGAGCGATCTCTCACCCAAAGATTTTACGGAATACTGGATGCTTGGAGACATAACACCGTAAGATGCTTCCCTAATTCAACACGTAGCAGTCTCATGTAGCAGGACCTCTGTATACCCAAGTGTGCCAGCCATGTGTGTAGAACAGTCCAAATTAGATTTCTCAAAAGTAACCGCAACGAGTACTGAACTGCAGTAATTAGTGATCTTCGGTCTAGTTGTTGGACTCCCAGGGGGCTGCTACTGAATACACTGGAGAAGCTGACACTCACGTCCCTCGCAATTTATGGTGACATCCGGTGAAGAAGGCGGTGTAAATAGAAACATGAAGGAAAGCCGGGCAGTCGCTTGAAAATGTGAGCACAACGTCGTGCTCACCGTGGGATTACACATAACAGCTCTCAATTTGCTAAAATGGCCGCCAGTGCGCCGGGCTGCATACTTTTCTTTAGGCGGCAGAGGTTGTTGCGATCTCTTATTCCTTCCATGATGTCATCCTCCTCGCGCTTATTTTTCCTCGCAGCTGATAGAGTAAACACACCACTCCCCTAGCGGTAGGAGCTGACCTCGTGAGTGTAATCCACAGTGATTTTAAATGCCGCACACTAACACGCACAAGTGAGGCAGATAATTATCAAAAGGCTTGCGCTTCCAAACCTGTCGCCATCGTTGTACAGGGAAGTGAAGCTGTATGGGAAGGAAGTCCATCTAGCCATAGGGTAGATTGTAGAATAAGATTTATTAGGATTTAGTTACAGGTAATTAAGATGGTAAGTTTCAGATAAGTAGTTTAGCCCCACCAGGAGCAGCCTCCTTGCTGCTCAGCCCACACACTCCAACTGACACTCTCTCAACCTCACCAGGCACTCCAGCATTACATTATCTCACCAAGCACTCCAGCATTCCACAACATCACATCCATGCTGGCTGAGCAGCATGGAACAGGTAACTAAGGGAAAGGATACAAAGTAACAATTCAAGTCACAACAGTGAGCGAGGATGCTATGGTAATTGGAAAAGGAAGCCAAGACTTTGAGATGAAGGAGACCCATTATCATTAATAGAACTGGGTCATTCAACTAAAATCCGGACATCAAAAAGATCCAAGCAAATTCTCAACAAAATTTCTTAGATTCTGCTCACAAATTCCTTTCCTTTGTGTGGCGACGGAAGGAAACCTCTCTCTAGCTTTTTCTCTGTATATGCAAAAAAATACTGTGTGAAATACATTGAAGGCCATATTTATGAAAGGGTTGCTTTGCTTTAGGACCACGCAATGGGGTACATATGCGACACAACCCTTAAATGCGATTTATCAAGCCACGCAAGGCCACCTTGCATGGCCCTGAGTGGCTTGGTAAATCCAGAGTAACGCAACGTAGTGCAAATCGCTGCATTGCATTACTCTGCCCCAGGGAGTAGTTCCATGGATGATGTGTGGGAGCTCCCATGCAAAACCAATGGATTTTGAGGCATTCCCAGATTTACCATAAGTGGTGGACCTGGAAATATGCCACAACTGCTATGCTTCCCCAGGTAAAGCGTAACGAGGGAATTATGTTTATTTCTCCTCGTTTTTTCCTCTTTCTATGTGTGCTGCATTCTGCAGCTCTCATTGAAAGAAGAAAATACCTCGGGGGGATTATTTTTGTGCGGGAAGGGCCCCTTCCTGCATAAAACTATCCTGCATACAATGCAGGCACCATCACACCATGGTGCAAGAGTGCCTGCATTGGCACTAGCAGCACATTGTGCAGGCGCGGTCGGTGGTAGGAGTGCCGGTCGGGCGGTGACGTGGGGCGGGGGAGGGGCAGGGTGGGGGTAGTAAACTACGGATTAAGGTCCAATACAGGTAAGTAAACATTTAAATAAATAAGACGAATTTCGTTGTGAGCGCTGCATCGCCAAATGCGATGCAGTGCGCGCAACGAAATTCGTTTTATTTATTTAAATGTTTACTTACCTGTTTTGGGCCTTAATCCGTAGTTTACTACCCCCCGCCCCACGTCACCGCCCGACCGGCACTCCTACCACCGACCGCGCCTGACATTGTGTGCCATCACTGGGAACAGTCAGGAATGTTCTGTGTTATGTTAAATACAGCACATTCTTGCCCTTTCCTTGTCACACAGCGCAGCACAACAAGGAGACTTGCTACGCTGCGTGGCATAATAGTAAATATACCCCTCAATCTGCAGCCCTCATAAGCGGAGTGGAGAACATTGACTGATCAAACACTGGTGTTAAGTGGTGAATGTGATGTAGGAACCTGCCTTTGGTAGCTTACTGTATAAATTACTGAAGCATGAAGTGCGCACAATGCAAATATAGCGTTTCTCTAGCAACGGCTGCTCCAGCAACAAAGGGCTCGTGCCATATCATAATTACTGCTGCAATAATCTTTTTATATCATTCAGTCACCTTGTCTCGAAAGGGAGGCTTCCGGTTGGGGGAGCTCTCGTGCTAATCCCAATGAAAACTGGCATTTGTAGCCCTGTTTGATTGAGCAGATCAGACACCCTTCCTCTAATCGAGTTCCTCGGATCAAGAGATAAGCTTATAATAGTCCTATAACTACAATGAACTCAATGGTGCTAGAAGAATTTTGAAACTCTGGGTTCTAAAATTATGATTTTAAAATGCAAGTCGTAAACCAGTCATCAAAGCCATCAGTTACTGCGAGGGGTGGGTACGGTAATGCCACCCCAAACTGCCCCAAGTTCCAGCTCCACATGATGGGCACAATTCCTAAACGCTTCATAGGATCGAGCCACGTGAGTGAATATCCTAGAATACAGTTGCCTGTTTTTCAGGACTTGTGCTCCTGGAAAGATTTCACTAGGTTTACCTTCAAAAGTGCAAACTGTGTCTTCAGATTAAGAATGATCAGTCAGTACTGGCCCTGTACAGAAATAACAGACTGTCACCAACAAGGAAAAGATTATGCTAATAATATCAACTTTTAGGATTGACAAAAGACTGCTTTACCTGTCTTTCAAAGCCTATGCCATTAATACACAGATACACGGCAATGGGTTAGTGCACATCAGCCGCTACTTGCTGCAAGTGTTATTCACACACGGGATTGGAGTTGCAAATGCCAATCAAGGCATATGGAGCATTTCCTCAACACAGATATTGGCCTATTGACTGGATAATAGTTGCCTGAGTCCTAGGGTGACCAACTGACATGGGTGCAAATTCAGGACAGTGAGTGTAAAAATTCAGGACAAAGGGTCAAAATTCAGGACAAAAATTCAGGACAGAAGCTCAGAATTCAGGACAAAAATTTGAGACAAAAGGTACATGTTACAGACACATCAGAGGAGGTCGCGCAATATTACATAAGTAAATAGACAACCTACATAAGTACAAGTCAAAATAAGTTCATATTAGGTTGAGAGAACCTTGCACTGCATCTGTTGTGTGCCGGATTGAAACTTATATACCGGCGTTTGCATATTAGATGCACCTGGGTAACATGAGTCAAAATGAAACCTCCACCCCCCCAGAGCTTGGCCCCTGGTGAGGTGACAGGAGCCCATAAACAAAAACAGTTTGCGATGCCCTGGGCTCTGGCAGGAGCAGTGGCAGCTGGTGACATTTGAAAGTGGTGTGGCGTAAAAGTTTGTGATGAGTGCCCAGTGGCGAGCGCAGGGAGCGAGCCTGAACGTCATTAGGGGGCTTTTTCTCTCCCGAGAAAAGTTTGAAAAAGAGTGGGAAAATGGTGCCCTTTCAAGACTATTTGAGAAAGCAAGAAGGTTAATAAAGCAATTGTGAAAGTGTAGTTACTGCATCAATAAAGAGATTTCATATGATAATGATGTAGGAGCTGCTTATTCAGTATAACCACATAGCTGTTAGTCTGTCTGACATGGCTGCCCGTCTCTCTCTGCTCTGGCTACTCTTGAGCCCCAGCCTCTATCTTCCCTCCTGCCAGGTCCTACTGTGTTTGCGCTCTCCCTAATCTCCACCTAGTTCCCAGACAGTCAACCCTTGTTCTGCCTGTGTTCCCTCTGTTCCAGCACATTGTTTGTGTGCTAGAAGTCTCCTGTGGTATCGTTTGACACCTTTGCATTGCTTGTATGCTCCCTCTCCTCCTGATGCTCTCTCTCTCTGGACCATCAATCTCCTGTGGTATCCTTCGACTCCAGTGCTTTAGTCCTGCAATCCCTCCTCCCTGTGCTCTCTCCTTCACTGCACCCCCAGCCTCCTGCAATCTCAAATCTCAGATCCAGAACATTACGGTAAGTGAATTCTCCAGATCATTCTAAAATACTCTGTTCACAACAAACGCACACTAACTCTTGTACATGCAAAGAACTATCCAGAGAACTGTCCGACAAACCTGCAGAACCATTCCTACAGTGACATAATTGATCCACATTATCCTTAAAATTCTCTATTCACAACTCCCTTACTCCACACACGCATTAAATTTTGTGAATCGCACAAATGCCTTGTACGTGAGGCCTTTACACACCTTTTGCTAGTGGGACACGCCAGAGGCACTGTGAGATAGACTACCTTACATCATTCCTTATGTTAGTCTGTCTTCTTTATGTAGCCACACAAAAGAAGGCAACAGAATGGTAGGCAACAACAACATCAAAATATAAAGAAGAGTAAAATAAGTAAAAGCAACATAATTAAGGAAACAAGGCAGTGAGTACTCTAGCTTCCCATTACGCATACCAACATAAACATTCTACAGTGTTACTTCTATTCGGTAAGATAGCTGAGCACATGCTGCAGTGATTTACATAATAACCTGCAAGTAATACTTCAGACACTTTGCTGGTGCCTTTCAGCGTTTCACCCTTTCATGGATCATAAAATGACTATCAGTGGGGTAATAGAAGCTATATTGCGCAAAGCTCATGACACAATTCCATATGTGGTGCAAGCTATATAACACCATATCATTAATCCGGTTAACAAAAGCAAATTTTGTTGAACCTGTTTGTTTAAGGCTACCACTTTCAAATGTCACCAGCCGCCACTGCCTTTGTCTTTGCTATTAGTGACGTCCCAGACTAAGATGATGGTACTATGCATTGTATGGAAAGCACTGCATGGCCTGACGCCTAATTACCTTTCTAAATATTTTACTCTAACAATACCACAGAGATACATCTGCAGCAGATTGAAAACTTGCTATCCATAAGTGGCACTTTTATAAGACGATAGTGAGATGGCAAGCACTTGTGGGTAGCTGGGGTCATGTTTTTGATCCAGTTGCCGGTATCACTTTGTTCTGTCTCAAGTTTTCTTGGTTTTCAGCATGAGCTTTAAAGATTATTACCTGAGCCAGGAATATTTTTTCTACCTTTTTAGAGTTTATTTATTCTTTTTCGTAACGTGTCACTCAATGGATTCTTATAAAGCGCACTTACTTCAGAGACTGACCTCATGATTTCTTGACCAGCGATATTAAACAGGTGCAGTGTATTACAAGAATTAAGTAAGGTGACATGCTTGCTCAAAGTGCTGGCTTTTGAGCCTACCTTTCAACAGTCAGAACTTCAAGATCCCTAATAGGCAGCAGAAAGCCATTCCATTCCAGGCCACAGAAAATGTAAATGTATGTCCACTCTGCCTAGTTGGTCTGAATCTTCACACACAGGGCAACATGTTTTTGCGGTCTGCAGTGCTTTCTAGGTTTATACATTTTAAAACGTGGAAAAAAGGAAACAATTGAGCCCAGATGGCAATGTGTACCATACAGAGTGATTTAATTGTGTGTGTTCCTTTAATAATAGCTGTTGCTTACTGGAAGAAATTATGTGAGCGGCTGCATTTTGGAGTGGTTGCAACTTGTTTTGTTTCTGCCGAAAAATGAGAAATGTGAAGCTCTTACTTAACAAATGATTAAATGATAAAATCACTTGCAAATGATAGCTGAGAGGGTTAATTCTGCCATCACAGGCACCGGATAGTTATCATTGTCTTTTATATATTGTTAACACAATATTACCTTTATTTGTGTACTGCGCGCTCACCCTCGAGACTGCCTCTTAGCGTTCTTGACAAATAACAGTTGTTTATTGTTATGGAACTGATTGTCATTCCCGTTATCCACTTATAAGGACTGTGCTCCCACCCAGTATCGAATCTGTGCAAAAATCAATGTGTGTGGCCTCAGGAGTCCTGTTTCTGCAGCCCAAGGCTGTTCCCTAAGCAGTAGGGCCCAACAACACATCGGATATAAAAAGCAGAACGTTTAATAACAAACAGGAAAGCCCGCATCAGCCTGAAAGAGTTCCTTTTATTGGTACTTGAATACTTATCACAGTAGATCATAGCCTGTTTTCCAAGGTATAGTGTGCCATTCTGAGATCTATCAGCATTACGACCGCACTGTCTTCTAAAAATGCTTTTGTGGCAAAATCCACGGTAACGCTTTCAGTTTTCATTCATACCTCTGCTCTGCCGGTCGTCCGCTGAGCAGTAGTTCCACTACACTCCTCAAGGACTAACTAAACCGGGCCTGTAGGGGGTACAGCATAAACAGGAGTATATAAAGCTTCACCGGCCCCTGATTTACAGAAGCCATTAATGGACCCCCTTAAAATGAAAGTGGTATCGCAGTGGTAGCTGGTGACACCCACTGAGCAATACTGCTGCACATGATCGATCCCTGCAAAGAGCAGTGAGTGTAGGAGGAGGCCCAGCAAATGCTGTCACTGGCCCATTATCATTCTGTATGTGATAATTAGGCCGACATACAGAATGATAATGAGCTGATAGCAATCTGTGCCAGGTTGGGGAGGGGCTGCTGCAGGCCACTTATCACAGCAGGAGTGCGAGCTGCCCCTGCAGTGAGAGTTACAGAACTCTCAGGCTGCTTGCAGGGGGCAGCTCCTTGGAATGTCTGGAATTACGGACAAAAGGCGTCCGTGAAAGAACTCTCGACGGACAACTGACAAGAGGCCCAAATTACGGGCAGTCCGTGAAATTTACGGACGGTTGGTCACCCTACTGAGTCCGCGTCAGGAGAGGAGCAGACAGGTTCTTCGTAGTCACTGAGATGATGAGCATAATGGGTGGCTATAACGTAGTAAATCTACAAGTTCTGTTACCAACTCAGGAAGAGAGCCCCAGTGACTGATTCTATCGGCTCATTATGTACGAAGGAGCATACTTTTATTTAAAAAAAATAATGCGCCCCTTGGTTGTGCAACAGAAGAGGCCACTCGCTGCTCCTCTAAGAGTTGCTTAGTCACAGTAGTATTTTGGCCGGGCACCTAAGTTTAAAAAAATCTACTGATTGGACATTTAACCAAAATCTAGCAGGAGAAAGCAACAGTATCTGCACCCCGTTGCTGTTGAAGCATAAAATGAAGTTGTGGCATAGCCAGCCACCATCGTTTAATCAGGACCTCTGTTACAGCATCTCCCTGGATAGTGTAGAGTGAAGCGAATGGCAGGGTGGTGTCCAAAGCCGATACAGAGAAGCTTCCAGGAGGTTACAGGAAGCTCGCAGATCTCAGTTCCTAGCTCCTGTGTGAGCAGCCCAACCCCGCCCTGCCGCAGCAGGAAAACATAAAAAGAAAATAACATCGAGTTATTATCATTTTATGTCTCCTTTATTTAACTGCGGCAAAGCAGTGGGGCGACGATCCTCCACCTTAGCGGAGGAGCCGCCACTGATGAGTGGGAAGAACCATTACAAGGGCAGGACTCCTTGGCGCTCTATTCTTTAGAAAACAGGGCCACAAATAGCAGCTGGATGGCAATTCTAGCCAGCATCAATGCTTTTTAGGTGCACCCTCCTAGCTCCTTAGATGGGTGCCATTGTTTCCAGGTCAACCCACCCGAGCTCAAATACCTGAACAACACATTCACAACCTGGGAAATCACCTCAGTGTACTTTCTGCTGGAGGGTAGATGCCGGAAAGATAGTAGACCCAGACTTCCACTCGCTATCTGAGTCCTTATTAATGCACTCATTTTCACTATCCTCCAGTGGCTGCTGCTTATGTATTGCTGGGGGGGGGGAGGAGGGGGTTACAAAAAGCCACTGCCAGCAGATGCACTGCAGCTGTCCAACAACACACTGATGCACTCATTCAACTGCTCAATTTCTAATATGGCCGCCATGGTTAGACTGCAGAGGGGGCAGACACGGCTCATAAGAAGACCTGCACCTTCACTCTTGTCAACAGACATTAAGGAATGCAAACATACTCTCTTCCCCACACCCAAGGCTGATATGGTTAAATCCCATTGGGAATGACAGTGCCCCAATCCCCAGGCCTGGTTTTGACCTTCCCCTAATGTAGGGTGACCAGATCTGAAAACATGAACCTAAATATGGACATAAAATTAGGACTACAAAATGGCAGTAACTATTGCATAGAACTATCATATTAACCTGCCTAGAACTATTGTAACACATAGTTCCAGAAACATTGGTTTTATGTAATGAGCCATCTAATATCCCTAGAGAAATTTGGCCACATAAGCTAGTATTGGCGGAAGTGATTCCCACTTCACACAAAAGTGTCTATTATTCAAATGTAAGTGAGCGAATGATCTATTTATTTAATTTTTTTAAATTATTTGTTTATTGCATTTTACCAGTCATAGTCTACAATTTCACAGTAAGGGGCCGATTCCGATCTCGGCCGGTAGGCACCGAATCGGATTCGGCTTAACCGGATCCGATTCGGAGCCCTCTTTCTCGACCGATTCGTACGTGCGCCTGACCGAGCGAGTACGATGCGAGCAAATGCGAAATCGCCGACCGACTCGTTCCCGGGTCCGAACCGCTCCGACCGACTCGCACGGACACGACTCGCACCGCGCAATGGAGACGTTCCCCGGCCGGGCAAGTACGATGCGCGCCTCGAGCAGTCCGACCGACTCGCGCCGTCCGGCTCGGAAAGAGCAGTCGGAGCCGGACTTTGGGGGTCCGTGTCGGACCCCCTGTACGCGTAGCCGTGCGAGTCGCACACAGGGGGACCCATGGGTCCCCCTACCTGTGCATGTACGCCGCGAGTCGCATCGAGGCGTACCCGCTGTAGGGGCGCCCTTGTTCGCCACGCACCCATTGAGTCAATGGGAGCCCGCGTACGCGCTTGTACGTCCGGCTCCCATTGACTTCAATGGGAGTCCGACCTACTCAAGTCCGAGTGCATGCGTGCGCATCGTACTCATTCGGTCGGACTGCCAGAGTCCGATTCGGTCGGAAATCTCTCCGGGTCCGGCTCGGTCGGAGTGATTTCCGGCCTGAATCGGAATCGGCCCCTAAGTGTTCAGTTATGATTGAAATACAAAAAACATTCACAACTAACAGGGCGAGACAAACCCACCGTCATTATCTGGACGTGTTACATTATCTTCTAATCATGTATTATTTAAGTCATGCCTATTGAGTACAGTGCGCATTATATTGGTCTGAGGGGAAACAGATCACAAGGTAAACAAGCAGTGACTCCAGAGGTCGAAATGTTAAGCCCTAGTAGAGAACCTTTGTTGTACAAAAACAAATGACTCTGTATGTCAGAGGTTTCCATTAATTGCCTATTTCAAGTGCTCCCTCCCTCAGGTTCCCCCGTCTCTTTCCCAATCAGATATTGCTGGTATAATCCCCAAAAGCCCTTGGGGCAGCTCTGCGGCGGCAGCAGTTCATTGTGTGCATCTGACTGGGTGTTACAATAAATCATATCGGCATTCCATTCAGTGATGAGAGGTATTGGACCCTTGGCCCAGCGCATAGCCACTCTGCGCTTAGCAAGCAGCAAGCCCTTCGCCGCTAATTTTCTACAGCTGGCTGTTATCTCTCTGTCATAACCCAACAGGGCCACCAGTGGACTAGGTGCCAAGCGCTGTCCCGTGACTTCACTCAATACATAGAAGACCCTCTCCCAAAATGCCAAAATATCGGGGCGCTGCCATGCCACATGGAAGAACCCAGCATCTTCCTCCATGCATCGGTCGCATCTGGCAGTGCCTCGTAGCCCATAGCGAAACAATCTGTTAGGCGTGTAGTACACCCTGTTGATATACTTAGAATGTATTAAGCGGTGTCTGTCATTCAGGGACACAAGCTTTGTCATCTCACAGCAGTATGACCAGCACTTATCATCTATAAGCAAATCCAGGTCTCTCTGCCATGCTTGCCTGACTTTATGGAGTTGTGCTTTCCTAGGCTCCTGCGCAGTGGAATATAGTATAGTTATTAACTTCGCAGTGGAATCAGCTCGTATGACATGTGCAAGTGCAGGCATTGCAATAGGCTCCTGCATGTCATCGGCAAGCAATTCATGCCATGCATGCCGAACCCTTAGATACTGGAACTGATCTAGTAGTGCGAAGCAGCAAGGTGGGTGGTGACGTAGGGTCACGGCGCTCCTAGGCAGTGATAGTGTACTCGTGTCTGTATTGTATGAGCGGTGCAAAAAGGGGTAGGGAGAACCACCCTTCTATCTTAATTGTGGCAAAACCACTAAGCAAAACAACAACACAATCCCTTGCACACGCTAAACAGTATATATAACACGTAGGTAATAAAGTAAGAGTAATCTTGATCCGTAGCTCGATCTCGTAACACAAATTGTTTATTCTTCATGTGGTCAAATTAAATAAAGTCTTAGCCAACACGTGTTTCGTCACGTTTTGCTGCTGTAAGTCGCGACTTCTTCAGGGCTAAGAAACATATGTAAACAATATGGGAATTAGAAGTACCCAACAGAGATCGTTCCTAATATCACATTCACCACTGTGAAAAAAGCATTCAAAACACTTCGGTTCATGTTGCTTCCCAGAACCTGTGGAAACCCATGCTAATGTACAATAACAATAAAGCGGTCTATGGATATCTGGCGCATTGGTGGTTCACAAGTGATGTGTGCACATATTATGTAGAGTCATAGTTTCTACGGAATCGCATCACACTTGTAATGTCATAGTCAATGGGAGAACACATATACAGGTAAAATTTGACTTTTGTGATCTAGTGCACAGTGAGTCTATTATTGTTAAGACAAAAAGATGACATCCCCTTAATGTTGCCTACTATCAATAGAGATGAGACTATTCAAAACAAGGGAAATACCTAAAGTGTTCTCGGCGCAGATCCTACAGGAGATGAGACAAAATATGTACAAAAAGGACTCAGTATTGTATTCGAGTACCCAACGGTGTCCAGCATTAATTGCCACTTAGGACTGCAGATAAGCCAACCTTAGTTTCGGTTTTAATTCCGTCCCGAAATGGGTTCAAGATACAAGGCGTCCCTGGCTGAGGGACCCTTCATGTCGTTCCTAGTGCTAGTATAAGGTGCTGGTACACGTTTCTGTGAATCCTTCATGTATTGGTAATGGACCGAATCCTGGTAAAAGAGTAAAAATGAAGCAAAGTTATACGTGTAGTCACACCCTTGTGTGTCATCAGTTTGTTCCCACTCTAATTAAAGGAAAGATTCTGAAAAAACCACATACCTCAATGATGGACATGCGGTACAGTATTATAATTTCCACGTAATATTTCACAACAGAATCAAGACCGCAATCCCTGTTAATATGAGTTCGCAATCCAAGCGGGACACCCGTCAAAAAGTAGATGACTGGTGACCAATGCTGAAACAAACGGGACCAGAGAGGTGTAGTTAGAGATAAACTCAAGAAAATCTAAAAACGAGGACAAAGATCTCAGGCGGCGTTCCCGTAGGGGGAAGTCCGCTGACAGCACACTAATCTTGTTTAAATCAAGTCTAGAGCAGCTTCTATCCATTGCTTACCGTATATATATGTAGTTCATCTCCCGGCGAGTACGCGGGGCATCTGTTCACAATCTGCTCGAGAAACCGCGCTAAGTAACCAGAAATTACGAACATAGTGGAAGGGCTAAACGCCCGATCGGCACTACGTTTAGCACCAGAAACATCGGTACAAATGTGTCGGCCATCATAAAGTATGCAATGTGCCACAACCCGTGACAGAGTATGCAACTGGCATCCATTGTATTTGCCTTGTTAAAGCACAGTTTCAAGTTTTGGCGCCGGCAAGTCAGACAGATATATCTGGTTGCCCACTCACAAGGGAAAAAAAGCTAATGAAAGTCCATGCGTTCATAGTGGTCTATATCATGATATCATAATCATATTGAAAACTGTACCAGTTCAGTATTTCTAAATATAAAAAAAGGGGAATAGAAAGGTTTGCCTCTCCCAACAAATAAGGAGGATAAGTGAATCCACCACTACTTGTTGGCAATAAACTAAGATGATGTAGAAGTATAGCGGCCATATGTGAATACTGTGGCAATGAAAACAAACGATCACTGAAAAACTAATTGCTTACTGGAACGCAGGTAATCAATGTGGTCCCCATATAGTGGAGAGCATAAGAATTAATATAGTTAAAAGTTATGTGGCAACATTGAGGGAAGGTCGATGAATCCAAATTCGTGTGCTCAAAAAACCTTACATCAGAGCGGAAGAAAGAAACCAATTATAAAAAGAATTATAAACAACATATTCACATAATAACTCTCAGTACACTAGTCCACAGTGCCTACAAACACAGCCCTGTGATCGCAACTTGTAATGACCAAGTGCATCAACACCTGTCATAGTCAGAGGATGGTACAGATACTTGTGTTAAGCACATGTAAGTGGGAAAGCCAGGGAGCCTGGAACGAATGTGGTAAGTGTTTTATCTTCATGTACATTCTGTAGAACTTCAAAAAGAAAACATTTCAAACACAATTTCCACACTGATTTAATGCTGCTAGTATGTAAGTAGGATGGGGTATTCATATATAGACATTCAGAGGTAGATATTCAGCTGATAAATCTAGATGACCTAGACGAGTGCCATAGCTCCTCAGCACAAAAGACTACATAAATGGGAGTCGAGCTGGACTGCTCCTAACGTGTGGTACTCATATCCTTCATTGGTCAGTCCCCAAGAAGTAGTGTAATTTGTGGTCAATGTTTAGACCCATTTCAACACTTTTGAGACTCATAATCCAGGTTGCCTCTCTCCTTCTGAGTGTCAGTTCCACCCCTAATGTCCCTCTGTATGGTATCAAACCCCAAAAAAGTAAAGGTTTTGTGGCTATCTTGAGCCGGACATTCAGCCATGTGCATAGCTATAGGGTATCTGGTGTCAGCTTGTTTGACCCCCCCCTCATATGTTCCCCAATGCTGTCTTTCTGGGCTCTGATCGTGACCACGTAGTTGGTCTGGTAATTGAGATTGGTGTTAATCTTGTAGATTCGACTGTTCGGGCCAGTAAACTCCCTCTTTTTGTCCGTGGCCCATCTACGAATAGTACACCGTCCACATTTAAAGAAACCCTGTGTACGAGATGATAACCAGTGTTCCCTGGTGCCCACCCTCGGGTAGCTGGGACTCAATTAGTTCCTTAGGCTCTTGCCTTTGCGAAATGTCACTTCTGGCCGAGAGGAAATAAAGGGTTCTAATGCTTTATCTGCACGGAGTAGGTGCCAATGTTTTTTCATGCTCCTAGTGAGTGTCATGTTGTGTGCATTGTAATCTGTGCTAAGCCGGATCCTGCTGGGGCCCTCTTTCTTACTCTTGTTCTGGAGAGTTTGTTGTCTATCTACCCGTGAGATCCTATTAAGGACATTGCATATTGTCCTGTGGTTGTAACCCCTATGTTTAAATCTGTCCCTCATGCTCTGAAGGCAAAGTTCAAAATCACAATCTATGCTACAGTTTTGTCTAGCGCGCACAAACTCCCCATAGGGGATGGCATTGATCTGATGTCTCGGGTGTGCGCTGGTAGCGTGTAATATACTGTTACATGCCGTATCTTTCCTGTAGAGTCTGCTTTCTATTCTGTTGTTGGATACAAAGAGCTCTACATCTAGGAAAGTTATGGAACTCTTACTGTAGTGATAAGTAAATCTAATATTTGAATTATTGTTATTCAGGTGTGTCACAAATTCCGTCAATCTCTCTGTGGTGCCACTCCAAATGAGGAGGCAATCGTCAATGTACCTGCCCCAATACAAAATAGAATCACTCCATTCACCGCCTTTGGTGCCCCATATCCAATTTTCCTCTAGCCACCCCATGAATAAATTGGCGTAGGATGGGGAAAACTTAGAGCCCATGGCTACACCACAGGTTTGTCTGTACCATGCCCCCTTAAAGAGGAAAACGTTGTTATCCAGAATCATCTTTGTCATTTCCAATAACATACCAGTATGTTCCCAGAGGCTGGCCGGCCGGGAATTCAGTGTGCGTACTAGTGCTTGCAAGCCCAGATCATGTTGGATGCTCGTATAAGGAGCAGTCACATCCAACATAACCAGTGTCATGGTTTCATCCCAAGATATGTCTGCCAGCGTGCTGAGTATGTGCTTAGTGTCTTTTATGTATGATGGCAGGTTAGCTACCAACGGTTGGAGAGATACATCCACATACTCCGAAATTCTCTCTCTGGGGCCACCTATGCCCGACACTATACGTCTACCCGGTGGAAAAGGGAGGTTTTTGTGTACCTTCGGCAGTGTATAGAAACAGGAGTGCCTCGGACGATCAACTTTAAGATAAGTATATTAGTTGAAGTCCAGTAGGCATAGATCGTGCCAACCCTTGAGCTTGTTGTTGATGTGATCAGTTAGCGACCAAATGGGATTCGAGGGGAGCTTCTCATAGCAGTCTGTATCGTTAAGTTGTGAGAGGATCTCTCCCTCATAGCCAGCCTGATTCATAAGAACCACATTGCCACACTTGTCCGCCTTCCGTATCATGATGCTGTCATCTACCATCAGTGCATGTAGCGCTCCCCTCTCTGCCTTAGTAAGGTTGTCTGACCACCTATTGTGTGAGTGACGTGAGTCAGCGTCTTTGTCCAGGTCTGTCATAACTAGTATATAAAAGATATCAATGTTGTTGCCAGCAGGCATTGGTGGAGTCCACCTGGATCTTGCCTTCAGTCCACTATTAATTTTTAGGTCTGTCTGCACATCGAGGTCACAAAGAAGTCTGTCCATGGTCACTGGGTCCCCCTCACATTCAGAGATTGACATTAGTAGTCTTGTATCCAACACATCCTGGATGGTCAAATTATCACAAGGAGAGTTATGTTGAGGTGTAATCTGACTTTTATTGACACATGGAAAAAATGCAAAATGTTTTTTCAGTTTGAGACGCCTAATAAACTTAAACAAATCAATTTTGGCCTTGCAAAAATCTCCTCTATCCATAGGACAAAAGCTCAAACCCTTCTGCAGCAGAGATGTAGTAGCCTGGCTAATAGTCCTGTCTGTAAGGTTAATCACTGTCGGCTCTCCTACTTTTTCTTGTTCCAGGATCTGGTTCTCATCCTGTCTTCCTGCCAACCCCCCTCTCTTTCCCCGCCTGGTCCACCTGGGATGGTAGTGTGCCGGTTTTGTTCTCGATTCCCCTTTTTTATCCTCAATATTTCCCATAAAAAAGGGTTGTCAGACCGTTCACTAGTTCTAGTCCCTTCCTGTTCGCTCTCATTAGTCACTGGCGCATCCAGCGAGGTAGAGCTGGAACTAATGGATGTGGCTGGCTCTTTTCTCTCTGTCTGTTGTTTAGGGATTAGGTGGTCATATTTCTTGGCAAAGGTAAAAACCATGCCACTGTTATAGTCCTGTTCATCTCTCTTAAGTTTTTTATGCCTTCCTCTGTTTCACCTCGTTTCGGTGTCTCTGAATTACGCCTTCAAGGATTGCATAATTCTTCTCAGTAGCTTCAGGTAGTTTAAGGTCCTTAATCTCTGTTTCTAGGATGTCTATTTCTTTTAGTAGATTACTAACCCTACTCTCTGAATTTTCAATCAGTATACCCATGAGTCTATTGGAGTTGGCCATAAGTTCCCTCTCCCAAGCTTCTAATAGGTCATCTTCTAAGTCGTCGTAAGTGGGGAAAATCTGGGACCTGAGGCCCCTTGCGATTCTCCCCAGTTTGATGTATTGTCTCAAGGTGGCTCCATCCCACCATTTAGATAACTTGTTTTTTTTTAAGTCTCTCAAGTCTGATAAATTTATTTTTAAGACCTTCATTGGGTGTAGGGTTCCCACTTGAGGTCACTGACTCTATGTTGAGTCCCTTGCTGAGGTTGCTGAACAGTTCCTCTGCTTCCTTATTTCTATACATAGTTCACTGTGTGTATTCCTAGGGTCACTGCGTCCCAGGCTGCCCCCGGTTGCTAAATTCGAAGCTGCAAGGTGGGTGGTGACGTAGGGTAATGGCGCTCCTAGGCAGTACGCAGATAGTGTACTTGTGTCTGTATTGTGTGAGCGGTGCAAAAAGGGGTAGGAAGAACCACCCTTCTCCCTTAATTGTGTCAAAACCACTAAGCAAAACAGCAACACAATCCCTTGCACATGCTAAACAGTATATATAACACGTAGGTAACAAAGTAAGAGTAATCTTGATCCGTAGCTCGATCTCGTAACACAAATTGTTTATTCTTCACGTGGTCAAATGAAAAAAAGTCTTAGCCAACATGTGTTTCATCGCATTTTGCTGCTGTAAGCCTTGACTTCTTCAGGGCTAAGAAATATATGTAAACAATATGGGAATTGTAAGTACCCAAGAGAGATCGTTCCTAATATCACATTCACCACTGTAAAAAAAGCATCCAAGACACTTCGGTTCATGTTGCTTACCAGAACCTGTGGAAACCCATGCTAATGTACAATAACAATAAAGCGGTCTGTGGCTGTCTGGTGCATTGGTGGTTCACAAGTGATGTGTGCACATATTATGTAGAGTCATAGTTTCTGCGGAATCACATCACACTTGTAATGTCATAGTCAATGGGAGAAAACATATACAGGTAAAATTGTGACTTTCGTGGTCTAGTGCACGGTGAGTCTATTATTGTTAAGACAAAAAGTGGACATCCCCTTAATGTTGCCTATTATCAATAGAGATGAGACTATTCAAAACAAGGGAAATACCTAAAGTGTTCTCTGCGCAGATCCTACAGGAGATGAGACAAAATATGTACAAAAAGGACTCAGTATTGTATTCAAGTACCCAGCGGTGTCCAGCATTAATTGCCACTTAGGACTGCAGACAAACCAACCTTAGTTTCGGATTTAATTCCGTCCCGAAATGGGTTCAAGATGCAAAGCGTCCCTGGCTGAGGGACCCATCATGTCGTTCCTAGTGCTAGTATAATGTGCTGGTACACGTTTCTGTAGTAGTAGTGAGAGCCCCGGTGTCTCCCTGATCAAGTCCTCCCACTTGCGTGCTACCCCATCTTGGAAAAAATCACCCAGCTTAAGTATGCCTACCCGTGTCATTGTGTGGAGCACATCCCTTTCCCTACCAGTTGGGAACCAAGTGTACCAGTCCAGTGGCATTAGTGGTGAATACATGAGTGCGCCCGCCTGAGTCTCCGGATGTCTATGCCACGCCTGCGCAGTGGAGTTTAGAGTCCAGGACACCATGTCGCCGTGTGGGAGGCTTAAACAGGATCTGTGGGAGCATGAGAGTGTCTGCTGTGAATCATTGACATAATATCGGCAGACAAAATATCGACCTACACTTTTATCGACACACAATTATCGACAACAACAATATCGACACTACATACTTATTTAAAAAACAACAATAATATCGAAACCACAATATCGTTCTACAAAAATATCTACTTCAAAAACATCATACACATTATTATCGTGTTAAAAAATATCGAACACTAATAAAATACATACACCATATCTACAATATCGACCACAAGCATATTGACAACAAAAATATCGTTTTTTCCAAATTATCGACTTTACTAAACTTGAATAAATATACAAAATTAAACATCATAAAGACAAAAAAATACCTAAACATACATTGCATATCAAATTAAATTAAACACATATTTTTTAACAATAATAAATACATAACAAAACTAAAACTATAAAGCACACTATTTAAAACATTAATACATATATACTTTCAAAATATCAAATAATTTTCTTGCACTTCATATATAATATAAAACACAAACAAATATTTGTAAACAGAAACAGGAAAAAAAAACCAGACTCTTAATTAGCGTTCTCCATATAAGGAAAACAACTTACAAAACAATTTAAAAAATATAAATGAACCGTTCAAAACACACAATATTAAAACCAACCACTAAAATTAAACTAACAATTTACATAACACTATAAAAAGCAACAAAAATTACTCTTATTTTACACCTCAAACAAAGAAGACTAAAGAAGGCTGAAACTCTGCTAGTTTTCTACAACATTGAAGAACATCATCAAACCAAAAACACCTATAAATCTACTAAAAGTAAGTAAAATAAAATATACTAAATAACACTTAAGGTAATGTTCTGAAAAATTTACTTGCATCCTCAAAGAAGTAATTTATATCTTTATTCTACTTTATGTTTCCCTACAGACAACTAAAACACAACAACAAAATTATAGAAGATACCCTTAAAACAACCAACCTAAAAAAGTAAGTATTCTCCAAAATGCATTAAATAAACCTGTAAAACACCCACCCAAACCCAAAATCCATCCCAAAAACCCACACCGCACACCATTCTAAAATGTTGTGTATCAAATAGTAATATCTGCTTTTTTTCCCCACAGAATAAAAAACTAATTAAGAACATTTAACACAGAAAGAATAGAAATCATCATTTTCAAACATCAAGTTACAAACTTTGCAAGTATATAATTAAAAATGTTTTATTTCTAAATATTATCATCTATAACAATATTTTTAATATTTCTTATATGCATTTATTATAGATATCTCAACATCACAATGACAGAAGGTGCACAATTCATTACATCACAAAAAGGCAAAATGTTATTGTGTTATATGGGATATGTGTACACTCAGGAGAAACAAACTGGGCTTAAAGTAAATTGGAAATTTTCTAAATATTATTCCAATAAATGTTATGGACGTGCTACTACCAGAGAAGCAACTGTACTATACACCAGGGAACATAATCACCCTCCTAATGTTACGGAGATTGAAGTTAGGGGTGCACTAGAAACTATTAAAGAGGCCAGCACGAGCTCTCAAAGACCAACAAGTGCAATTCTAAAAGAACAACTACCTACCATCCCCAAAGAAGCAACTGGACAAATGCCATCAATTGCTTCATTAAAAAGGACCATAGCACGTACAAAAAGGGCAACAACAACTCCCACACCGAGTCCTAAAACTTTTGATGAAGTAATAATTACCCGAGAATTGTCTATTACTTTCAATAAAGAACCATTTATTCTCTACGATAATAAAAGTAATGAAAAGAGAATAATAATGTTTGGCACAGCACTAAATTTAGTAAAGCTTCAGCAAGCTGAAGTATGGATGATGGATGGTACTTTCTCAATATGTCCCAAACCCTTCTTCCAACTGTATACTATCCATGGACTACATCAAAATTGCAACATTCCCTTTATTTACGCCTTGCTGCCTAAGAAACACAATGCAACCTATATAGAGATCCTAAATAAAATTAAAAAGGAAACCAATGATTATTTCCCACAAAAAATTATTATAGATTTCGAACAATCTATGATAAATGCTATACTCAAAACATACCCACATACCTCTATTCAAGGGTGTTATTACCATTTTAATCAATGCTTATGGAGGCACCTCCAAAAATCTACCCTCAGTATAGAGTATGCAACTAACACAACTTTCAATTTCAAATTAAAAAACTAATTGCATTAGCCTATGTTCCAGTAACAGATGTTGCTGAACATTACAATTTACTACTAGAAAGCCCTTTTTTATCAACAACATGAACAACAATTAAGTCCACTACTGGACTACTTTGAGACACCTGGGTTGGCAGATTACATAGATCTGGCCATAGGAGATAACCCAAATTTCAAATTCCCTGGTGGAATGTATATACTAGCACACTTAACCAACAAGCTAAAACTAATAACGCTGTTGAAGGATGGCATAATGCCTTCCAACAAACCACAGGAAGAGTCAGACCAACACTTCACAAACTAATAACTTCACTGCAAAAAGAACAAAGCTATCAGGAACTCCGAATGCAGAAATCTATCACGCAACTAAAACCAAAAACCTCTAAACAAACAAAACAAATGTACCAATACCTTCAAGAGCAAGTTAAACTATATCCTAGTACAAGAGGCCTAGGGGGATATTCACAAGAACGTGTGCTAAACAACACAAAAAAATGTTAACGCAACTTTACACATCGCAGCCTATCGGGGGAAAATAACCCCGTGTCAACGTGGAATTCACAACAAGTCGGTACCATGCGATAGTCTGCCGAAACCGCGGACAATGTCCGCGATACAACAACCGCGACGGTGATAAAAACACAAACCTCAACGCGAAAAAACATGCGATGGACCAAAGCGCGATGAGGAAATCAGAGATAAGCAGCGCCAGGCCTACAATACACACATGGCAGGCGGGAAAAATCACTATAAAATTAGAAAAAACACACAAACACAAAATGACCAACACCCAAGCACCATGGAGGCAGCCGGAGCAGGCGCAGAGGACGAGCGCAACCCCACAAGCACCCTGACGACCAGCCTGGGACCTCGGGGACAGGGAAGGGCAAGGACAAGAAGAAGAGGAAGACGAAGTTCAGTCCACAGGAAAACAGGATCCTGGTCACGGAGGTGATGGAACACCATCAACAACTGTTCGTCACCTCCAACGTGTCATTGGGCACCAAAAATGGAATATGGCAGGACATCGTGGACAAGGTGAATGCCGTCGGAGAGCACAAGAGGTCAATGGACGAGGTCAAGAGGCGATGGATTGACATCAAGCGCAAGACCAAGGAGAAACTCGCAGCCAACCAGAAGGCAGCAATGCAGACTGGAGGTGAGAGCCCAGTGCCATTGCTGGAGTTGGATAACATGGAGGAGCTGGTGTCAACAGTCATCAGTGTGGAGACTGTGGCCGGAGTTGGGGGACCGGACACTGCCCGACAGGACACAACACAACCGCAACAGGGTGAGTGACCACCAGGTACTGGGGGGACGGGTGGAGATGGCCAGAATGGCACACATGCACAATCAAGCAGAGCACAGTGCACACCCACAATGACTCTGGATCATGGCCCTGATCCACAGACTGTCACAATGTACAATGCCATACTGTCTGAATGTGAACCTGTACCATGCGGCTACATTCATGCGGACACATTGTAATACACCATCTCCCCTTCACATTGCAGGGGCACCGTCAACACCTCCTGCAGAGCAGTCCTAGCCACTCTTCACTGATGACGAGGAGGACACCCCCAGCATCGACACCCAAGCCCTCCAGGACATCATTGACATCATCCGCAACTCACCTCCAGGATCAGGGCAGCCCAGCTGCATCGAGGAGACCCCACCCACTACCCAAACCACCCAGCAGGAGGCACCCACAGCCCCGGCAGTCTCCCAAGACCCCCAGGAACAACACATGGCCTTCCAACGCCGTGTGCTGAAGGGCCAGAGGGAGATGGC
Source organism: Calotriton arnoldi (assembly GCA_963921515.1). Taxonomy (NCBI): domain Eukaryota; kingdom Metazoa; phylum Chordata; class Amphibia; order Caudata; family Salamandridae; genus Calotriton; species Calotriton arnoldi. The sequence goes on from CAWUFW010004553.1 coordinate 1,378,152, forward strand.
TGAGCAGGTGCAGGTGTGGTTCGACCTCATGGCTACCAAACTGGACACCATCCATGGGTGTCTAGGTCCCATTAGGGACCAGCTCCAGTCCCTAACGGACACCCATGGCCCACTCCATGGTCTCCAACGAGCCCTGACTGACATCGCTGGAGTCATGACTCGGAGACAAGAACACCTGTCCGCTCAGAGTGGCTCCAGCGGTCCCAGCCGTGAGCTGGCACACATGCGGAGGCTCATGGAGGACATGGTGTGGATGGAGGCGGAAAGGATGGCAGCCACCACTGCACATCAGCGAAATGTAGCTGGGATCTACCATGCCCTGAAGATCCTCATCATGGCATTGCTGCCAAAAGGCGTGGCGATGATGAATGCTGCTGCCACACACCATCCACATCTCCGCCCCCTGGTGTGTCAGTGCCTTCCAGTGCGGCAGGCGTATCCACTCCGGCACCTGATGTGTCACTGCCACACAGTGCAACCGACAATCCTCCTCCGGCCCCTGATGTGTCAGTGGCACACAGTGCCACAGCCGGTACTGCACCACCCACAGGTGGGGCAGAGCACACATCCGAGGACGTGGATGGGATTGAGGTGAGAAGTAGGCACTAGCATTCATTTCCGCCACCTGGCCTGTTTCTGCTTGGTGCCGCACATGGCCCCATGACCTTCCACTGACCCCCGATACACTCCGCTGCACTCACCTTGGACCGCGACATGGACTGCCATATCCTGTTTGATGACCAATGACACGGCGACCAGACTGTGGACTGTACCCTTTCTCTTCCGCAGTACGTGTCATCCCCGGATGGACTCTGGCTGGCCCTCCACGGGCCCATATTGTGTAGTGTGCTCGGCATGGCCCTGTACCGCTCCAGCTGCAAAACTCCACTGGATGTGCAATAAACATCCAGAAACGCACTGCTGTGTCATGTCTTTCATCATTCATGTATGAATGTGTGGATGAATGTAGGGACAGTGATTTCCCTTACGTCAATGATGCTCATCTAGTGGGATGCCAGTCACAGTGTGCTACATTGCCTATTGTGTTCCGGGTGCCGAGGACACTACAACAGGGACACACGCATTAGTCACTTCCTTGTCCGGACATGGAATGAACCACGCCCAGAGCCCCCGAGTCATTGTTGCAAGCCCTGTGCTGGTCCGGCGTACGCCAGTCCAGACCACTCTGCTTACGCTCCGAGGGGGGGCCCACATAGCTACATGTTGCAGGCGTACACGCTGGTGGTATGCAGGTCACTGGTCTAGTTGTCAGCATGTCACGGCCACTCCCTGAGGGCAGGTTTGCACACACACCACACCCATCAGGCACAGGCGTCACAGGCCATGTGACCCCGCCAATATAAGGGGCCGACAACGTCACATTCCCCACTGCCGGTGGTGACTGGATGACGGATGCCCATGAGTTGTTGCGCACAGGGTTAGTCGCACCCGAAGCCTTGTGCCCGTCATGGGCCTACCACCATGTGGCGCTGACTGGGGTTGCACAGGGTTAGTGGCACCCGAAGCCTTGCGCCCGTCACAGGCCTACCACCACGTGGTGCTGACTGGGGTTGCACAGGGTTAGTGGCACCCAAAGCCTTGCGCCCATCACGGGCCTACCACCACGTGGCGCTGACTGGGGTTGCACAGGGTTAGTGGCACCAAAATAGCTGAGCGGGTGTGCAGTCTGCGATGATGACGTGCACTGATGTGGCCTCTGCCATTGATGACTCAGGACTCAGCATCATGTGTGGGACCTGCTGGGCCGCGGGCGGGTCCGCATGATGTGGACCATGCCATGGTGGTGGGACTGGGGCCTGGAGCTTGCACGGGCACGTAGTGTGCCCACTGGTGGACACACCATTGGTGGCAGGTGAGCAGTGGGCCCGGGGTGCGCAAGTGCGGACAGCCAGCGCTGGCCGGCGGGAGGGGCTGGGGTGCAGCTGCATGCTTGCACAGGGACGGACAGGCATTGTTGCTGTGTGCTGTGTGATGGACTCTGCCATGATTGACTCTGGCCTCGATTACAGATTGCAGACCTGGTGGCTTACAGTGTATCCCGGCACGTGGTTGGAGACACACCGGTGGCAGCAGGTGAACAGTGGGGCCTGGGTGCGCAGGGGCGGCGGTGTCTCTCTCTCTCTCCCTTCCTTCCCTTCTCTCTCTCTCACTATCTCTCCTTTCCTTCCCTCTCTCTCTCTCTCTCTCACTCTCTCTTTCCCTTCCTTTCCTTCTCTCTCTCTCACTCTCTCTCCTTTCCTTTCCTTCCCACTCACTCTCTCTCTCACTCTCTCTCCTTTCCTTCCCTCTATCACTCTCTCTCTCTCTCCCTTCCTTTCCTTCTCTCTCTTTCTCTCTCTGCCTTTCTTTCCTTCTCTGTTTCTCTGTGTCTCGCTCCTTTGATGTGCGCATGACACACGTTCTGCTTTTGTGCTTTATTTTCCAGGCTGTGACATCGAGATTGTCCCGGACTTACCCGACAGAAGTCTTCCGCATTGGTGTTTTGTGTTGTATTTCAATAAAGTTTTTAGTTGTTACTTCAGTGCTGTGTGACTGTTTCTCATTCTTCTGGCCACACATGTGTGTTATTTTTTGACAATGTGCGTCATCATGCGCTTTTTGTGGCTCTTGTGTCGTGAACAGTATGTGTATGTCCGGGGAAGGGGGCCCGGGGGGGGGCTGGGGGTGGTGGCGGCGGGTGTTGTGGCCCTCATGGGTATCGGAGCTGCATGATCATTGTCTCCATGGTATCTGTGGGTCTTCAGGTGTGGCTCTTGGCTGGGCTCCCTTTCATGCTGTAGGTAGTCGTCCTGCTTAACACCAACAAAAGGCAGGTGTTAAATCCCTGGGGCTACCGCGGCTTATCGCCTGTTTTTGGTTCGCATCGCAGATCTGGCAGTTCGTTGTGAATGTGGTGTTGTGGTTTTTTCGTGTGTTTTTGCACGGGAACGCCTACTCTGCATCTCATTAGGGTTAGTTGGTGGTGTCCACCGTGGAGATAAATTTTGGGGCAGTTATCGCGGGAATACTGGCGATGTCTGGAGTTTGCACCCGCTTGTGAATGGGGTGTTAAATCTATCTCCACTTTTGATGCGTTAAGGTGGAGATAAATCGGCGGTAGGTCCTTGTGAATATGCCCCCTAGAGTACCTAGAAATGATTGCAAAAAGTCTACTATAAAATATCCAGAAAAATCAAATTAACAACACATTTCTTTCACTTCAAAGCAATATATAAAAATTATTAGTTATTATCTCACAATTTGTAATTAGTGTGTGTAAAATATTTGTAATAATAAAATTAAATATCTTTACACACATTAATAAAATATGTGAGAAAATAAAACACAACAATAAAACATAACATTATTTACCTCCCACAATTAATTAATTTTCTTAAACTTACCGTGTTTGTTGTTGTTGATTCAAAATGCCACATCTTGTAAAATAATCCAGAGAGGTTTGAATAAAATATCCTTAAAAGTTTCCCCCAAAAAATGGAAAAATACAGCTGTAGTAAAAATATAATCCTCTATTGATAAATCCACAATCTTGAATCCATCAAAAACCCGAAAAATATTTTTTAGAAAAGAAACGCTCCAGGAAAACTGAAAAATTATGTAAGTGTATCTAAAATATTAGCTTATAAAACTAATATACACTTCCATAATTAAAAAAACGCTATCTTCCGGCAGCCGAAACTTCTTTAAATTAAAACCTAGAAAATAAAGATACAAACATTCCCACCCACACAAAACAACACATAATTCACTTAATAACATTACTACTAACATTGTACTATCAAAATAAACACATTAAACACTCTAACTTAAACCTTTCTAACTAGGCCTCTATTACGTAAATCGCGATAAACAGTATATACCTAAGTATCGCGTATAAAATATCATTACATCAGTAACAAATCTCTAAACACTGTAAACAAACTCTAACTACCTTCAAAATAACTTTAAAATATAGTTAAATTAAAGAAAATAAATCTTACCTGGCTCGACGTGAAGCAGCTTCCAACCGCAAGCTTCTCCCCTTCCAAATGACCCAAAACAACAGCGTGCGGTTACAAAATAGAACACCCAAACAAATATGGCAGCTTTAAACATACAAAATTAATACACTTTGGGGTCGATTCCGATTTGGGCCGGAAAAAGCACCGACCGACTCGGAGCCGGAATTAATTCCGACCGACACGTACCTGTGGCGCCCGACCCGCCAAGTACGATGCAAAGCGTGCAAAATCCGACCGACACGTACGGAACCCAAGCCGAACGACCAAGCCGCACGGAAAACAGCAATCCGGCCGGAAAAACACGCGAATCGAACCGACCGACACGCACCCGGAACAAATCCGACCGAAACGCACCCGCGAACTCCAAACCGCAAAGTACGATGCAAGGCGCGAAAACCACGACCGAGTCGTACGGAGGACAAGCCGTACGACCGACACGCATACAAAACTGCGAGCCGAAGTAACACAAAACACCGCGACCGACGCGTACGCAGCATAGAAAATAGCACAAACACAGCGTGAACGAAACGGAGAAGACCGTACGAGACAACTGCAGGGTCCGACTCGGTCACAAGAACGTTTCCAACATGCACAGAAAGTACTAAGGGAAAATACACAAAAAAAGGCCAAACAAGCAATTACAAAGCCAATAAATACTGGGGGGGGGTGGGGACAGAGAACAAAGACACACCCACAACTCCACCCATATAAAGGACACAAATCCCAACCATGATCCTTTGCAAATCCTATTCACCTGCCAGCACTCAACAGACAGCAACCACACACCCACAGCTCATCCCTCACACAAGCCACACACCATCAGCACACCAACAAATAGCTATCTCACATACACCCAACAAAAAACACACACTCACACACCTTCACCTGCACAGCAACACACACATCACTCACCATCACCACCCATCACCATGCCCCCAAAGAAGAATCACAAGTTCCTAGATAGTGAATTGGAAGTCATGGTAGACGAGATCCTCAGGGTAGAGCCACAGCTGTTTGGCGCACTGGTCCAACAGACACCCATCTCCCAGAAAACAAAGATGTGGGAGAGGATCATCAACAGGGTGAACGCACAATCACCATGTCTGCGCACAAAGACTGACATCCAGAACAGGTGGTATGACGTGCGCAGGAGGGTACGGGAGCTGCTGAAGAAGGACTACCTCCTGAGCAAACACACCGGCAGTGGCCCTCCTGCCAAGCCAGTATACCTCAGGCCCTGGGAGGAGAAGGTGCGGGCCATCCTACCACCAGTGAGCGTCTATGGACTAGAAAACATCCCAGAGCCTGGTGAGTACACAACAAATGTACACAATATTCTGTCACAATACACACACACATCACTGTCAAGGGGAGAGTCAAACCATGCACTCTTAGCAATTACACAGCAACCAGAACAGAATCATCCCAAAATGTGTATGTCAGTCAGATAAACACAACACATGCCATCTCAAAGTTACATTTAACCGTGTCATCACATGTACAAACACAACTACAACTACAGCTAGGCAGTGGCACAAATATAACTAACAAACACATCCAGACATGTAGCCACCACTACAACACCAACACACAGTGAAGACCACTGAAAGAAAGGAATTCTGTGTATGCTGGGCAAGTCAGTGTAGCCAATAGCATCATGGGAGTCGTAGTCACAGATATTGCTCACCCCCACAACTGTCCCATCAACACCACCATGAACCATGCGCACATCACAGGGAGTGGAAAAGGACTCACAAGATGGCTGACACTGGGTACTGCTGTGGGGAGCACAAGGTCCTGCTGGCAACTGTGCAACAACCAACAGCAGGACACCACTGACTGACATCCTGAGAGACAACTTGCACTCCCTGCAATGGAAGCACGTTCCATGGTGGGATATCTGGCTGGGTGGGAAGGAGGACTCACAGCACTGACCATAGTCACAAGCACCTCCCCTCACACACCCCCTCAACACAAACTCCACATAACCCACCTGGGAGAATGCAATGCCTCACATCCTAACTCAAGATCCCACAAAGAACCACCACCCTGGGTTATGCTGTGTGAAGCACAGGGACACTCTTGGGACTTTTAGCCAAACAACTGCCAGGACAACACTCCCAGCCATCCTGTCAGCACAGGCAGCCCACCCCACAGGGAAGCAGAGTCAAAAGGAAGGAAGGATGGGCATGCTGGGAAGGGGGGTGGAGGCAATAGCATGATGGGAGTTGTAGGCACAGATATTGCTCAGCCTCACAATTGGCCCATCAACACCACTCACAACCATGCTCACATCACAGGGAGTGGAAAAGGACTCACAAGATGGCTGACACTGGCTACTGCTGTGGAGAGCACAAGGCCCTGCTGGCAACTGTGCAACAACCAACAGCAGGACACCACTGACTGACATCCTGAAAGACAACTTCCACTCCCTGCAATTGATGGAGGGTCCCGAAAGTCCCGTATTACCATTTAACAAGAAACTCTTTACTGGTTTGGCACTACCCACCAAACATGATACTCCTAGATAGGCCCTACCAGGCAGGCTCAGATAGAATGTCTTAAATTGTCCACTTTCCCTTGTCCTGGTAGCACTTCTCACATAGGCCCAAGCCCAGCTCCCTAGATAAACCATATCTTACATAGGGCCAAGCATACCTTCTTAGATACAAAAGTGTAGGCCCAAATGAAAGTGACTCTTGCTCTCATTTTTTATAATAATAATAAAACAGACCTCGTAGGCCTCACTGATCTGCTAGCAGAAATCTGTCCCATCCACCCAGATACAACATTAGCCTGTCTTGTAACTTTCCACAGTTACAAGAGCAAGGGTGGCCCCCACCCACATGACAATATGATGGAACATCTGGCAGTGTCACATGCAAGATTTGTGATATTCTTAGCTATGGGACTTTCCGCGCTTGCTAAACTGGAACCCAAGGCAGGAACTTGACCAAGAATTAATATATTTAATATTAATTCTAAAGCATTTTTCACGGTAAAAGTTATCCTTTGTTTACTTTCTGCGGTCAGAGAACTCTGACCTTCTGCCACCAGTTCTGTTTTATCCTGATACCACTTCTCATATAAAAGTTTCCAGTAAACCAGGTGGCCAAGTGGCCTGCGTCACATCTCGTGTCAAGCCTCGTGCACACGTAGGCAAGTTCTGCATTTAACGATGAAGTTCTGCATTCAACTATATAAAAGAGCCCCACCCAGACTAAAGCTTCGAACTCTCCATTGCATCAGAGGGTTCCCGTGCGATCGATCGTCCGTACTACTGGGCTAGAGCTTCAAACTTTCAAGGTGGTAATATTCTTTTCTTAATAATTTAGCCTTTTGGCTTTAACACCCTATCTAATGGCATAGCCTATTGGCATTGTCAGCCTATCTGATTATTTCACTATTGGTTTTGTCAGCCTATCTGATTATTTCATCATTAGTTTATTCAGCCTCTTTAATAATTTAGCCTTTTGGCTTTGACAGCCCATCTAATTCAGTTCATTCTAACCCAAGCCATTGCATTTAACTTAGTTTAAACTACGTAGTCTTGAATGGTGTTGCTTTCTTAAGAAAAGATTAGCCTTCTAGGCACTAGCCTACCCATCCTCTTTAGAGTTAGGGTTGCTCCTTGGGCAGCTGCTTATAGCATAGTATGTTAGTCATATATTTGCTTCTTTGAACAACTGAGTTTGAACATCGTCGATGCATTTATGCTTTGAACGGCTCATATGTAGGTGGGCAACATTTAAGTTGAATTGTTTTATGCTTTGTCCTGATCATGTGTTGATGAACACACATTTAAGTTGAACTGTTTCCTGTGGGTTTGAATTGCTTAATAAAGTGCTACTGTATTTGACATCGTTGTTCCTTCCTTTCAAGAGAACGTGCAGAGCGCAGGTCTTGCTCTCGTGAGCTGGTAAGCCATGTGTGACCACTGCAGTGTCTCTCCGTTCACCCCCATCAGCTGACGACCACGAAGGGACTCGTGCGGACGGTTCCTCTGCAGTGTGGACCTGGGACGCGCCTGCGGCTACCCATGGCCTCTCCCCGCCTCTCCCCTCCACCGCCCGGGTAAGTCAGGGACACTTTTTTCCCCTGCCTTTCCTCCGGTCTCTGGTGTGTGTGGTCCGGTGGATTGGGTCCTCCGGGGTGTCGCCGTGCCCCTCCCTGGTCCCCTGTAGTTTCTGTCGTGCCACGACCGCCGCCCTCTTCCCTCTTTGTGGCTGGTCACATCTCCCCGGGGCTCTTTGGTGCTCTGCTCTTTAGTTGTCGTGGTTTCCTTTTTGCTGCGTTCTCTTGCCCATTCTGTCTTTGGCCTCTTTGTCGATGCCTTTTTAAGAAATATTGTGCTCTCACTTTCATTGCCATTTTCACTTCCTCGTTCTTATCTTTGTCCTTTCCCTTGCATATGCTTCTGGTTACTGCTTGAGGTTTGAGTCCTGAAAGACACTTCTGTGTGTTTTTCGAATTCTGGCGTGTGCACAGGTGCTTCTGCGGCGTTTTATGTTTTGGTGTTTATAATCTGTGGGGTTTTTGATTTGCTTCGTAATGCTTGAGGTTTGAGTCCTGGAAAAACACTTCTGTTTTTCGAATTCTGGCACTGTGCACCTGCGTTTGCCGCTTTCACTTGGTTTCCATATTTGGCGCACATTTTTTGTACCTCATTTTTGCAGGTCTTTGATGTTGTTTTTCGGATGACTATTTGGATTTAGTTGTGGGCTGTTGCGCCCTTGACACGGTGCACAAGTGGCACGCGTATCTGTAGTGTTGTTGCACTTTTGAATTTGGGTGTGTCTCAGCGCCATTTTGAATGCTCTTGCCGCCGTTTTGTATTTTTCTTTCAACAGTGCATTTTTCGGTTTTTTTCTTTACACTTTCGTCTTCTCTGGCTTTTTATCTATTTAGGTTTGTTCCTTCACTCACTCCCTTCCTTCTCACTCTATTGTTCTTCATACATTTCTCTTTCCTGGTCTCCTTCCCGCCTTGCAACACCATTCTACTTTTCGGCGTCCATGCGTACCTTTTTCCTTAGGTGTCTCTCCTGTTTGTTCACGCACCCTTTCTTCGCTCTCTCTAGTACATCCCTCTCTGATTCTATTTTGCATGGCTTGGGTGCCTTTCTCTTTTTATTTCTGCAATTTCTCTTAGTCTCTCCCCGGCGCCTTTCTCCTTTGTTAACTGCCCCACTCCAGTAATAGGTAGAGGCCGCTTGGCACTCTCTGACCCGCTGTGGCATCGACCCCGCCTTCTTCTCCGATTCTGTCCCTTCACGGTACGTGGATGTAGGCCTCGCAGCTCCACTGTCGGCCCACCTCGCCCCTCCTTCCTCTGTCCTTCCGGGCTGCTTTCTCAGCCACCACTGTTACATTGATGCGTGTTCCTTTTGAAATGCATTTCATTTCTATAATTATTGTTTATTTGTTGTCCGTTATGTCTGTTTCTTGTGCTTCGTTTTGTTATACATTTATTGGCCCTGCTGTCCCACCACAGTTCTCTCCCGCCACCGCCCAACATCTGTTGCTGTTCTGCCGACTTTACACTCACTAAACAAGCGGCAGACTGCTAGTTATTATTGTTGACTCGATTGCCCCCTCTTTTCCTCACTATTACGGGCAGTTGCGCCAGGTAGCTGTTGTCTGGATTGTCTTGCCTTTAATACGTAGCCGCAATCCCGCTAAGTAGTTGCACTTGTCTTCATTGCACATTATCCATACATTGCGCCTCTTTTCTTCTGTCTCTCACATGTTTTGCCTACCATTTGTCCAGGCCACTTGGTAGCCAAGGTGGGGGTGGAGTCGTATCTCCATTCCTCCTGTTAGCTCCCTTAAGCCCCTTCCTCTCAGGTATGTCCCTTGACCCCCCCATATTATGCTTTGGCCTGATCATCTAACAGTATTTGATCTGTTTTAGCGAGACAGGAATACCTGGGCCTGCTAATGTATTTTTAAACATGTGAGTTGAGAGTGCTTGAGTTCACCGTGAATATTATTGTTATATTAGTATATCCTGTTTTCAAAGCATTACGTGTTGCTGAATACCAAGACAAAAAAGAAATTAAATAAATAAAGTGGCGCAGTATCACAGTTAATATTACATTTACGTTCCCATAAGTAGCTAAACTTTCTGATTCGCTAAAGCACACAAAGACACCCCCTGCTCCATATCATGGGGGTAGGTTATAAATGCTTTGAAATACATTGTTACATTTAACTGGAAACACAGGCCTACAATTCTTGTTAATAAAATTTAGGCATTACTATAATAAGCTCACGAGTGGAAGGAAGTACTTATGAGGAGAACATTGGAGCGCAGCCAGAGGGCTACCACTCGGTTTACATTGTTGATGAGCACTGGGAAGGCTCACACACGTAATGATTGATAACGATCATGAAAAACAGACATATAGATGCAGTTACACTACAAGTACCATGATGTGCCTTAGTAGGCAACATGCAGGTGTTGCACCCCACATACAGCCGCAACACACGGCAATTAAGACCCAAATAATTTACTCCTGCCTGCGTCCAATTCAACAGCCCAGGCAGTGAAAAGTGCCACCTCTTCAGGCACGGGCAGGTAGCCCAAGTACAAGCATAGATCTAGGAAGTACAGCTACAGAACACACATAGTTGGAGTTAGCTAGTAGCAAAGATTTTGAAATTGTGTCTCGTGGCCAAGGAAGTTAGTGACATTGGACTAAGAGCAACATACATCTCGGACCAGATGGTAATTATTAGAGAGAAAAGAGGAGACAAGGAGACAAATTGATGGAATGGAATGCACACTAACTACACCCATTTTTTAATAAATGATAAAGTAAAAATAAGTTTATGAAAGGGATGTAATCTTTGTGCAGGACTAATGGGGGAGTAGAGAAGATGAAGTGCCAAGGAACAGGAGTGCGGTACCATGAGAGAGGAGGGAGAGGTAGTGCACATTGGGGTCCACCTCTGAAACTGGACAAATTAGGAGAATAATTTGCAAGCACCAAATGAGACACCACTTGTACTTGTCTGATGGGAAATGTTTTGTGGCTTTCAGTGAATAGAAAAGACTGAAATTGCATTTCACCTAATGGTATGTTATCAGCCCTGTCCTTCTCAAAGAAAATGTACTGCTACCCAAAGAAGGTTAAAGGTCAGTTATTGCCTGGACATTAGAAAGTGTAGAAACAATTTAATGAAGGCCACACCACCAACTTCCATAGGAAAGTAGAGCTATTTTACCTTTGATACAAATAGACAGATTAATTCAGCTATATAGAACAATAATATGATTAAAAACATAGGTCCAATACAATTATTATAGGCCTTTAGGAGAAAAGACTAGAATATACGGCGTTTACACAACATGCATGACACACAGAGAACGTGCTTGAGCCTGTGTTTGACTTCATGGTCATAAGTTCAGATGCTACCAGGTCTACTTAGCATTTTATCGTTCTGAAGTGAATAGATGCGGGGTGGTCTGATCAACCCTTCATCATTCTGAGGTGGATGAAATGAGTACCATTGAGTTGAGGGAACGATAAGGATCTGCTGTTTAGCGTCAAAATACCATTCTGAGTAAACGTGCACTTTGCAAAAACGCAATATTATTTTATAATAAGCTATATTTTACGTACAATTAAAGAAAACACGTGTCTGGATATTACGAGGTATTGAAGGGTTAAAGGATTTCTCTTGGGCTGCCGTTATATTAACGCTGGCCGCAGAGTCTGGGCGTTGAGCCAGGCCAGTAAGACACAATGCAATAGCTTCCTGTGGGTACGAACGAACAGGAAATTATAATATATGTATATATCTGTATACAGTTAGCAGGACATGGAGAGCTGTGTGAATGGAATAACAGTTTTGAAACAAGAAAATAATAATTTTAGTGTATAAGTTTCCAGTTTAGTTCAACAGATTATGTCAAGTGCGTTGTGAACACTTTTAAAGTTTTAAAGAATGAATTAGGAGAGACTGAGTCTCTTCCCCACCATGGCAGACATGCCTATATTGAACAAAGCTAGAAAAGAGGAACATGAGAAATAAATGTCTAAGATCACACAATTTTGGTGAAGGGGGAGCCGAGATTAGATACAGGGTTTCAGGTCTCGCATTATGAAGTTTAGTAACTGGGTATGTATGTATGTATATATATATATATATATATGCTTCGTTCCTCTATGACCACTGTACTGACGACACACTACTGACTGGCAACATCTTTGCCTGGCATCAGTTTAAAGAGTTGTGCTGGGTTGAAGTGGTGGTGAAGAAAATAGTGGGTTTTTGCGGCAGCGGGAAGACAAAATAGTTTTTTTACTACGTGCATCACCACTGCTTGAGGTAAAGTCAGCTGAGTGTGCATGAATATATACATATACGCATGTCCTTCAGTGACCCATTTTTCAGAGAGTGTTGTTTGGCCACTAAAAGTAGCTGGGGTATCACCAACAGGGGACGGTGTGTATGATGCAACTGATCCCAGCTTATTTGTTCAGTTGCGGCAACAAGAGCGGACTGTTGGTAAAGAATGAGCCTATACAGATATTGTCCGCTTTTGGCATAAAGTACATGTAACTCAGGGTTTCCATCAATGTTTAGCAGGTCATTTAGCAGGTCTAGTGGCTCAGGGTCTGTGTCCACAGCCAGCCATCATGCTATAAATATCATCTGTAGTGCCAAGTTGTGTATATTTCAAAGGTGGGGACCACATTCCCCAGGCATGTATTGGGTGCATTACCTTTTCTATGGAGAGAGTGAGACATCACTTGTGCTGAGGGCTGATCAGGTCTGACAAGATAGGCCTTAGATTTTGGTAGTAATAGCACGGGGTGGACAAACTGGCGTGCTGTGAAAAATAAAAGAGTATAAGTAACACAATTGTTTTAATGATTGACACTCTGCCCAAGGGGGACAGCAGTAGCATTGTCCAGAATATGGTCCACCATCGAATTCCAGACACACATCTATCTAGATTGCCACCCTTCAACTTTACCTCTATGAAATAAATTTGGATTCCTCGATATTTTAAAGTTTCCAGACATATGATGGGTGGTGATCACTGGGGCCCCTGAAAAAAATGTCATCCAGTTGAATACACCCTACCAGGTACGAACACTGGCCACCCATAGTATATATAACAACTAGATCTAGAGCAATAAGAGGCCAGGAAGCCCTGTCCGTGTCAGTACCACAAAAGATAGGGCCACACCAATGTGTTGAATGTTTTTTATAGGTGTTAAATTCAGTGTATTTGTATATTTTATTTCTGAATGTTGTGCCTGCACAAGGGCACAGCTACTGTTGCGCACCTAGCCACAGGTCATAGACTGAGAATGTTTGGTGAAGAGTAGACAACATATTGGGTAGATGTACCTAATAAAACGAAAATATACAATAAACATAATCCTATAAATGATTTTACATATTCATTAAGTATTGTTTTTACCATTAAATCCGTTCACATCCATTTAGTTGTTAAATGGGTTCCAGCATTACCACACAGACCTACATAACCCATTACATCACATGATAAAAGTTCATTTCACTATATAGAGGTTCATGCATCTTTTTAATTCATCATACTCAAAAACATATATATCTTCCCTCATTCAAACATTCATACAATTGATCAATTATTTATCCAAAATTATATACTGCTGATCGTGTATGAGGGGGGGATTTTGAGGGTTACACAACCAATCCTTCCAAAATTACTTTAAAATACACAAGGGGTCTATATTAGATCAAATGTTACGTCACCATAAGTTTCCCACACGTTTGGATCAAAGCTGGACCATGTGCCCACTGTGATATTAAAGCAGCAACAAATCTCAGCAGTGCCTGAACGGACTACTTAGGAATAAGGTAGGCAAGATAAGTACTACAATTAAAAGAAATAAATAAATAAATATTTAAGAAAAAAATAAAAATAGTTTATTGCCTAGGGATCACCCTATTTTCACTAAGGCATATTCCAAGTTCTGATCAACACTTAAAGCCCCATCAGCTTGTCCCTGAACAATTAATAAATATATAAGTACCAGCAACTATACATAGAACCGACATGACCTAAAACTGACACTGAAAGTTCTTTTGTATTTATGAACAAAAAAAAAAAAATAAGAGAAAATGTGTTTGACTTAACAACGCGCTGCGAAGTTGGTACACCTACATATTTGCTCATGCTTAAATGAAGTTCACATATATGTTTTCTAGGAATACTATTTCTTGGCCTACTTCTGTAGTCTTGTGAATTCACAAAAGTTGTATATCTGCACAAATCCAAGGACATGGGTGCACTTTATTTATCATTACTTGGCTAGCTTCACTGTGAGTGACTTCATTCTGTTCTTTCACAAGGAGCATATCGACACACAGTTGTTTTATTCTGTGCCAGTAACGACTGTGCAATGTGTGATGTTTGACACTAAAACAATTTTATTTTTTGCTAATGTTTGTTATAATGGTGAGGGCCCAGCAGCTCCCACAGAAATATTGTAAGAAAAGGATGGGTTGCGCATTGACAGAGCCAAAGGGCTGACCAACAATTTCGGACCTACTGGCTTTGCCAATGCTTGCTTATTTATATGTTGTAAAGAAATGGTACCTACCATATTCCAGTAGTTTACTGAGCATTCTGAGAGCAGTATACATAGCCTCACATTGCTAAATATTGAACATATGTGTACACATTTTTATATTCTAACGACTGTCAGTAGTACAGTCTGAGCTTACAACATTTACTTAGAGCGCTCACCCTAATAATAGAGGCTTTCAATTAATGAACAGTAAATACAAGTTTGAACAGCATTATAACATGGACACAAATATTACCTTCACTGCAGACAGTGCCCTTACATGATCCATAATGTGGTACTGCAAACTAACAGCCAAAGGGTTTGAGCTAGGGGGTTGGGCCTACTTGTCCCAAGAGAGAAAAAAAAGATTTCCATCTGTGTTTGCTGTTGGGACAAGCTATAGTACAATGTTTTAATTCTTCTTTTGCTTCTAGAGATAAATGAATTTTTTTTTACAGTCTTGTACAGGAACGCCAATATAATTTTTACCTCAGCTGGCCAACAAATGCAGCGTGCACCATTGATAGCTCACCTATTGCTAGACATGTTGCTTTCAAAGTTTCAATTGTAGAATGTGCTGCATACACCTCCTCCAAGGACTATGTATCAATTGGTAAATAATTTATTGATGCAGATGTATAAAAAGGAATAGCATTAATTGGTTGTGAGTATACAATGGTTCAGATTGCTTCTACTACACATGATATCGTGATATAAAGATAAAGGATGATGATATGTACTGTGACCCTAAGTATATTATTGAAAGGCCTGGGTGGGAGAAAAGGAAGAAGGGAACAGGGGAGGATGTATGCAAAAAGAAAAGGAATACGGTTAGGCCCAAATGGAAAAATATGTATACCAACGATAATGCTTGGTCCCATGGCCCGTCTTTTTCATGGTTCATCACTTGTAGGACGTGATGGGAAGATCAGCCTGTTTTCCTAATGCTGTATTTCCGCTGCCCCAGGCCACTTCATTTCCCCACATTAAATGGACTTCATCAACATGACCCCTACTCAAACTACAAGTACGTGTTGGTTATTGTGTGCATGATCAGCAATTGGACTGAGGTATGCCAATCCAAGAACGGCAATACACAAATTATTGCCAAATGGCTCCTGAAAGAGTTCATACCGCGCTTTAAAGTACCTATGTTTTTGGGTTCTGACAATGGACCGGCGTTCATCTCACATGTGATTGAGGGGTTGTGCAAGGGGCCAGGAGCCACACAGAAAATACATGTGTTCCACGGAAACAACCAAGTGGGAATGGTATCCCAAGCTCATCGCACTTTCTGCGGTCAGAGAACTCTGACCTTCTGCCACCAGTTCTGTTTTATCCTGATACCACTTCTCATATAAAAGTTTCCAGTAAACCAGGTGGCCAAGTGGCCTGCGTCACATCTCGTGTCAAGCCTCGTGCACACGTAGGCAAGTTCTGCATTTAACGATGAAGTTCTGCATTCAACTATATAAAAGAGCCCCACCCAGACTAAAGCTTCGAACTCTCCATTGCATCAGAGGGTTCCCGTGCGATCGATCGTCCGTACTACTGGGCTAGAGCTTCAAACTTTCAAGGTGGTAATATTCTTTTCTTAATAATTTAGCCTTTTGGCTTTAACACCCTATCTAATGGCATAGCCTATTGGCATTGTCAGCCTATCTGATTATTTCACTATTGGTTTTGTCAGCCTATCTGATTATTTCATCATTAGTTTATTCAGCCTCTTTAATAATTTAGCCTTTTGGCTTTGACAGCCCATCTAATTCAGTTCATTCTAACCCAAGCCATTGCATTTAACTTAGTTTAAACTACGTAGTCTTGAATGGTGTTGCTTTCTTAAGAAAAGATTAGCCTTCTAGGCACTAGCCTACCCATCCTCTTTAGAGTTAGGGTTGCTCCTTGGGCAGCTGCTTATAGCATAGTATGTTAGTCATATATTTGCTTCTTTGAACAACTGAGTTTGAACATCGTCGATGCATTTATGCTTTGAACGGCTCATATGTAGGTGGGCAACATTTAAGTTGAATTGTTTTATTCTTTGTCCTGATCATGTGTTGATGAACACACATTTAAGTTGAACTGTTTCCTGTGGGTTTGAATTGCTTAATAAAGTGCTACTGTATTTGACATCGTTGTTCCTTCCTTTCAAGAGAACGTGCAGAGCGCAGGTCTTGCTCTCGTGAGCTGGTAAGCCATGTGTGACCACTGCAGTGTCTCTCCGTTCACCCCCCATCACAATGCAAGCACGTTCCATGGTGGGATATCTGGCTGGGTGGGAAGGAGGACTTGCAGCACTGACCATAGTCACAAGCACCTCCCCTCACACACCCCCTCAACACAAACTCCACATAACCCACCTGGGAGAATGCAATGCCTCACATCCTAACTCAAGATCCCACAAAGAACCACCACCCTGGGTTATGTTGTGTGAAGCACAGGGACACTCTTGGGACTTTTAGCCAAACAACTGCCAGGACAACACTCCCAGCCATCCTGTCAGCACAGGCAGCCCACCCCGCAGGGAAGCAGAGTCAAAAGGAATGAAGGATGGGCATGCTGGGAAGGGGGGTGGAGGCAATAGCATGATGGGAGTTGTAGGCACAGATATTGCTCAGCCTCACAATTGGCCCATCAACACCACTCACAACCATGCTCACATCACAGGGAGTGGAAAAGGACTCACAAGATGGCTGACACTGGCCACTGCTGTGGGGAGCACAAGGCCCTGCTGGCAACTGTGCAACAACCAACAGCAGGACACCACTGACTGACATCCTGAAAGACAACTTCCACTCGCTGCAATGCAAGCACGTTCCATGGTGGGATATCTGGCTGGGTGGGAAGGAGGACTTGCAGCACTGACCATAGTCACAAGCACCTCCCCTCACACACACCCTCAACACAAACTCCACATAACCCACCTGGGAGAATGCAATGCCTCACATCCTAACTCAAGATCCCACAAAGAACCACCACCCTGGGTTATGTTGTGTGAAGCACAGGGACACTCTTGGGACTTTTAGCCAAACAACTGCCAGGACAACACTCCCAGCCATCCTGTCAGCACAGGCAGCCCACCCCACAGGGAAGCAGAGTCAAAAGGAAGGAAGGATGGGCATGCTGGGAAGGGGGTGGAGGCAATAGCATGATGGGAGTAGTAGGCACAGATATTGCTCAGCCTCACAACTGGCCCATCAACACCACTCACAACCATGCTCACATCACAGGGAGTGGAAAAGGACTCACAAGATGGCTGACACTGGCCACTGCTGTGGGGAGCACAAGGCCCCGCTGGCAACTGTGCAACAACCAACAGCAGGACACCACTGACTGACATCTTGAAAGACAACTTTCACTCCCTGCAATGCAAGCACAGTCCATGGTGGGATATCTGGCTGGGTGGGAAGGAGGACTCACAGCACCGACCACAGTCACCAGCAGCTTTTCACACCTCCCCCTTAACACAAACTCCACACAACTCACCTGGGAGAATGCATTGCCTCACACACCAATAATCTATCCCACAAAGAACCACAACACTGGGTCATGCAGAGTGAAGCACAAGGACACACATGGGACCTGTAGCAGAACTAACCCCAGGATTACACTGTCAGCCATCTTGTCAGCACAGGCACACAACTCCACAGGGAAGCAGAGTCAAAGGGAAGGAAGCATGGGCATGCTGGGAAGGGGGGTGGAGTCAATAGCATGATGGGAGTCGTAGTCACAGCTCAACATCCCCCACCCACATGGCCCAGCAAGCTCACACTCACGCATGCACATCCCACAGAGAGTGGAAAGGCCCATCAAAGATGTCTGACACTGGTGCTGTGTTGTGGGGAGCACAAGGGCATGCTGGGAACTGCACACCAACCAACAGCAGGACACCACTGTCAGCCATCTTGCCATTGCTCTCACACCCACACACACTGAACTCCCCACAAAAGCAAGTAAGTATGGGAATGCTGGGAAGTGGGGTGGAGGCAATAGCATGATGGGAGTCATAGTCACAGACATAGCTCACCCCCACAACTGTCCCATCAACACCACCCTGAACCATGCTCACATCACAGGGAGTGGAAAACAACTGACAAGATGGCTGACACTGGCAACTGTGCAACAACCAACAGCAGGACACCACTGACTGACATCTTGAAAGACAACTTTCACTCCCTGCAATGCAAGCACAGTCCATGGTGGGATAACTGACTGGCTGGGTGGGAAGGAGGGCCGGCTGTCAACCAAATACAACTAATGCAGACCATGTTCACACCCCAACAAATACATAGAAATGCCCAAATAATGCAGGACAATGTGCTACACCAATATCAACCCCTGACTGTGACAACTTAGGACAATGCAATGTACAGGCCCGCACCCAGAGGCACAGTCACAACTGTCAGGTGTGTCAACCATTGATGCCTACAGAAACATAACATACATTGTATGTGTCTCCCAAAAACAGGTGATGATGGGGACACAGCAGCAGACGCTGAGGAGTCCCAGTCCCAGGCTCAAGAGGATACGGAGCTCACTGGTGTCGAACAGCCTCTGCCCTCCTCGGATGAAGAAGACCAACCTGGCACCTCCGGTGCAAGTCATCATGCAGCACCAGCAGGACCACCAGCTGCAGCACCAGCAGGACCACCAGCTGCACCCCTGCACCCACCCCTCCAACGACTGTCACCACAAATACCATCCCTGCCAACATGGACAGAACAAGGAGCACCACCAGCACAGGGACCCTGGACCAACGTGGGGCCATGGACACCACCACCACCACCAACCCCCAAGGGGGACCAGGGTCATCTGTGCGTGCCACTGCACGCACTGCACATGTCGGCAGGGGTGGTGGGAGGGGTGGGAGACAGAGGTCGCTACTTGCAGAGGTGTCTGGTGTGCATGATGACCCACAACTGGCACGCATAGCCGATGCGTACCAGTCCAGCACCGGAGATCTCAGCCAGGTAGTGGGGCTCCTCAGGGACATCAAAGAGCAGCAGGCTGCCCATCATGCCCGCTTGGACTCACACATGTCCCGCGTGGAGTCCAAGTGGGACACACTGCAAGAGATGACGGCGGTGCATAGGGACATATTACAATGCCTCCGCCAGATGACCAGCAACCAGTCTACACCTCCCTGTGTGCCAACAACATCTGGTGCTGAAACAACTGCAACTGCCACAGGGAGGGAGGATGACTCTGGCGGAGAGTCCCCTGCACCGCAGCAGCCTGTACTTGAGGGGCCCCCCAAAGAAGAGGGGTCGTCCGAGGAGGGGCAAGTGAGAGGCCGATGGCCATGTGCAACCCCCAGGAAGCCTGAACCTGTTCTGGATGATCACCTTTGTGCGCAAACTGTTCACCCTGTTGACGGCAACACAACTCCCACACATGACATGGGGAGTACAAGTTGGACCAATGTGTCAGACAACTGTGGCCCCTATACTGGGGATTTTGTCTACCAGGACTTTCAATTCATCTAGGAACTTCTGATTGCAATATAAATGTACAGCACTAACCATCCTGTGCACTATTCACACAAATGTATCACAATAAACACACTAATACACCATACTTGCCTCTGTTGTGATTCCAACGTGGGTGCTGTCATGGGGATGATGAACTGCAAAATTACACTGTGTATGTGAACTGCAACAGCAAGTACAACACAGGCATGTGAGTAATGGCAACGTGACACATATGAGGGAGACACACCACCAGGGCTACACAACACATACACACCTAGGCCATCTGACTCATTGCCTACACTGATGTTGCCAGGAAAGACGGTGCAATGCACAGATACCACACCTATTCCCAGTTGTAGTCTAGTAGCCCACAGGTGCAGTAAGCAAATGGCAGTCAAATGTGTGACCACAGACAACGCACATCACAAAGTGAAGCACAGGTTTATTACACAGTTGCAACATGTCGTAACCACTACAGATGCAAGAGTAATCCCACCTGGCAGCGGGCACACAGTCAACAACTGTAGAAGGAAGGAAGTCCATGGGTGTGGCGCACATCACCTGTAGGGATACAACAGCTACCACCCTGGAAGTACAATCACGTCGTCGGTGGACACAGTTGACCAAACGAATCTGAAAGTACCCTGTGAAGGACAGAAATGACACACAGTCAAAAGCAATGGAGAACAGGACAGAACAGCAAAACTCATGCACAATACATGTTACAAAATACCCACCCAGAACCAAGTTAGCATGTCAACACTGTTGGGGAGTACAGACTACCTGTAAGCACACATCGCTATACACATCCAGTCAAGTAGCCCATGGACACACTCTAACAGCACCAGAGCACCACCTACACATATCATGCCAACTCACATCATTGACATGACACCTCAGGATACTCACATTCAGCTAAAGAAGTTGGTGATGAGCTGTGTGCGGACATCACCATCATCATCATCATCACTGGCATCGTGGTCCAGGCCAGGATCCTCCACAGGTGGCGGATGTTGGTCATTGTCATCCTGGATGAGAGGCAACTCCTTCCGCACTGCCAGGTTGTGGAGCATGCAGCAGACGATGATAATCTTGCACACCTTCGCTGGGGCATATGGGAGGGACCCTCCTGTCTTGTCGAGGCAGCGGAAGCGGCTCTTCAGGAGACCAAATGTCCGCTCAATCACTCTCCTGGTCCGACCATGTGCCTCATTGTAGCGCATCTGGGCTGGTGTCACAGGGTTCCTGAGGGGTGTCAGCAACCACGGCATGCTGGGGTATCCCGAGTCACCTACGGACAGACAAGTGCACATTAGCTGACTTGGAAAAGTGGGCGGAATACTACAGATCAGATCACACACAATGGCACAAAGTCAGTACACACCGACAAGCCAGGCACGCTGGTTCTGCATCTGTGCCATCATCCTGGGGATGCGACTACTCCTCATCACAAAGGCATCGTGTGCTGAACCAGGGAAACGGGCACACACGTGTGAGATGGTCATATCTGCAAGACACACCACCAGTGCATTGACCGAGTGGTAGTGTTTGCGGTTACGGTAGGCCTGTTCATGTGCCTGTGGTGGTACCAAAGCCACATGTGTCCCATCAATGGAGCCAATGACATGCGGCATCCTCCCCAGGGCATAGAAGTCACTCTTCACGTCAGTGAGTCGTTGCAGTCTAGGGAAATAGATGTACCGGTTCAGGTATAGCAACATTGCCTCCAAAACATCGCGGAGCACACGGCTGAACATGGTCTGTGACATCCCACCAGCAGTCGCCACAGTGTGTTGAAAGGTACCAGTGGCAAAGAAGTGTAGGGCTGCCATCACCTTCACCTTGGGGGTCAGCGCTGTAGGATACGGCCGGCCAGGCTGCAAATGTGGGGCCAACTGCACTGCCAAATCCTCAATCAGCTGCCTGGTGAAGCGGTACCATCGGATGCTGTCCCGTTCCACCATCGTTGCCAGGTCTGGGAATGGTCTATGGACAGCAGGAGCCCTACAGTGCAGAGGAGAAGAAAGCAAGATTGTCAGTCACCCCACATATGCGGCATTGAACACACTCAATATCACATCATACATCATTATGAGGCACAACTACATGAAGTGTGCAGTTCCGTAAGGACATGTATGGTACATACATGGCCAACATCTGTCATCACGGTTCAACAAGTGGCATCAATTAGTCCCAGGTTGGCCCATTGGATATCATGAGGCCGTGTCACACTTCCCATCTCCTGCTGCCATGTTACAATCACCCCCCACAGTGACATGTGAGGACAGATGTGCCCCAGGCATCACAGCTCAACGACAGGTACATTCCCAGGGACCCTGTATTGCCACATGGACACTGGCATTACATGGAGTATCATGTATACACCACAGCAAAACAACCATGACCCCCACAGGTAGTGGTTCCACTTGCCTCTGCAGGACAGACATGGACGTCTGTGACACACACACGCACAACATCAAAGTCCATGCACAAACAACGTGGATGTGGAGACTGTCTCCCATTGTGCACATGAAATCAGAGACATTGTAAACACTACATGCACACAGACTGTGGAGGACCATCACTATTGTGCCACTGGGTCACCCTGGCTCAAACATACCGTCCCACATGGGACTCACGGGGTATGTGACATGACATACACATACACCACCGTGGAAATGTGAGCATGGCACATGCTCAGATATGAACAGTTGCACATCACAGTGGTCATGTACACGTAACACCCAGGATCCTGTCCCCATGAACATGTGCACAGCCTGGGGGTGGCTGCCCCAGGTGACACCCACAGGACAACATGTACACCAACATACACACAATAGGAAATGCAGCCTTACATGCCTTATGATACAGTTTGGACAGGCTGTGGTGTTGTAGGTGTGCCCCTCACTCCCTGGGAGCTATTTGTGGCTGGCATATGTTCATCTGAGACAGGCATGGTGACATATGCCAGTCACTTGTACAGGGATCGTTGAACAGCAATGGACCGATCGGTGCCCCCGGCCGGCCCATTGCATTCAATGTGTCGCGAGTACGCGTTGTACCCCTGTACGCGTTGAACAGCAATGGACCGATCGGTGCCCCGGCCGGCCCATTGCATTCAATGTGTGTGGGTACGCGTTGTACCTCTGTGCGCGTTGAACAGCAATGGACCGATCGGTGCCCCCGGCCGGCCCATTGCATTCAATGTGTGCGGGTACGCGTTGTACCCCTGTACGCGTTGAACAGCAATGGACCGATCGGTGCCCCGGCCGGCCCATTGCATTCAATGTGTGCGGGTACGCGTTGTACCTCTGCACGCGTTGAACAGCAATGGACCGATCGGTGCCCCGGCGGCCCATTGCATTCAATGTGTGCGGGTACGCGTTGTACCCCTATGCGCGTTGAACAGCAATGGACCGATCGGTGCCCCGGCCGGCCCATTGCATTCAATGTGTGCGGGTACGCGTTGTACCCCTGTGCGCGTTGAACAGCAATGGACCGATCGGTGCCCCCGGCCGGCCCATTGCATTCAATGTGTGCGGGTACGCATTGTACCCTGTACGCGTTGAACAGCAATGGACCGATCGGTGCGCACCCATTGTCAATGGCCTAGCCTGGCAACGGACGCGTTTTCAAAATTCGAACGAGTCGGTTGCTGTAAATTCAGTTGGTCACCCACAACAATGTTGCAAAATCATGTATGTCATGAAGTTGAAGATTTGAAGGATGCTGTGGGCGTGTATTGGTGCTGCTATTCCATGGATTGGCCAGATTCAGAAGATGCAAACGACTTGGACCTATCACTTTGGACACATGGGACAGTATCTGCCTCTGCAGCACACATATATTGCTGGCTGTTCCCCTGAGAGCTCACTTGCCTGCACTACATGCTCCAGGACGACATCTGCCACTGCACTGCTGCTGTCTCTGCCCCCTCTGGACCCTGCAATGGCACGTACTGTGGAGAGAGCCCCAGCCTTCAGCCTTGAGGAGAACCAGGCCCTGCTGGACAGCCTACTTCCACAGTACAGCAAGCTGTATGGGACACCAGGGGAGCAGGTGAGTGTTCTGTGCACTGCCTTTCTGAATGTGCATTCTGTCTGACTAGCAAGGCTGAAAGTCTGCACGCCACTGGCTAGCAGGCTCACTGAGTAGTTGTCACCCCCCATAGTGTGTAGTGACATGCACTGGACAGGTATGGTGCAGTGACAGTGCATTTGAACAAGGTTTTACTTCCCATGCAATGATACCATGTAGTGACTTCTGGCAAACTGTCCATGGGCAGCGTTGCACTGCCTGTGTACATCATGTGCCCCTGTGATTGAGACATGTATGTACAACTGTGTCATGCACGGATATGTTGCATGTGTAGTAATGGCCTTTTCACTTTGTCATCCTCACAGGTTAATGCCCATCGGAAGCAGGAGATCTGGAAGGACATCGTCCGGGCTGTCCGGTCCGTGGGGATCTACAAGCGCCGGATCCGCAACTGCCAGAAGAGGTGGCAGGACCTTCGGGGCTGGACCCGGAGGATTGCAGGGGTCCAGCTGAAGCTGTCGCCTCCTCGCAGGAGGGGCGGAACACGGACCCTGACCCCCACATGCTCCAGATCCTGGCGGTGGTGTTTCCAGACCTGGATGGGCAGCTGAAGGCCAGACAGCAGCAAGGAGGGGGTGAGTCAAAGACTGCACTGTGAACTCTGTATTACATGCTATGTGCCCTCCTCTGGCCTGGTTAAACTGCCACAGTACAGCAGTCATGTTGTCCAGGAGCCATGTCCCTCTATTGTGCACTGCCCACTCCTCATCTGATACCCAGGTGTGGCCCTTACATTCAGGGAATTGTGTCACTTGGGACTGTGTCCTTGCAGTTTGCTTCACTCAAGGTGGGGGACAGCATCTGTTTCCCTAACTCTGTTGTGGGCATCATGGGTGGGTCCATTGTTCACACAATGCCTGTGTTCGGACATGTGCCTGGGGTATCTGGCACACACCCATGCAGCGGGTGGGAACAATGTTTGGGCCCCAGGAGTGTGCAGATTACGTGTGTCACACATACATAGCCAGCTATCCACTGTCCAGGGCTCATCCCTCATTCATGTGGGGCAGGACAGTCATGCCTACTCCAGCCCATCCAATACACCTGTACTCCCACTCCCGTGTATCAGCTGACACGTTGTGCGCAGTGATTTGACCCCTCAGGTGTCTGCCTCTGTGTCAGTGTGCTGTGGATTTGTTGCCAGGACTGCTGGGGTGTTTCTCGGTAGGGGCTCAGCATGCCACTGGAGATGTGACCATAGGAGACGATACTTGTGTGTCACATAGGTGTTTGATCAGCTGCCCGTGCAGACTGGGGTATGCGAATGTGAAGTTCAGGCAGCTGTTTCCCATTCACAGCAGATTGTGAGGGGCTCAGGTTCAGAGGGTAGTGTCACAGGTCTCCCATATGTCCAATCGGTATGACCTG
Organism: Calotriton arnoldi; assembly: GCA_963921515.1. NCBI lineage: Eukaryota > Metazoa > Chordata > Amphibia > Caudata > Salamandridae > Calotriton > Calotriton arnoldi. Next base: position 1,403,684 of record CAWUFW010004553.1, read on the forward strand.
GACAGATGAGGGTTAAGATGATGTGTTGTGTGGGGGATGTACATGTGCACTTGTGCAGCTCCAGGACTTGCATTCCCCATGACCTACTATTGTGACACAGTGCAGAGTGTTGTTGTCTGGCTGCCAAGTCATACATCACTGAGACAGTGATGTATGACTTAGCAGTCATGCCTCCGCCATGGCATGTGTCTACTTATTGGTGATCCTGCAGGGGAGTGACATGTGCTACATGCACACCATTGTGGCGATGGCTATCAGGACATGGGTGCATCATGGTGTCTGTCACTGGTATGCATCACATGCATTTCCTATTTGTCTCTGGGCATCCCTTTCATCCGGAAACCTGTACTGACTCAGTGGCAAGAGTTGTGATGTGTGCATGTCCACATGCTACACCGTGTCCTCTGCACTGTCCAACTACTGTGTAGGTGGTGCATGTGTCCACACTGGGGTGTTGCTATCCAACAGACACCAGACAGATGGGTGCAAGGCCATGTGGGATGTGAGTGCCATGGTTGGCATCAGACTGACAATTGGCTTCTCCTGTTCAGTTAGGGCACTTTTAGCAATGTTCAACTAATGATGCCAGGGCTTGCTCTGTAATGTGCTGTGCTCACAGTGGTGTGTGCGTTTGGTGCAGGTGACTGATGTCTGTCTGTTTCCCCATTGATTGCAGATACATCCACGGCCACGGAAGGGGACAGCTCCATGGACCAGGAGGAGCCGGAGAGCCAGACTGGGTCAGCAGCCGAGGAGTGGTCGGAGGGACCCAGTGGCACGGAGGGCGAGGGGAGCCACACCGAGGAGTCCTCAGCAGCATCCACCTCAGCTGAGGACCACAGCGGCTCGGAGGATGACTCCCTTATGGAGGCGGGTGTCAGCAGCCACCACACCCCAGCTAGTGTGCTGTCCCTGCCACCACCAGCACCACCACCGCCCTCCCATCGGCTCCCATTCCCCAGGTCCGTGGAGGCTCCCATGTTCGGGAGCGTGTCTCCTTCGGGCCAGGCACCGCACCCCCTGCCCCTGTGTCCCCTGCTGCCCTGAGTGAGGAGTCTGTGTATCTCCTTCGCCAGCTCCATGTAGGGCAGACAGCCATGCTGAGTGTCCTCCATGCACACACCGCTCTGTTGACTCAGCTGGTGTCGTTCATGGAGGGCATCTCATCGGGCATGTCTGACCTACAGAGGGGCAATAGGTCCATGGACTCCTCCCTGACGGCAGCAGTGTCCCTCCTCAGACAGTCCATCACCCCTCCTGCCTCTGCTCCATCCACACTCCCCAGCACCTTACCCGTCCCAAGCTCACACACACCGGCACAGGCACACACCAGCACACACACGTCCAGCACACAGACACACACGCAACAAACAAAACGCACACGCACGCACAGTCAGGGGACTGAAACCAGACTCACAGGGGATGGGGCCCTGGAACACACACACGCATCCACAAGCACTGCGCAGTCCTCAGTTGCCTCTCCCTCCAAAGCACCCTCCCTTGCCTCACCTGCAACCCCAAAGTCACAGCGGCTCTTCCTCTGTGACCTCGGCCTCATCCCCTACGATCCAGCTGCTCCAGCATCCAGGGGAAGAGGAAGCCCACCCACACGGAGCAGAGTGCCCCTCGCCCGGACACCCTCCCCCAGGCGCAGACAGACTGAGGCCCCCACCCGCACGTCCCCCGGAGTAGTAAGAGCAAGACCTCGCCGCCGCCCTGCAGCTCAGGCACCAGGTCTCCTTCCTCCATCCCTCAGGCCCCCACTCCACAGGTGCCCCCACCACACCCTGCCCCAGGTTCCCCCACCCACAGATATACCATCCCCAAGAGGATCCGGCCTTCTCCCCTGCCACTTGCTCTCCCGGCACCACACCCCCGCTGCGCTTGTCTGTGCCACTGATGTGGTGAGGGTGTCCTCCCCCTCTGTCCAGCCCACCTTGCCTGTTCCCCATTCTCCTCCCCTGGAGGTAGGCACTGCAGTGGAGTCCACTACCACCCTGTCTGACTTGGGCACTGCAGTGGCGGACCTGTCCACTCCATCTGCACGGTCCACTGCAGTCGTGCCAGCACACACACCATCTGAGCCATGCCCCCAGTTGTGCTGGCACACACCATGTCAGACACCTCCACTGCAGTTGTCAGTGGCTCTCCAGCACCCACCACCCCTTCCCTGACTCCCCTGGTGAGCCCTGATCCTGTCCCTGCGGTGCCTGGCCTGCCCCCCCGGTTGCCCCTCCTAGTGGATTGTCCCTGGTTTTGTGCAGTGCAGGCATGCGTAGGGTGACATCTGCCACTGTCACCCTGTATTGACTTACTTGATGGACTGGCCATTGCCCTTTGTTGGAGTATTACTGTTCTCTGAGTTTTTGGACACACATATGCTGAATAAAGCAACTTTCTGTTCTCTAATGCTATTACTTCTGATGTACATGATGTTGATGATGCTGACCATGCCCTTGCAGCAGGGATGATGATCTTTGGTCTCATGAAAATGAAGTGTCACTGGGCAGGGCCCCATGTGGTCCAGAGGGACAGTGTCCTATCCTGTGGTGTATCCATGTCATCCTTAACAGCATCTGTGGGTGTCATGTGTACAATATTTGGCAATGGAATTTCCTAGTTACATTAGCAATGTCACATCTGTGGCTTCCATCCCTGCACATCTGTAGTGCTTGCCATTGTTCAATTCGTCTACTTCCCTGACCGTGTGGCCATCTCCAGTGGACATGCAGGTTTGGGCATCAATGGGGAAGGACTCATCTGTGTTGTCAGTGCAACTTGCTGTACATGTGTGTTGGATCTGTGCTGATGATTTCGTTGACACTCCCATGACCAGGCTGATGTGATGGGAGCCTTGATTTGGTGCTAATTGTTTACTGTGTGACAAAGTGTTGTGCTGACATGATGGAGCCCTACTGATGCGACATATGGCACAGCTTTCCTCACACAGGAGTGGAGTCCCCTCATGGCAGTGTGTGCTCCTGTGACATTGCCTGCGCCCAAGGTGTGTGTTGTATGAGCATGTCTGTGTGTTCACTTCCATTTTGCTATGCGTGCTGGGATCCCTAGTGATGTTCCTGTTTGTGATGCTTGCTGAGTTGAGCTATGTTCCCCCAAAGTCTACTCCCTGGGTTCTCTGTGATGTGGGTGCATGGCACATTACTGGTCATCAGGGTGTCACCCATAGGTGTGTTTGCTGTCAGGGCTGAGTTTGTGGGCAGGCGCTGATGGGTCACAGTTAGGATTCCCCTTAGCACTTGTTGTTTACTCCTGTAATGTGATTTCCGGTTTGTGTTAGCTTTCATTGTTTGTGACACGTTGTGTGTGTGACTGCTGGCACTCCTCAGGGTCAGGGCTGCAATGTTGGTAGTTGTCCATGTGTGTTCTTTGTGGGTGACCTTGGCTTCTTCATTGGTGTGTGACTGTGGCTGGGATCCCATTGGTTGGTGTGGTGTTGCCGTCATGTCCATGTACGGCGTAGTGTGCAGTGTATCAGACATTTAGGAGTCTTGTTGAGTGGCCATGTGTGCTGTGTTTCTGCACCTTGCTTCCCACCCACCCCCCTGGGATTGTCATGGGTGCATGCGCAATGTCACCTGTGCATGTGAGCTTCACTGCAGCACATTGTTGGTGGTCGAGGTGTGTGTTGTTTAGTGTGTGCAGATGAGAGTTGTTGCCCGGCAAGACCCCTGCCTCCATGTTGGCCTTGGCTTACTGGCCATGCTGATTGATTTGTGCTTTATGGTACCAGGCGCACCTCAGCCCACCCTCTGTGGACAAGCTGGATCCTGTTGTGCGCCCGCCATGCCCCTTGACAAGGCACACACAGCCCCAGTCGACCAGGTGTAACCCCAACATAGTCAATCCGCACAGGCGATACAGGGCACGGGATGGCAGTGGAGCATGGTGTGTGAGAGGTCTCCTCGCGCTCCTCCTGGTCATATCACGCAGGCAATAGAACCTCAACGTCTAGCATGGCACAAGTCAAATGGAAGTGTAGGGGGACGCACCACAGCACGAGCAGCACTGACGTCACGGGAGGTGGCTCGCACCATCCCATCCATTGCCCATCATACCAACCACGCCACATGCCATTGCGACTAAGTGCAAGCGCGTGCGCCACCACCCCGAGCCCTCCCCAGAGAGGCCAAAGAGTGAATGTGTGGGCCATCAGCCACAGACGGACGCGGCATGGCCGCAAGGGCAGCCACAGCCACTGGGTGTCGCAGGTGGCGGATCCGGAAGGCGAAGACTGTGATGCATAGTCCATGCAGGCCGGGTCTCCATTTGGGGCACCACGCAGGTGGACGGCGTCCCGCCACACATCATACCCTGAGACAGCCCACTCGTGCAACTGGACCCACACATACACTCCTTGCCCTCTCTGGTGCGAGCTTGGGGCTGCCTGTGCAAGCGCTAGCCTCGCAGGTGAGCATGCATATTGGGGGAGCGAGGGGAGGACATGAGGGCTGGGGCGAAGATGACTGTATCACTGTCAGTTAGTACAAGGGATGACCCAGATGTGGAATGGAAGAGACGTGTCCCGTGTGTACTGCAACTAGTCGCCAATCCAACTACCCCCATGTCCGGAATGTAAGCCCGCACCTAGGCCCGCCCATCCGCCACATCGAACATACCACCAGCACGACAACCTTCCCATTCGTAACACTGACTGGGGGTGGTGACCAGTGAACAATCATGTGTAGCCTACCCACGCGTACATGTGGGCCCTCCATGATCCATGTCACCTGCGGCAAAGTCATGACATGCGCAATGAGGGAAGTAAGGAGAGCTGTCCGCCCACGCACAGAAGGTGCATCAGCTCCACAGACCCAGCAGCGAGTCCAGCAGGGGTCACATGTGCAGGGGCAGCTGTGCCTGGTGTGAAGGCACATGCATATAGACAGCACATCGACCAATGTGTAGTCTGCCCACATCTACAGTCCATCATCATGCGGACATAGGAATTGAACACAGGGCAACACATCTTAGTTGGTGCACCCACCGTGACCAACAATGCGCAATCATTGACGTACCCGCCCTGTGCATGGCCCCCACCCAACGGAGGCACATCCAGTGCCACCATCCCACACACACAAGCCTTCCACGGAACATGCTGTGTCCAATGGTCAGTACAGAGTCAGCGCCCATCTGGTGGATCCTGAACAGGAGACACATGCACACACATGCCAGCTCCCACTATGTACGTCTGCCACCTGGCACGTGCAATGTAACCTCTCACCTGTGACATGTGACTGCAAGCACACAGCCGTCTTGGCATGGGGCTGTCAATGTGGACACCTGTCAATGTTTCGGGAGGTGTGATCCGTACAGTGCTGTACATAGGGTGCAGTGCTGACACCTACTACTGTCTCATATCCCCTCGTGCCACAGGTCCCACTTGTTTTGGCCGCTCAGCCTGTGCCCACATCGTCGTCGTCGTGTGCCATACTCATCCAGCCGCGGAAGCAGTTCCATGCTCAGCAGACATTCATGTTGCCGTGGCGTTGCCGCTTGACGGATATGCAGTCAGTCCCCATCAGCACGCCCGCAAGTCATTGGGGCCTAGATCCCCATGTGCATGCACATGGCAGTGGTTTGTATCACTAGCCATTGCCATTGTTGGGAGACCTGTGTAAGTGTATTGTGGCCGTGCCGTCCCAGCTTGACAGCTGGGCTGTGGCTCATGTGCTTGCTCAGTCATGTCAGTGATGTGTATGCGAAATTGCTATGTGTTGTGTTGCTTTGACATGTGTCCTCTGCCATTGTCCCTAGGCGGAGACCGAACATTGACCGCCCATACCAATTGCTGGCGGACATGGACGATACAGAGGTTATTAGGAAGTTTCGGCTGGACAGGCCAACCCTGCATCGACTGTGTGCCATGTTAGAACCCCATCTCCGTCCCCGCAGGGTGTATCCGACTGCTGTCACCCCCACGGCTAAGGTGATGGCCGCCATGCATTTCTTTGCCACTGGGTCATTCCAGCACACAGTGGGCAGTGGAGGAGGGATGTCCCAGCCCATGTTCAGCAAGGTGCTGAGGGATGTACTGGCAGCCATGATGCTGTACCGAAACAGGTACATCCGCTTCCCCAGGGCTCGTGAATTGGCGGCAGTGAAGGGTGCATTCTATGCCCTTGGCAGAATCCCACACGTCGTTGGAGCCATTGACTGCACACATGTTGGCCTTGTTCCACCACAGGCCACTGAGCACCTGTACCGCAACAGGAAGCACATGCACTCCTGAATGTGCAAGTGGTGTGCCTTGCGGACATGGTGATCACCCACGTGTGTGCAAAGTTCCCAGGCTCGGCCCATGACGCACACATAATGCGCAACAGCATCTTGCCACGACTGATGTCCAATCTGCAACAGGATCGTGGCTGTATTGTCGGTGAGTATGTGGAGTGGTGTAGCGTGCTGGTTGTGCGATGCTGTCCCCTGTCCAGTTGGAATAGCAACGGTTCTCTGTGTCCCTCACACCCAGGTGACTCTGCGTACCCGAATGGGGCATGGCTGCTCAGTCCATTGAGGAATCCTCGCACCCCAGCAGACGATCGCTACAATGAGGCACATGGGAGGACCAGACGTGTGGTCGAGCGTACCTTTGGCCTCCTCAAGTCCAGGTTCAGGTGCCTGGACCGCACCGAGGGTGCACTGGCGTACTCCCCACAGAAGGTGTGCCAGATAGTGGTGGCGTGCTGCATGCTGCACAATCTGGCCATTCGGAAGCAGATCCCCTCATCGTGGATGACGGAGATCAACCAGGGCCCCAGCCCGCAGACCAGGACAGCTCGAGTGAGGAGGACAGCGGAGAGGAGGAAGCTGGGAATGTGCGGCAGCAGCTCATCGCCCGCTACTTCACTTGACGGTGAGTGTCCATGTACGACGGCTGATGTGGCTGTATCTGTGCAGGTGTGTGTGTGCTGTGTCAGGGTGGCCGTTTGTTCACTGCGTGCTGTGTGTCAACGCTCCATGGCCAGGGTAGTATGCCACTGTTGGTGGCTGTGGCATTGTGCCCTATTGCTCTGTGCGATGTGTGTACATTGCTTGTAGTTGTTGACATGTACTGTGTGATGGGTGTGTGACACACTCATTGAATGTGCTCCTGTTCTGTCTCCCACCCCTAGGTCCCTACAGGCCCTCCGGATTCCATTGCCATGCCACGCATCAGGTGCCTTTCCGCCCAAGGTGGCCGTTGTATTCCGTACAAATAAAACACAGGGCACAAACAGCAGTTTGTGTAAGAGGTGCATTTATTTCAAACTGTGACATGTGGTTGTGTGTAAGGTGATGACAAAAGTGGTGCGTGCAGTGACAATGAGCTGTCGGTCATGGCTGCGTGATGCTCAGGGTGTACCCACTGGTTCTATGTCCATAGTCCAACACACACATGCCATCCAGATGGCTGTGTGGAGTGGGATCGTAGTCCAAGTCAATGCAGTGGGTGGTCAAGGAAGGCTGGCTGGCTGCCTCACTTGCGTTTGGAGCGTGCGAAGTCCTCCCGGGAGATCGGTTTCCACTCGGACGGCCCCTTCCACGTTTGCGAGGGGGTGCCTGCTTGCGACATGCTGGTGGTTGAGGTGTGCTCACTGGCTGTGGACGCAGGGAAACTGGACACTGCTGCTCGACCCTGCGCCCCGGCAGGTGGTGGCGGAGGGGAGCTGCTGTCCCTGGCTGTGACCTCACCGCCACCACCAGCTGGCCCATGAGGTCCACGAGTTGACCTATACGGGCGTCCATGGACCTCAGCACCCCCAGCACCTCCCGCGTGTCTGAAGCAGACCTGACCCATTGTTCTTGGGCCTCTTCATAGGCCCCAAGGACTCTGGCCATTTGAGGCAGGGCATGGCTCCCAGGGGAGACTTGCGTTTCCCTGACCCTGCTCCTCCTACCAGTTCTGCTGCCACCGGCCTGCCCACTAGCCACATTGCTCACCACGGTCCTCGCTGTGGCTCCCAGGGTGGATCCAGTCGGCCGGGCCACCACCTGCGCTGGGGCTGGTGCCAGCGAAGACGTGGTGGTGGTGGCGGCGGTGGTGGTCGGTGCGGCGATGGTGGCGGTTGCGGCAGTGGTAGTGGCCGCAATGACCGTGGGTGTGGCCGCAATGACCGTGGGTGTGGCCGCAACGACAGTGGCAGCAGGGGCTGGGAATGTTCAGCAGCCCTGGATGATGGGTTGGTGGGTAGGAGGGGTCCTGGGGAGCGGCTGGGCCCTGCCACACCAGATGGGCCTGCTTGGTGGTCCGTGTCCGAAGAGGAGGTGAGATCCTCCACATCCATGTGTCCTCGTTGGGGGCTTGTAGGCTGGCTGTGCTGGCTGCTGTCTCCATCCCCAGCATCCGGCAGTTCGTCACCTGTGGAGAGAATGAGATTTGTTATTGTGTTGCACCTGGCGAAGTATGTATTTGTCGTCTGACATTAACAGTTCGTGCAATCTCGTACATGGGTTTCCCGGAGGCGTGTGTGTGGCTGTAGCATTTGTAGTTGTGTGTGCTTGGCAATGGGACTGTGTGCTGTGCACATGTGGCATGGGACGGATTGGCCATGCCGATGGGTGTGTTGCTGTGCCCCTACTTATTGTGACTCTGGTGTATGCGGGCTCCTGGCCCATCCTGGGTCTGGTTTGTACTTTGCTTTTGGTGTTCAGATGGGACGCTTAGGAACGCATATGGCAACATGGGGGCCATGCCCCAGATTCGCATTTGGGAGGGAATATGCTTTTGGGGTTCAAATGGAACGCTTAGGAACGCATATGGCAACATGGGGGCCATGCCCCAGATTCGCATTTGGGTGGGAATATGCTTTTGGGGTACATGCTGTGAGCCATGGGTGCCGAACGTGACATGTGTTGTGGCAGCATGACAGTGCATGGTTTGAGGTGTGTGCATGCTTGACATGGCCTGCATATTTGCTGTCTGTTGTGATTACTGGACATGGCATTGGACGCATCGTTATGAGTGAGTGATGGTTGTGTGCAAGCCAACGTATTGCAGTTGTCCCATCTCCTTGGTGTGCATGCTGCCCTGTGCCATGTGCATCACTGCAGTGCTCGGGGGGGGGTGTGGCCCATGTTGTGTGTTGTTGCTCACAGTGTGGCGTGCGCTTCATTGACTTCTGGCACATGGTTGGTCATGGGCATGTATCTTAGCGTGACTGCTGTATGTGTGGCAGCTGTGCGGATGACATGCCTTTCATGAGACTGGGGCTGACGGATGGGATGGATGGTATGTTGTATGTGCATGGTGTGTCTGTGTTTGATGGGTTCAGTGGTGTTCGTGTGCATTTATGTTGTTCCGCTCTGTTGCGTCTAGTGTTGTTTGTCTTACATAGGCGTAGTTGTGGGGTGTGTGGTTGACAGGCAGTAGGGGCTACATGGACAGGACTTCAATGGTGTTTCGGTAGTGTGTGATGAGTTGCACAGTGGCTGCCGTGTGGTACTATATTCAGTGTGGCTTGTGCATGCAGACGTGGCTCCTTGGGTGTTGCTATGTCTGTGATGGGTCATGTGGGGTGTGAGTCTGTTGTTCATGTCCGTGTGCACATTGTTCACTTGTTCGTGACGGTGGGCGGTGCTGCGTGTTCGTCTGCTACGTGACATGTCCCATGTGTTGGTCGTGTTCCGGTCCTCATGCCTCCAGTAATCCAGCCCTGTCCAGTTTCCCACCTGCAGGTTGTTCGTGTGTGCACTGTACTGGATGCCACATGGTTCTAAGCGGGGGTGCTCCATGTTGCAGGTCTGTGGGGGTGGGGGGGTGTTGTGGGTCGTGGGGGTGGCTGGACACCCACTGACACCGATTGCTGTGGACCGTGATGTCTGCCTTTCGGCTGTCGTTGTGCACTGCGGTGGCTGACACGTGGCTGTGGGGTGTGGGGGATGCTCCTCCTTGCTGTGCTGTGGGACTAGGGGCCTGGTGTGTGTTGTACTTGGGCTGTCCACCGTCCCACCCACTGCACTTTGTGTTCCTGCCACTTACCTGTTACTTGTCGGTTAGTGCAGCTGTGGCGGACACATGGGTGTGGTGGGTGCTCGTTGTGGCGCTTCTGGCATATTTGGGGACCTGTTGGTGGTTACGTGGCTGGCTGAGTGTACACATGTCCCCACGCATCTTACAGTTGTTCTGTTTGGGCTGTGTGTGGTGGTGTCTGTTGCATGTGTGTGTTGTGTATTGTGTCCTGGACATGGGGGTGTTTGTCCCTGGGAGCTGTGGCTTGGTGGTAGTGCATGTGAGTACATAGCGGTGTGCTGGTATACATTAGTTTGTACTTACCAGCCTCCACTCCCCCTGCTAATCCGGCGAGGATCTCGGGATGTATGATGACTCGCACCTTCTCCTCCCACGCTTTGAAGGTCTTGAAGAGCGCGGGATTCCCTCCGCCAGTGACGGCAGCCAGCTCTCTGTTTTTGCCCTCCTTCTTCTTGACCAGGCTCTTGACGTCATTCCACCGTTTGTTTATTTCGACTCTGTTCCTGGGCAGGGTCCCGACTGCATTGACCTGGTCTACGATCCGGTTCCACATTCTGTTTCTGGTGGCTAGTGGTGTGTGCTGGACCATGTTCCCATAGATTTGTGGGTGCACCTTGATGATCTCGTCGACCATGACCGTCAGCTCAATGGGCGTGAACTTGGGCATTCTTTGTGGTGCCATGGTGTTTGTGGTGCTGGTGCGGTGTGTGTTGTGTAATGTGCAGGGGGTTTGTGGTGCCGGTGTTTGGTGGTGGTGGTGGTGGTGGTTGTGATGTGTGCGTTTCTGTGGTGTGCTGTTGTCCTTGCTGTGTCACTGTGTCCTCTCCTCTCCTCTCTGGTTTGCAATGTTGCAAGGGGTTGTGGTCTGTGGGAGTGCTGCTTTTGTACTTACCTATGTGGGTGTGTCCTCATGGTCTGTTGTTTTCAGGTGTGTTGTGTCTGGGGTTCTGGCCTTTGTAGTTTTTGTTTGTCCGGGGGGTGTTTTCGGGATGTGTACTGTGCTTGTGTATTTGTGCGTGCCTTGCTTTGTGGACTTGTTGGCCATGTTGTGTGCTATTGGTTTTGTGAGCGGATGGTTTCTGTGCAGGGACGTGGGCGCCATGGCTTCTGCCGTGTCGATTCTCATCGGCGTTGTTTGCGCTGGCGGGCGGTATATTTGTAGTTTTCCCGCGCTCATGGCGGTGCGATCGTAATTTCACGTGCGGTGTGTCGGCCGTGAGGGCGGGCGGTTTTGTGTTGTCGTGCGTGTTTCCGTCCGTGGCGGGCGGTTTGACTCCGACTCGGACGATGGCGGGCGGTATTTTGTGTGATTTTTCCGCCGATGGCGGTTTCGGTTTGTGTAATCGTAATGGCGTGGTCGGTGTTCAGACGGTGTGTGCGGGCGGATTTTTGCCGCTTCCATGCCTGGCGGATTTTTTTACGCCGGGTATCGTAATGGGCCCCTAAGATCTCAATACTTGAATGAAAAAAACATATCTTATAATAAAGTTTTAATTGTTTAATTACTTTTATGATATATACCTATTAAAGCAACATCCCACTCATAAAAATTTATTTTTCTATTTAAAATTATATTTTCAGAATTAAATAAAAAAATATTTATAAAATATATTTATAAACATTATTTTTAAAAACTTGCCAACGTTATTATTGTAAAGTAAAAGACGCTGAGATGAGGATAGGAGATTACAACACTTATGCCCTATACATACCACATCCCACTCTTAAAAAATAATCAAAAAATCGAAATTTAAATTTTAAACAATTTGTAAAAAATTTAAATTACTAATATATATTTACATATATTTTTAAAATACTCCCCACCCTTATCCCCTAAAAATGCAACATCCCACTCCTAAAAAAATTCTAAATTCAAATATATTTAAAATCTAAATTTAAATTTCAATATAAAATTTTTAAATATTAAATTAATAATATATATTTACTCATATTTTTAAAACACTCCCCACCCTTATCCCCTATAAACCCAACATCCCGCTCCTAAAAATATTTTCTAAATTCAAAATTAAAATTTCTAAAAAATATTTAAATTCTACATCTAAATTTCAGTTTAAATTTTTTAAATTTTAAATTATTAGTATATATTTACCCATATTTTTTTTTTTAAACTTTTTTTATTAAACATATACAAGCTTCAATGCACTGATATAGTAATTCGCCATTTTGATGAGACAGGTGGTACAGATTGCATGTTACATAACTTACATTCCCCACAGGCGCCCACTTCCAGTTGTCTCCATCCTATAATAGATTGCATGGCATCAGTTCTCTCTTGCTATTGCCCCCCTCGCCCTCGGCCCTCAGCTATATCCTCTATACTTGGCCCAGGCGGCCCAAATTTTCTCACCTTTCCGTGGGCATCCCCGGCTTTGATAGATCACTTGCTCTGCCCCATAACACCAATCAAGATCTTTCGTCCATGCAGCTAGCGTGGGAGGTGCCTCTGCTCCCCACACTCGGGCAATATTCCTCTTTGCCACTCCTCCCGCCAGAGCCAACCAAGTCTTGGCCCATTGCGGCCACGTCATGTCACTCGTCACTCCCAGGATATGCCACCGGGGCTCAAGCGGGACATCCTCACCCACCACAGTTGCCATCACCCAAGCTATACCTTCCCAGTATGTTTGGATCCTGGGGCATGTCCACAGTATATGAAAGAAGGACCCCCTCTCGCCACATCCCCGCAGACAGTCATCAGTCTCGCACTTGCCCATTCGAACGTATGCCGTCCGCGAGGCATATGATCTATGGAGGATCCGGAATTGGATCAGTCGAAACCTTGCCCTAATAGCTATCTCTCGGGGAGTCTGCAGTGCCTCCACCCAGTCATCATCCTCCAGTAGGCCCACGTCAGACTCCCATGCCTCCCGCAACTGGCCTAGACAATCGGGGGTGTTGTTGATCAGTTTCCGGTAGGTCAAGGAGATGGCCTTATCAATCATGGGATCGAGGAGTAGGCGGTCCTCTAGGGGCGAGTATTCAGGCAGCTGGGTTCCCTCCCGCAGGTGACAGTGGAGCGCGTGGCGCATCTGTCTGTATCGCAGAAACTCCCCCCTCCCCATTTGGAACTGCGTCTGCAGTGCGTCGAAGTCCAACATTTTCCCGGCCTTCCATACGTCCCCTAGCTGGTCAATTCCGATTAGGCTCCATTTCCGGAAGCCCATGAGTCTCGTCAATTCTCCTAGCTGGCCACCTCCCAGACAGGAGTCTGCTCCGTGAGCTTGTTCGTCCAGCCGGTCATCCTAGTCGCCCTATGCCAGATCTCCGCCACCGTTCGGGTATGCGCCGGGAGCAGCAGTTTGCTCTTTCCTTTCCGATAGAGCTCTGTCAGATAGCTAGCTTTCCCGAATGCCAATCGGTCCACCCTATATGCCGGTTCGTTTAACGGCGAGAAAGCCCACCCATTTATATTGATGAGCTGAGATGCCCAATAATATTTTCGCACATCAGGGACAGCCAGGCCCCCATCATATATACCGTGCCAGAGTTTTTTAAGTGCGATTCTTGGGCTACCGCTCCCCCATAGTAGCTGGCGCTGCTCAGATTCAATGGCGTGAAAGAATGTCTCCGGAATCAGGTACGGGGTGTTCTGGACCACATACAATAGGCGGGGGAGGGCCATCATTTTAAAAAGGACCGCCCTGCCCATCAGGGAGACGGGGAGGCATTTCCAGTGTGCGACATCGTCCCGCAACCGGACCAGTTGGGCCTGTACATTAAGTTGCATGAACTCGCCTTCATCTTTGGTAATCCAGAGTCCCAAGTACTTAAACGTGTCTCTGGGAACCAGCTCTGAACACGCCGACGTCAAGGGAGGCAACTCTCCCGCCAGTGGGAACACCAGGGATTTATCCCAATTGACACAGTACCCTGAATACGTGCCAAAGGATTGAATAATGTGAATAAGGCGATGGAATGTTTGTCTTGGGTTGTAGGCGTACAGCAAGATGTTGTCCGCGTACAAGGAGATACGCTCCTCCCATCCGCCCCCACATCTATGCCTCTGACTATCGGATCTCCCCTTATCCACACGGCCAGTGGTTCCAGGTCCAGCGCAAAAAGTATCGGTGATAGCGGGCACCCCTGACGGGTTCCCCGGTGAAGCGGGAAGGCCCTTGAGACGTTACTATTGACACTAACACGTGCCTTCGGGCCAGTATACAGGAGGCGTATCCATTGCTGTATGTTAGGGCCAAACCCAATCCTTTACAGGACCGCGAATAGATAGCTCCATTCAATACTGTCAAACGCCATTTTCGCGTCGAGGGATAGTAGTGCTGCCGGGATATCCGGGCGGTTTTGGGTCAGCTGCATCACACCATACAGGCGGCGCAGATTGAGTCTGGTACTCCGGTGTGGCATGAAACCGGATTGGTCTGGGTGTATAAGAGACTGGATGACCGGGCCAATGCGGTTAGCAATTACTTTGGCCAGCACTTTGGCTTCGAAGTTCACCAGGGAGATAGGTCTGTAGGAGCTGCACTGGTCGTGGGGTTTCCGTTTTTTATGAATAACCACAATGGTGGCCATGCGCAGGTCCTCCGGGAGCATCCCCGAGTCCTTGGCACCAAGGAACATATTGAGCATATGTGGGGCAAGTTTGCTGGCGACGCATTTGAACATTTCCGTCGGGAGTCCGCTAGGGCCCGGCGCCTTACCGGATTGTAGGTCCCGTATAGCATTTTCGCCTTCCTCTACTCTCATGGCGGCGTCTAACAGTGCTCTGTCCTCTTCCCCCAGTGTCTGCATGTGTAGGTCTGCTAAAAACTCAGCGGATTCCCTCTCCTCCCGCCGAGTCTGTGACCTATAGACCTGCTCATAGTAGTCCACGAATACCTCTGCCATCTCGGCCCCGGTGCCACCCCGTACGCCCTCCACGGTTTGAATTTCTGCTACCCAGTTACGGCACCTGTCCCGCCTTTCAAGCCACGCAATAAGCTTATTCGCCTTGTCCCCAAGGTCATAGACCTTCCTCTGTACCTCCAGTGCATGTGCGCGGGCCGCATTTTCTTCCAAATCCCGTAGCTCCTGCTGTTTTAGTTTAAGTTTGTGTCCGCGTTCAGCCTCGCTCGCGGGGTCCGACTCTGTCGTCGCATCCAAAGTGAGAATCTCTAGTTCCAGGGCGTCGCATTTCTCGTGTTTTTGTTTGCGCCTAACGCCACTAGTCGCCTGTACAAAGTCCCTGGCCACCGTTTTGTATGCTTCCCAGAGGATACAGTCGGACCGTACCGATCCAACGTTCTCCTCAAAATATTGGACAGTGCGCTCCTCGAGTTGGTCCCTAAAGTCCTGGTCCCGAAACAGGGTAGGGTCCAGGCGCGGTGGGAGTGATCGCTCTTGCCACGGCCCCCGCATCTGTACCTCGACGGGCGAATGGTCCGAAATACCTCGCGCCCCATGGCGTCCATCTCTAAAAAGCCCCGCTAAGGCAGCCTGCGTGAAAATGTAGTCTATGCGTGAACTACTTTTGTGCGCCGCGGATACATGCGTGTATTGCCGTAGCTCTGGGTTATGGCTCCTCCAGAGGTCAGTGAGCCCCATTGCATGCGCGAATGTTGACAGAGTCCGCGGGTCCCTGGTCCCATGTGCACTGGTCTCTCTGTCCACGTCCGGGGACATGGTGCAGTTCATGTCCCCCGAGGATCAGAGTCCCCTGTGGGAAGTCTAGTAGTAGACGACTGAGGTCGGATAGCGCAGAGTCTTGGAGCCGCGGTGGCGCATAAACCGAGCAAATATTCAGGACCTGCCCCTCCCACATCCCCGAAAGGGCCACGTAGCGACCCAAGTGGTCCGTCCAGGTGTGTTTTATGACAAAGGAAGTGAATTCTTAGTAAGGATAGCAGTGCCCCTGGAGCCAGTCGTGTAGCCTGCGTGTGCCTTAAGTGTGTAGCCGTATCTATTCAGTGCCAAGCAATGAGTGCCTTTAAGGTGGGTCTCCTGGAGTAACACCAGGTCTGGTGAATGTCGGCGTAGGTATTGAAGTACCATGGTGCGTTTTATCTTGTCCCCCAGACCGTTTACGTTCCACGAGAGAACTGATAATACCCTCATATGTCGTGTCGCCATGTGGGATGCCTCCTTTGGTTCCCCTCATCCCCCATTCCCAGTCCCTGTCCCATGTCTCTGCGGATGGACCCTGTCCGTATATAGTCACAGGTCTCGTCTCGTTGGACGCGTCGACAATGTTCTGAAGCGTGCACAACCAACACACACAATACAATCAACAAAATAAAAACAACACAGAAAATATTCAAAACCCATGAACGAACCCCCCTTCCTGCAACCCTGCCTTGTAGGTCTACAACCACCCACATCCCCAATAGCAGAGCGCCTGTCATCCCAATATCAACTCACAAATGTAGGGTTACCTGGCACCACCACCCTCCAACATTCCCCATTCCGGGCCCGCAACCCAGCCCAGTTATATATAAGACTATTGTTCTCAGTTAAGTCCGTACATCGCCCGGCTCTTCTCTGTCCGTGTCTGAGGAACGAAAGTTCACCCCCTTACAGCTAATAGAGAGACCATACCTCAGGCTTGGATCAGCAAATAGAGTACCGTTATGGAAGGTGAGGCAAGTCCTTTCACTCCCCCGTGCCCGCTGTACCCCCTACGGGGCTCACGGATCTGGAACATCTAGACCTTGACTCAGAGCGCATCCTCTCCTCGCGTTGATTCAGGGACTCCAGGGGACGAGTTCCATGTCCCCGCCAGTCCGTATTTCCTCGTTGGTGATGTCTCCGGGGATGGCCCCCATCTAGCCAGTGCTGGACCTCCTCGGGCGTTGTGAAAAACCAGGATTTGTCCCCCTCAATGACCTTAAGTTTGGCAGGAAAGAACATCATGTATTTGAGACCCTTGTCTCTGAGGGCCCGCTTCACTCCTTCGAAGGAGCGCCTCTCCTGCTGTACTTTCAAGGTAAAGTCCAGGAAGAACCGAATCGTCGTGTTGTCGTAGAGGAGGTCGCCTTTGACTCTAGATGCTTGAAGGATGGCGTCGCGGTCCCGGAAATTCAAGATGCGTGCTATGATGGTTCTAGGGGGCCCCAGGTTTCGGCTTAGGGATCGGGGCCCTGTGCGCCCTCTCCACGGAGAACAAAGGTGACAGTCTCTTGGGCTTCAGATGGTTGAGGATAATATCCTCGAGGAAGAGGTCCACGCTGGGCCCCTCTGCTCCCTCCGGCACTCCCACCACGCGGATATTGTTACGGCGTGCTCTCCCTTCTTGGTCGTCTAACTGGAGGGCCATTGCCTTGTGTTGATGCACCAACATTTGGACCCGTTCCTCCAGTGTGAGAGTCGTCGATTGAAGCGCCCCGATGTGTTCCTCCGTTGCCGTAACTCTTTCTGAGGTTTTCCGCATGTCCGCCCTCATAAGGTTCATCTCGATCGTGACCTTGTCTATCTTTGTTTCCAGGTTCGTCCCCACCGATTGGATCGCCGCCATGATGGAGCTAAGAGACGGCTCCTTGTTAGTGGGTTCGTCATCTTGTGTCCCCTCCTCAGATTGTAGATGTCGCGGGACTGCATATTTGTCCATTTTGTTGGCCTGCACTGCAGCCGCGGACCCCTTCGGTTTCGTCATTTCTGAGGTGACTCCACGGGGGTGGCCGCAGCCCCAATCCTCTCTCGTCGGGTATCAACAGTGGAGTGAGGGTCCTCTCCCCCTGCACCCCTTGGGCACTGCCGAGTGGCACCGTTCCCTTGTGGCTGAATATGCCGTGGCACCCCCCTCAGGTCCGGCCCGGCTTCGTAGGCTGTCGCTCGGCGACTGAGGGCCCCTCTGCCCCCACACACTCGGCTATGGCACTTCCCGCTTGTAAGTTCACGTGCTCGCCGCCTCAGCTATGGAGGACTATGGGGGAGGTGTCCCTCACTCTCCGCCGCCCAGACTCTCTGCCGCAATGGATTGCCATGCCACGCATCAGGTGCCTTTCCGCCCAAGGTGGCCGTTGTATTCCGTACAAATAAAACACAGGGCACAAACAGCAGTTTGTGTAAGAGGTGCATTTATTTCAAACTGTGACATGTGGTTGTGTGTAAGGTGATGACAAAAGTGGTGCGTGCAGTGACAATGAGCTGTCGGTCATGGCTGCGTGATGCTCAGGGTGTACCCACTGGTTCTATGTCCATAGTCCAACACACACATGCCATCCAGATGGCTGTGTGGAGTGGGATCGTAGTCCAAGTCAATGCAGTGGGTGGTCAAGGAAGGCTGGCTGGCTGCCTCACTTGCGTTTGGAGTGTGCGAAGTCCTCCCGGGAGATCGGTTTCCACTTCGGACGGCCCCTTCCACGTTTGCGAGGGGGGGTGCCTGCTTGCGACATGCTGGTGGTTGAGGTGTGCTCACTGGCTGTGGACGCAGGGAAACTGGACACTGCTGCTCGACCCTGCGCCCCGGCAGGTGGTGGCGGAGGGGAGCTGCTGTCCCTGGCTGTGACCTCACCGCCACCACCAGCTGGCCCATGAGGTCCACAGAGTTGACCTATACGGGCGTCCATGGACCTCAGCACCCCCAGCACCTCCCGCGTGTCTGAAGCAGACCTGACCCATTGTTCTTGGGCCTCTTCATAGGCCCCAAGGACTCTGGCCATTTGAGGCAGGGCATGGCTCCCAGGGAGACTTGCGTTTCCCTGACCCTGCTCCTCCTACCAGTTCTGCTGCCACCGGCCTGCCCACTAGCCACATTGCTCACCACGGTCCTCGCTGTGGCTCCCAGGGTGGATCCAGTCGGCCGGGCCACCACCTGCGCTGGGGCTGGTGCCAGCGAAGACGTGGTGGTGGTGGCGGCGGTGGTGGTCGGTGCGGCGATGGTGGCGGTTGCGGCAGTGGTAGTGGCCGCAATGACCGTGGGTGTGGCCGCAATGACCGTGGGTGTGGCCGCAACGACAGTGGCAGCAGGGGGCTGGGAATGTTCAGCAGCCCTGGATGATGGGTTGGTGGGTAGGAGGGGTCCTGGGGAGCGGCTGGGCCCTGCCACACCAGATGGGCCTGCTTGGTGGTCCGTGTCCGAAGAGGAGGTGAGATCCTCCACATCCATGTGTCCTCGTTGGGGGCTTGTAGGCTGGCTGTGCTGGCTGCTGTCTCCATCCCCAGCATCCGGCAGTTCGTCACCTGTGGAGAGAATGAGATTTGTTATTGTGTTGCACCTGGCGAAGTATGTATTTGTCGTCTGACATTAACAGTTCGTGCAATCTCGTACATGGGTTTCCCGGAGGCGTGTGTGTGGCTGTAGCATTTGTAGTTGTGTGTGCTTGGCAATGGGACTGTGTGCTGTGCACATGTGGCATGGGACGGATTGGCCATGCCGATGGGTGTGTTGCTGTGCCCCTACTTATTGTGACTCTGGTGTATGCGGGCTCCTGGCCCATCCTGGGTCTGGTTTGTACTTTGCTTTTGGTGTTCAGATGGGACGCTTAGGAACGCATATGGCAACATGGGGGCCATGCCCCAGATTCGCATTTGGGAGGGAATATGCTTTTGGGGTTCAAATGGAACGCTTAGGAACGCATATGGCAACATGGGGGCCATGCCCCAGATTCGCATTTGGGTGGGAATATGCTTTTGGGGTACATGCTGTGAGCCATGGGTGCCGAACGTGACATGTGTTGTGGCAGCATGACAGTGCATGGTTTGAGGTGTGTGCATGCTTGACATGGCCTGCATATTTGCTGTCTGTTGTGATTACTGGACATGGCATTGGACGCATCGTTATGAGTGAGTGATGGTTGTGTGCAAGCCAACGTATTGCAGTTGTCCCATCTCCTTGGTGTGCATGCTGCCCTGTGCCATGTGCATCACTGCAGTGCTCGGGGGGGGGGTGGCCCATGTTGTGTGTTGTTGCTCACAGTGTGGCGTGCGCTTCATTGACTTCTGGCACATGGTTGGTCATGGGCATGTATCTTAGCGTGACTGCTGTATGTGTGGCAGCTGTGCGGATGACATGCCTTTCATGAGACTGGGGCTGACGGATGGGATGGATGGTATGTTGTATGTGCATGGTGTGTCTGTGTTTGATGGGTTCAGTGGTGTTCGTGTGCATTTATGTTGTTCCGCTCTGTTGCGTCTAGTGTTGTTTGTCTTACATAGGCGTAGTTGTGGGGTGTGTGGTTGACAGGCAGTAGGGGCTACATGGACAGGACTTCAATGGTGTTTCGGTAGTGTGTGATGAGTTGCACAGTGGCTGCCGTGTGGTACTATATTCAGTGTGGCTTGTGCATGCA
This sequence comes from Calotriton arnoldi, assembly GCA_963921515.1. Lineage (NCBI taxonomy): Eukaryota > Metazoa > Chordata > Amphibia > Caudata > Salamandridae > Calotriton > Calotriton arnoldi. The sequence continues at coordinate 1,423,898 of CAWUFW010004553.1, forward strand.
GACGTGGCTCCTTGGGTGTTGCTATGTCTGTGATGGGTCATGTGGGGTGTGAGTCTGTTGTTCATGTCCGTGTGCACATTGTTCACTTGTTCGTGACGGTGGGCGGTGCTGCGTGTTCGTCTGCTACGTGACATGTCCCATGTGTTGGTCGTGTTCCGGTCCTCATGCCTCCAGTAATCCAGCCCTGTCCAGTTTCCCACCTGCAGGTTGTTCGTGTGTGCACTGTACTGGATGCCACATGGTTCTAAGCGGGGGTGCTCCATGTTGCAGGTCTGTGGGGGTGGGGGGTGTTGTGGGTCGTGGGGGTGGCTGGACACCCACTGACACCGATTGCTGTGGACCGTGATGTCTGCCTTTCGGCTGTCGTTGTGCACTGCGGTGGCTGACACGTGGCTGTGGGGTGTGGGGGATGCTCCTCCTTGCTGTGCTGTGGGACTAGGGGCCTGGTGTGTGTTGTACTTGGGCTGTCCACCGTCCCACCCACTGCACTTTGTGTTCCTGCCACTTACCTGTTACTTGTCGGTTAGTGCAGCTGTGGCGGACACATGGGTGTGGTGGGTGCTCGTTGTGGCGCTTCTGGCATATTTGGGGACCTGTTGGTGGTTACGTGGCTGGCTGAGTGTACACATGTCCCCACGCATCTTACAGTTGTTCTGTTTGGGCTGTGTGTGGTGGTGTCTGTTGCATGTGTGTGTTGTGTATTGTGTGCTGGACATGGGGGTGTTTGTCCCTGGGAGCTGTGGCTTGGTGGTAGTGCATGTGAGTACATAGCGGTGTGCTGGTATACATTAGTTTGTACTTACCAGCCTCCACTCCCCTGCTAATCCGGCGAGGATCTCGGGATGTATGATGACTCGCACCTTCTCCTCCCACGCTTTGAAGGTCTTGAAGAGCGCGGGATTCCCTCCGCCAGTGACGGCAGCCAGCTCTCTGTTTTTGCCCTCCTTCTTCTTGACCAGGCTCTTGACGTCATTCCACCGTTTGTTTATTTCGACTCTGTTCCTGGGCAGGGTCCCGACTGCATTGACCTGGTCTACGATCCGGTTCCACATTCTGTTTCTGGTGGCTAGTGGTGTGTGCTGGACCATGTTCCCATAGATTTGTGGGTGCACCTTGATGATCTCGTCGACCATGACCGTCAGCTCAATGGGCGTGAACTTGGGCATTCTTTGTGGTGCCATGGTGTTTGTGGTGCTGGTGCGGTGTGTGTTGTGTAATGTGCAGGGGGTTTGTGGTGCCGGTGTTTGGTGGTGGTGGTGGTGGTGGTTGTGATGTGTGCGTTTCTGTGGTGTGCTGTTGTCCTTGCTGTGTCACTGTGTCCTCTCCTCTCCTCTCTGGTTTGCAATGTTGCAAGGGGTTGTGGTCTGTGGGAGTGCTGCTTTTGTACTTACCTATGTGGGTGTGTCCTCATGGTCTGTTGTTTTCAGGTGTGTTGTGTCTGGGGTTCTGGCCTTTGTAGTTTTTGTTTGTCCGGGGGGTGTTTTCGGGATGTGTACTGTGCTTGTGTATTTGTGCGTGCCTTGCTTTGTGGACTTGTTGGCCATGTTGTGTGCTATTGGTTTTGTGAGCGGATGGTTTCTGTGCAGGGACGTGGGCGCCATGGCTTCTGCCGTGTCGATTCTCATCGGCGTTGTTTGCGCTGGCGGGCGGTATATTTGTAGTTTTCCCGCGCTCATGGCGGTGCGATCGTAATTTCACGTGCGGTGTGTCGGCCGTGAGGGCGGGCGGTTTTGTGTTGTCGTGCGTGTTTCCGTCCGTGGCGGGCGGTTTGACTCCGACTCGGACGATGGCGGGCGGTATTTTGTGTGATTTTTCCGCCGATGGCGGTTTTCGGTTTGTGTAATCGTAATGGCGTGGTCGGTGTTCAGACGGTGTGTGCGGGCGGATTTTTGCCGCTTCCATGCCTGGCGGATTTTTTTACGCCGGGTATCGTAATGGGCCCCTAAGATCTCAATACTTGAATGAAAAAAAACATATCTTATAATAAAGTTTTAATTGTTTAATTACTTTTATGATATATACCTATTAAAGCAACATCCCACTCATAAAAATTTATTTTTCTATTTAAAATTATATTTTCAGAATTAAATAAAAAAATATTTATAAAATATATTTATAAACATTATTTTTAAAAACTTGCCAACGTTATTATTGTAAAGTAAAAGACGCTGAGATGAGGATAGGAGATTACAACACTTATGCCCTATACATACCACATCCCACTCTTAAAAAATAATCAAAAAATCGAAATTTAAATTTTAAACAATTTGTAAAAATTTAAATTACTAATATATATTTACATATATTTTTAAAATACTCCCCACCCTTATCCCCTAAAAATGCAACATCCCACTCCTAAAAAAAATTCTAAATTCAAATATATTTAAAATCTAAATTTAAATTTCAATATAAAATTTTTAAATATTAAATTAATAATATATATTTACTCATATTTTTAAAACACTCCCCACCCTTATCCCCTATAAACCCAACATCCCGCTCCTAAAAATATTTTCTAAATTCAAAATTAAAATTTCTAAAAAATATTTAAATTCTACATCTAAATTTCAGTTTAAATTTTTTAAATTTTTAATTATTAGTATATATTTACCCATATTTTTTTTTTTTTTTTTAACTTTTTTTATTAAACATATACAAGCTTCAATGCACTGATATAGTAATTCGCCATTTTGATGAGACAGGTGGTACAGATTGCATGTTACATAACTTACATTCCCCACAGGCGCCCACTTCCAGTTGTCTCCATCCTATAATAGATTGCATGGCATCAGTTCTCTCTTGCTATTGCCCCCTCGCCCTCGGCCCTCAGCTATATCCTCTATACTTGGCCCAGGCGGCCCAAATTTTCTCACCTTTCCGTGGGCATCCCCGGCTTTGATAGATCACTTGCTCTGCCCCATAACACCAATCAAGATCTTTCGTCCATGCAGCTAGCGTGGGAGGTGCCTCTGCTCCCCACACTCGGGCAATATTCCTCTTTGCCACTCCTCCCGCCAGAGCCAACCAAGTCTTGGCCCATTGCGGCCACGTCATGTCACTCGTCACTCCCAGGATATGCCACCGGGGCTCAAGCGGGACATCCTCACCCACCACAGTTGCCATCACCCGGGCTATACCTTCCCAGTATGTTTGGATCCTGGGGCATGTCCACAGTATATGAAAGAAGGACCCCCTCTCGCCACATCCCCGCAGACAGTCATCAGTCTCGCACTTGCCCATTCGAACGTATGCCGTCCGCGAGGCATATGATCTATGGAGGATCCGGAATTGGATCAGTCGAAACCTTGCCCTAATAGCTATCTCTCGGGAGTCTGCAGTGCCTCCACCCAGTCATCATCCTCCAGTAGGCCCACGTCAGACTCCCATGCCTCCCGCAACTGGCCTAGACAATCGGGGGTGTTGTTGATCAGTTTCCGGTAGGTCAAGGAGATGGCCTTATCAATCATGGGATCGAGGAGTAGGCGGTCCTCTAGGGGCGAGTATTCAGGCAGCTGGGTTCCCTCCCGCAGGTGACAGTGGAGCGCGTGGCGCATCTGTCTGTATCGCAGAAACTCCCCCCTCCCCATTTGGAACTGCGTCTGCAGTGCGTCGAAGTCCAACATTTTCCCGGCCTTCCATACGTCCCCTAGCTGGTCAATTCCGATTAGGCTCCATTTCCGGAAGCCCATGAGTCTCGTCAATTCTCCTAGCTGGCCACCTCCCAGAGAGGAGTCTGCTCCGTGAGCTTGTTCGTCCAGCCGGTCATCCTAGTCGCCCTATGCCAGATCTCCGCCACCGTTCGGGTATGCGCCGGGAGCAGCAGTTTGCTCTTTCCTTTCCGATAGAGCTCTGTCAGATAGCTAGCTTTCCCGAATGCCAATCGGTCCACCCTATATGCCGGTTCGTTTAACGGCGAGAAAGCCCACCCATTTATATTGATGAGCTGAGATGCCCAATAATATTTTCGCACATCAGGGACAGCCAGGCCCCCATCATATATACCGCGCCAGAGTTTTTTAAGTGCGATTCTTGGGCTACCGCTCCCCCATAGTAGCTGGCGCTGCTCAGATTCAATGGCGTGAAAGAATGTCTCCGGAATCAGGTACGGGGTGTTCTGGACCACATACAATAGGCGGGGGAGGGCCATCATTTTAAAAAGGACCGCCCTGCCCATCAGGGAGACGGGGAGGCGTTTCCAGTGTGCGACATCGTCCCGCAACCGGACCAGTTGGGCCTGTACATTAAGTTGCATGAACTCGCCTTCATCTTTGGTAATCCAGAGTCCCAAGTACTTAAACGTGTCTCTGGGAACCAGCTCTGAACACGCCGACGTCAAGGGAGGCAACTCTCCCGCCAGTGGGAACACCAGGGATTTATCCCAATTGACACAGTACCCTGAATACGTGCCAAAGGATTGAATAATGTGAATAAGGCGATGGAATGTTTGTCTTGGGTTGTAGGCGTACAGCAAGATGTTGTCCGCGTACAAGGAGATACGCTCCTCCCATCCGCCCCCACATCTATGCCTCTGACTATCGGATCTCCCCTTATCCACACGGCCAGTGGTTCCAGGTCCAGCGCAAAAAGTATCGGTGATAGCGGGCACCCCTGACGGGTTCCCCGGTGAAGCGTGAAGGCTCTTGAGACGTTACTATTGACACTAACACGTGCCTTCGGGCCAGTATACAGGAGGCGTATCCATTGCTGTATGTTAGGGCCAAACCCAATCCTTTCCAGGACCGCGAATAGATAGCTCCATTCAATACTGTCAAACGCCATTTTCGCGTCGAGGGATAGTAGTGCTGCCGGGATATCCGGGCGGTTTTGGGTCAGCTGCATCACACCATACAGGCGGCGCAGATTGAGTCTGGTACTCCGGTGTGGCATGAAACCGGATTGGTCTGGGTGTATAAGAGACTGGATGACCGGGCCAATGCGGTTAGCAATTACTTTGGCCAGCACTTTGGCTTCGAAGTTCACCAGGGAGATAGGTCTGTAGGAGCTGCACTGGTCGTGGGGTTTCCGTTTTTTATGAATAACCACAATGGTGGCCATGCGCAGGTCCTCCGGGAGCATCCCCGAGTCCTTGGCACCAAGGAACATATTGAGCATATGTGGGGCAAGTTTGCTGGCGACGCATTTGAACATTTCCGTCGGGAGTCCGCTAGGGCCCGGCGCCTTACCGGATTGTAGGTCCCGTATAGCATTTTCGCCTTCCTCTACTCTCATGGCGGCGTCTAACAGTGCTCTGTCCTCTTCCCCCAGTGTCTGCATGTGTAGGTCTGCTAAAAACTCAGCGGATTCCCTCTCCTCCCGCCGAGTCTGTGACCTATAGACCTGCTCATAGTAGTCCGCGAATACCTCTGCCATCTCGGCCCCGGTGCCACCCCGTACGCCCTCCACGGTTTGAATTTCTGCTACCCAGTTACGGCACCTGTCCCGCCTTTCAAGCCACGCAATAAGCTTATTCGCCTTGTCCCCAAGGTCATAGACCTTCCTCTGTACCTCCAGTGCATGTGCGCGGGCCGCATTTTCTTCCAAATCCCGTAGCTCCTGCTGTTTTAGTTTAAGTTTGTGTCCGCGTTCAGCCTCGCTCGCGGGGTCCGACTCTGTCGTCGCATCCAAAGTGAGAATCTCTAGTTCCAGGGCGTCGCATTTCTCGTGTTTTTGTTTGCGCCTAACGCCACTAGTCGCCTGTACAAAGTCCCTGGCCACCGTTTTGTATGCTTCCCAGAGGATACAGTCGGACCGTACCGATCCAACGTTCTCCTCAAAATATTGGACAGTGCGCTCCTCGAGTTGGTCCCTAAAGTCCTGGTCCCGAAACAGGGTAGGGTCCAGGCGCGGTGGGAGTGATCGCTCTTGCCACGGCCCCCGCATCTGTACCTCGACGGGCGAATGGTCCGAAATACCTCGCGCCCCATGGCGTCCATCTCTAAAAAGCCCCGCTAAGGCAGCCTGCGTGAAAATGTAGTCTATGCGTGAACTACTTTTGTGCGCCGCGGATACATGCGTGTATTGCCGTAGCTCTGGGTTATGGCTCCTCCAGAGGTCAGTGAGCCCCATTGCATGCGCGAATGTCGACAGAGTCCGCGGGTCCCTGGTCCCATGTGCACTGGTCTCTCTGTCCACGTCCGGGGACATGGTGCAGTTCATGTCCCCCCCGAGGATCAGAGTCCCCTGTGGGAAGTCTAGTAGTAGACGACTGAGGTCGGATAGCGCAGAGTCTTGGAGCCGCGGTGGCGCATAAACCGAGCAAATATTCAGGACCTGCCCCTCCCACATCCCCGAAAGGGCCACGTAGCGACCCAAGTGGTCCGTCCAGGTGTGTTTTATGACAAAGGGAAGTGAATTCTTAGTAAGGATAGCAGTGCCCCTGGAGCCAGTCGTGTAGCCTGCGTGTGCCTTAAGTGTGTAGCCGTATCTATTCAGTGCCAAGCAATGAGTGCCTTTAAGGTGGGTCTCCTGGAGTAACACCAGGTCTGGTGAATGTCGGCGTAGGTATTGAAGTACCATGGTGCGTTTTATCTTGTCCCCCAGACCGTTTACGTTCCACGAGAGAACTGATAATACCCTCATATGTCGTGTCGCCATGTGGGATGCCTCCTTTGGTTCCCCTCATCCCCCCCATTCCCAGTCCCTGTCCCATGTCTCTGCGGATGGACCCTGTCCGTATATAGTCACAGGTCTCGTCTCGTTGGACGCGTCGACAATGTTCTGAAGCGTGCACAACCAACACACACAATACAATCAACAAAATAAAAACAACACAGAAAATATTCAAAACCCATGAACGAACCCCCTTCCTGCAACCCTGCCTTGTAGGTCTACAACCACCCACATCCCCAATAGCAGAGCGCCTGTCGTCCCAATATCAACTCACAAATGTAGGGTTACCTGGTACCACCACCCTCCAACATTCCCCATTCCGGGCCCGCAACCCAGCCCAGTTATATATAAGACTATTGTTCTCAGTTAAGTCCGTACATCGCCCGGCTCTTCTCTGTCCGTGTCTGAGGAACGAAAGTTCACCCCCTTACAGCTAATAGAGAGACCATACCTCAGGCTTGGATCAGCAAATAGAGTACCGTTATGGAAGGTGAGGCAAGTCCTTTCACTCCCCGTGCCCGCTGTACCCCTACGGGGCTCACGGATCTGGAACATCTAGACCTTGACTCAGAGCGCATCCTCTCCTCGCGTTGATTCAGGGACTCCAGGGGACGAGTTCCATGTCCCCGCCAGTCCGTATTTCCTCGTTGGTGATGTCTCCGGGGATGGCCCCCATCTAGCCAGTGCTGGACCTCCTCGGGCGTTGTGAAAAACCAGGATTTGTCCCCCTCAATGACCTTAAGTTTGGCAGGAAAGAACATCATGTATTTGAGACCCTTGTCTCTGAGGGCCCGCTTCACTCCTTCGAAGGAGCGCCTCTCCTGCTGTACTTTCAAGGTAAAGTCCGGGAAGAACCGAATCGTCGTGTTGTCGTAGAGGAGGTCGCCTTTGACTCTAGATGCTTGAAGGATGGCGTCGCGGTCCCGGAAATTCAAGATGCGTGCTATGATGGTTCTAGGGGGGGCCCCAGGTTTCGGCTTGGGGATCGGGGCCCTGTGCGCCCTCTCCACGGAGAACAAAGGTGACAGTCTCTTGGGCTTCAGATGGTTGAGGATAATATCCTCGAGGAAGAGGTCCACGCTGGGCCCCTCTGCTCCCTCCGGCACTCCCACCACGCGGATATTGTTACGGCGTGCTCTCCCTTCTTGGTCGTCTAACTGGAGGGCCATTGCCTTGTGTTGATGCACCAACTTTTGGACCCGTTCCTCCAGTGTGAGAGTCGTCGATTGAAGCGCCCCGATGTGTTCCTCCGTTGCCGTAACTCTTTCTGAGGTTTTCCGCATGTCCGCCCTCATAAGGTTCATCTCGATCGTGACCTTGTCTATCTTTGTTTCCAGGTTCGTCCCCACCGATTGGATCGCCGCCATGATGGAGCTAAGAGACGGCTCCTTGTTAGTGGGTTCGTCATCTTGTGTCCCCTCCTCAGATTGTAGATGTCGCGGGACTGCATATTTGTCCATTTTGTTGGCCTGCACTGCAGCCGCGGACCCCTTCGGTTTCGTCATTTCTGAGGTGACTCCACGGGGGTGGCCGCAGCCCCAATCCTCTCTCGTCGGGTATCAACAGTGGAGTGAGGGTCCTCTCCCCTGCACCCTTGGGCACTGCCGAGTGGCACCGTTCCCTTGTGGCTGAATATGCCGTGGCACCCCCCTCAGGTCCGGCCCGGCTTCGTAGGCTGTCGCTCGGCGACTGAGGGCCCCTCTGCCCCCACACACTCGGCTATGGCACTTCCCGCTTGTAAGTTCACGTGCTCGCCGCCTCAGCTATGGAGGACTATGGGGGAGGTGTCCCTCACTCTCCGCCGCCCAGACTCTCTGCCGCAATGGTGGTCGCCACCTCCTCCCTGTCAGGTCCCCAGGCGCAGTCAGGCCCCAAATTACGTGTTGCGGGGGATGGGGGTCACCACATCCGTGGTTCGCCTCTGCCCAGTGTCCAGAATCCCCAAGGGCTGCGCGTACCTGAGTCTTCCTGCAATATGGCCTCAAGCGCCCCCACCTTCAGCACGTCGCAGGAGCCCGATGTGGGTCCGCAGTCACTCTCCTGATCTCAGTCCCTCTCTGGGGCACTGTAGGGCACCGGTCCCCCCGCCGCTGAATTATAAAGGGCCGTCTCGGGCTCACCTCTGCTCCCCTTCGTGGAGGGCCGAGCGCCGCGGTCTCGCGCCACAGTAGCCTCCGACAACAGGCTCTCGCTCGCTGCCTGTGCCCTACGCGACTCCGCCTCCAGTGCGTCACCAGTACAGAGCCGGCGACCAGCAGGGCCGCTCCTTAGTCCGCCGCGCTATGCCGTTCTCGGGCAGCTAAAGTGTCTCCCTCGCCTCAGAGCGCTGCAAGGCATGTCGCGCCGGCACCCTCTCGTCTTTGCCCGCCGGCTACTGTCCGGATATCATGGGCTTAGTCGCAGGCCTCGGCGGAGCTCAGGAGTTACGCCGCCATCAGCGCTGGTGCCAGGCCACGCCCCCCCATTTACCCATATTTTTAAAACACTACCCACCCTTATCCCCTATAAACTCAACATCCCGCTCCTAAAAATAATTTCTAAATTCGAAATGTAAATTTCTAAAATATATTTATAAAATTCAAATTATCAATATATATTTACCCCTAATTTTAAAACACTCCCCACCCTTATCCCCTATAAACCCAACATCCCGCTCCTAAAAAATATAGCTAAATTATAAATTTTAATTTCAAAATAACATTTTTAAACTTCAAATTATTAATATATATTTACCAATATTTTTAAAACACTACCCACCCTTATCCCCTATAAACCCAACATCCCGCTCCTAAAAATTATTCTACACATCATATTTTTTAAATATTATTTAAATATTGTACTTTTACAAACACATAAAAAATAACAATATATCATACTTTGACAATATTTTCACATAACAATATTTTGTCATTCGATATAAAATACTTCGATATTTATTACACCTAAAAACGATATTTTTTACATAGATATTCATGACATCGAGGTTTTATGCCATTGATATATTAATATATCGATATTTTTGTAAGTCAATATATTAATTTCGATATTTTGACTACTCACCGTCTGCTGCATCTCTCTCTATATACATATGGGGTGAGTCATGCGGACCATGTATCTAGTTGTAAGCAAAAGCGGCCTGTGCCTCCCTGTAGTATAACTCTAGGCCAGGCACCCCAGCCCCCCGGCCGAGTACGGCAGGGTCAGTGTTTCCCATCGAATCCTTGGATGCTTCCCGGCCCAAGCTGGCTTAATTAAGAGTGATCACAGTGTGTCAAACACAGTGCGCGGAAGTGGTATGGGGATGTTTACGAAAAGAAACAAGAATCTGGGAAGGACCACCATCTTCATCAGGGAGATGCGTCCTATCAAGGAGAGAGGTAGTCTTATCCACCTGTTAACATCATCCTCTAAACTTGAGATGACTGTCCCATTGTTCTCTGCTAGTATTATGGCTGGATCAGTGTGGATTTGTATCCCAAGGTAACGGACAGGATCTGCCGTCCACTGCATAGGAAAATCTATCCTAGCTCGGATCATCTTGGGCGTTAGAGGAAAAATTAGTGATTGAGTCCAGTTGATTCTAAGACCTGATAGCCTCCCAAACTGCACTACCTCAGTTAGTATGGGATTAAGATGTATCACGGGATCACGGACATATAAAAGGGTGTCGTCAGCATATGCTGAAATTATTAAGTGGTAGCAGAATGCTCTAATTATAACGGTTTTTGCACTACAATTCCTTGTCAACCTTTCCTATTTTCAAATCATTGTTGCAAATGTTTTCAGCTTTATCAAGCACTGTCGTTTTCAACTTCATCAGGACAGAGTTTATGACTTTGCCAGCGCTCCAAGGAGAACGGTAAGGCAAGTGTGCTGGTAAAGTGGGATCATCTTCTTCAAGCTTATTATTTGCATGTTCTCAGAAAGCAGTGATTAATGCTGCTCTAGCTGTTTTAGCAGCTTCTTCGTTCATTGGTAAGCTTGTGTAGAATGTGTGAGTGGTTAAATGAGGGAATGAGTCAATGTTTGGATATTGCTGGGTGGGTGAATGCATGTGAGAATGAATGGGTGAGTGGCTGGGTGGAAGATGGATGACTCAATGAAGGGGTAACCAACAAAGGGGAGAGCAACCTTCTGTCACCGATAAGTCGATGGCAAGGCTTAACATCCAGGGGCCTACTCTGTGAGGTCAGTCCAAACTAGAAGTTGTAAGGCATGGGCAAAGTGGGTATTTGCCCAGGGCCCCCACCTACCAAGTGACCTCACGGAAAGTGAACTTTTACTCCATCTTAGATTTGTCTGTTCCGCCAATTCAACTTTTAACCCATAATTCAATATAGTTTGTCATCACGGGGTTTGAACTAGCAGAAAATGAACAATAAAATCCAAAGATGTTCTGAAGAGGGGCACCTACGTTGTCTGTTGCCTCGGGCCCACAGAATCCTTAAGATGACACTGTGGCCTCTTTCTGAGGAGATGTTTCACTGTGTGTGCACATAAATCTTTTGCAGCATTATTATTGTCATACCATTTTTAAATTCTGTTTATCGTCCTTACTTGATAGGTGGCTGCGTAAGAGAGGTTTTACTGATCCTTTAGTCTAGCTCAGAGGGAAGGGAGCATGTATTGCTGGTCTTGCCCATTAGCCTGGGCATTGTACTTACTTTGAAGTTGCTGATGGTTGAGCAGCAGTAGAGTTGATTTACAAGTACAATCGCCCCCTGCCTCTCATGGTTCTGTGCACAACCCATGATTGTCAAATGTTTAAAAACAGCCATTACCAGGTTTTATTTGACAGTGTATTTAACTAGGGCAGGGGCTTAGGCTGGGTAAACATGAATAAGCCTTACCATGTTAGTTGAAAACCTAACCTAGCCTTTCAGTAAAGTATCTACGTAAAGGACCAAACCTATGACTGACTAGAATATGGGCACCGGCATTCCCATACAAAAGTTAGCTTGTCTTTCTCTTGTCATTCTCAGTAGTGGGCTGAGAAGGTTCTTGCCACCTAAGTCAAGAGACTCATTGCAGATGTAAGCCCTGTAGGTACCTGTCAACAGGCACTTTTTCAAGCTAGGACCGTCTTCAAACCAATATGTCGCATGTTGCAATTGAGCAGCTGCATAATGTCGAAATATATCGGGTAAACCTAATCCATCTACCAGCCAGCCAGGATAGTTTTAATGTATCCAGCTCTTCTCTACTTTGCTTACCCACCCAAACCAAGCCACTGAGAAGGCTAATCTAATTTACGAAGTGTTAAATGGGTATGAGGCTCATAGTGTTCTGCAGTATTTATAGACATCTAAAAAAATCTTTGCCAGCGAAATTCGAACCATGATGGACAAAGGGGGTCTACGAGAATCCCACCAAACCATCACCCTGCCCATGTTTCGAGGATATTTTCTCCTGGGTCTCTAGACACCCAGGTCCCCAAATATCTGAATCCATCTGGTTCCCACTTTAGGCCAAGTTCTGGTAGATGGACGTTGGAGTTTCTCCCCAGTCTGCCAAAAGAGAAGAGGTTCAATTTGGATTGATTGGTCTGTTGTCCTGATATTTTCCCAAATGCCTATAAGTTTGCTGGCATACATAGCACTGATTACACCGGGCCCTTTAGTTGCAATAATGCATCGTCTGCATGCAGGGGCACAGTACGTTACTGGGTGCCCACTTGAAATCCACAGGCCCCAAACCCTCTCACATCTTGGATGCAAGTGGCACCACCATTAATGAGAAGAGCATAGGGAAAAGCGGGCATCCCTGCCTGGATTGCCTGTCTAAGTTCTCCAGCCATTGAGTCCGTGAGAGCAATTTCACATAGCCATTAAATTTAGGCCATTCTTGATTTAGTACTATGATCTCTCTGGTGGCCATCTGTAAGAATGGATGTTGAGCAGTATGTTCAGACTTATCCAATTTGTGTCCAAGGAAAATCGATTCATTCCAAGCCATTCACAGTGCCACCAAAGTCTCTCCATTTTCATGTATGCAACAATGGGGCATATTCTCAAGGACTTATCGCCGATTTATCAGCACTTTAGCGCCACAAAAGTGGCGATAGACTTATCGCCCTATTCTCAAACTGGTGCAAACTGCCGATATCGCCAGATTACCAGCGATAGCTGCCGCAAAAAACATCGCCGCAGATGAGAGCGACAACTAACGCTAATGATATGCAGAGTAGGCGTTCCCGTGCAAAAACACACAAAAACACCACTTCGCGAGATTCTCAACGACCAGCCAGATCTGCGATTCGAAACAAGAACAGGCGATAAGGAGCGTTAGCAGCAGGGATTTAACACCTGCCTTTTGCTGGTGTTAAGCAGGACGACTACCTGCAGTATGAAAGGGAGTCCAGCCCAGAGCCACATCTGAAGACCAACAGATGCCATGGAGACACTGATCATGCAGCTCGGAGAACCAAGAGGGCCACAACACCCACCACCACCACTCCCAGGCCCCCTCCCGGACCACTCCCCCCGGATTACCACCTAGGCAGTGCAGGACAGCGGACGACCCTAAAACACACCAGCCCCAGAGACTCAACGCTAGAGGAAGCCATTGGCCAACACAGGCTCAAAAGGACAACCATCCACCGCATCCTGACCCACATTGCCCATAGGCTGACCGTACCAACCAAGCGGACAAAGCTGCTGGCTGTGCTGCACCTGTTGGCCCCTGGTGCCTCCCAACCAACAACTGCCGGAGTCAGAGGAGTCTCACAGCCAGCCCCATCAAACTCCCTCACATATGTCATGGATGCATGTCCACAAAAGCAACGGCGGGCCCCTGTATCCGCACCACACGATAGTTCCAATTCGCACTGCATCTGCGCAACCAACCCCAATGCCAGCCATGCTAGACACCTCCGTGGCCCATGCCCAAGATCGTAGTAACCGAAATGTGGGTGCGCCAGGTCATGAAGTCCAGTAGTCAACAGTAGTGTAAAAACAGAACTTTATTACAAATACACAAACAAACAAAACGAAAAGCTCAGCCAATGCGTTCCATTCCCAACGGGGAACTTTAACAGGGCAACGTGTCTTCAGAAACCTGTGGGAGAAATGGTGACAATGGTCAAACTTCCGTATAGTCACATGCCTAATCTGGTACAGTGTACTGCACTTGGACAAACCAGAATGCTCACAGACATGATAAACCATGCATGAGAAGACCGTAACAGAACTACGTGTGGCCGTAACCGTCGTAGGAATGAATATGAAGGTAACGACCACACGAACTGCTGTTACGGTCACATCATGCAGGACTCATCATACCTGAAAGCATCACGCTGTGTGTCAGCTCCATACCCCTGCCCCTCACTCCCCCCACACTGCGCACGAACATCTTGAGAGCACGCAAGGGAACTACGCCATAGCCGGCGTCACGCACGTGTTGGGGGCAATTCACAGCACACGTGTATGATTGTGCCCCCTGCCAACACTGCACACAATAACCGCAACAGCAACCACACGCATGCCATCACTGTGCATACAGAAGTGGACCACCGTGGCCTGTCCACCAATGTTGTCGCAAACTCCCCAGGCAGTGTGCATGATCCCCACATGTCCACAAGTCCGCCACCAACCAGCGCTTTGAGAATGGCCCCCATGGAAATGCACTGCCTACGGCAAGTACCAACTGAACACACCACACACCTCAACTCCACAATCCCCCAAATCACAACTGTGGGAATGCACACGTCACAAATCCACCACCAAAGTGACTACTGGATGTGTCTCAGTGTCCGCCACAACCTGCCCATAGGCCTACACACACGTGGCCGACCACCTTCAACGGGCACATTCACACTGGAGACGAGGTGGCTACGTCCCAAACCAACCCGCACACATCAAGTCATCGCATGCAGGGTCATGTCAGCAAGGGCGGCGCCCCCCACCCAGCCACGAGTCTGTCGCCGTGACCAGTGGTGCCTGCGCGATCCTGTGCGCCTGATGCACCCCAGCCCTGGTCCCCAGACCGGTCCTCCGCCCAGCAATGACTGGCCGCCCCTGCGCACCCAGGCCTCAATGCTCACCTGCCGCCATCGGCGTGTCTCCAAGAGGGCCCACCACGTGCCGGTGCATCCTCCTCAGCCGATCGCTGGATTCCGCGCCACAGGCCCCCAGCGCACCCTGCGGCACCGCACCGCAGAGTCATGTGTGTGCTGACTGCTGCCTGTGCGTACACTGCGGTCCAGCAGGGCACACTGTTCAATTTGAGTCTTGATTCGCTGGAAGCCGTATCGAGGCCAACGCATCATCACAGGCTGCACACCCGCTCAGCTCTTCAGGTGCCACTAACCCTGTGCAACGCAAGTCATCGTAATGTGGCGGTAGGCCCGTGCGGGCCACAGTGCAGTGGGTGCCACTGACCCTGTGCAACGCAAGTCATCGTCACGTGGCGGTAGGCCCGTTCGGGCTGCAGTGCAGCGGGTGCCACGAACTCAGTGCACCGCAAGTCATCGTCCCGTGGCGGTAAGACCGTGCCGGCCGCAGTGCAGCGGGTGCCACCAATTCAGTGCGCCACAAGTCATGGCCCCTTCATGATTGGGTCGCGTGGTGCGGACACCATCATGTCATCTCCGGCAGTGGGGAATGTGACGTGCTAGGCCCCTTTTATTGGCAGGGTCACATGTCCTGTGATGCCTGTGCTGGATGGGTGTGGTGTGGGTGTGAACCAGCCCTCAGGGAGTGGCTGTGGCATGCTGACAACTAGACCAGTGATCAGCAGATCACTACAGGGAAGACCTGGGACATGTAGCTTTGTCGTCCCCCCCTCTGAGCGTAAGCGGAGTGGACTGGCCTGGTGTATGGCAGGCCAGCGTAGGGGTGGGAACAATGAGCCTGGGGCTCTGGGCGTGCTTCAGTTCTGGGCTGGACATGGAAGTAACTGATGCTTGTGTCTCTGTTGTAGTGTCTACGCGACCCGGACCGCAATCGGCAATGTTGCACCCTGTGACTCAAGTCCCACGACATGAGCAACATGGATGTAAGGGGGAATCACTGACCCTACATTCATCCATACTCTCATACTTGAATGATCAAAGGCATGACACATCTGTGCGATTCTGAATGTTTAATTCACATCCAGTGGAGTGTTGCAGCTGGAGCAGTACACGGCCATGCAAACCCCATTTCACATTTTTGGCCCGTGGAGGGCCAGCCAGAGTCCTTCAGGGAATGACAAGTACATCGGAAGAGGAAGAGTTCAGTTCGCAGTCTGATCGCTGTGTCATTTGTAACCAAACAGAAAATGGCAGTCCATGTCGAGGTCCAAGGTGAGTGTCGTAGAATGTATCGGGGGACAGTGGAAGGTGATGATGCAAAGAGCAGAACCAAGCAGAAACAGGCCATATGGCGGAGATGAATGCTACTGCCTCCTCCTTACCAGTAAGGTTGATTCACCCGCATCTTCATCCTCTGATGTCACACGTGCCTCACACGTGGGTGGTGGTGGATTGCCTGCCACACTGTGAGGCACTGACACATCAGGGGGTGGAGATGTGGATGTAGAAGCAGCAGCAGCATTCATCTGCACAAGGCCTTGAGGCAGCAATGCCATGAAGATGTGCTGCATGGCATGGAAGAACCCGGCTACATCTCGCTGGTGTGCAGCCGTGGCAGCCATTCTTTCCGCCTACATCTGCTCCCTCTTCTCCATGATCCTCCGCATGTGTCCCAACTCCCGGCTGACATCGCTGGAGCCACTCTGACTGGACAGTTGTTCTCATCTCAGTATCATGACTCCAGCGATGTCAGCCATGGATCGTTGGAGAGCATGGAGCGGACTGTGGGTATCCGTTAGGGACTGTACGTGGTCCCTGATGGTACTCAGACACCCATGTATGGCATCAAGTTTGGCTGCCATGAGGTTGAACCCCACCCGCACCTGATCAGCCATCTTCTCCTGGACCTCTAACACACGGTGTTGGAATGCCATGTGTTGGTCATGGGGGTCCTGGGAGACAGCCGGGGTGGTGGGTGCTTCCTGCTGTGAGGTCGGTGCAGGGGGTGGGGTCTCCTTGATGCAGCTGGGCTGCCCTGCTCCTGGAGGTGAGGTGCCTTAGCTGTCGATGAGCTCTTGGAGGGCGTCGGTGTTGAAGGTGTGGAGGTCCTCTTCGTCATCAGTGAAGAGCTGTTGAGTCTGCTCTGCAGGAGGTGTTGGTTCTCCCTCTGCAATGTGAAGGGGAGATGCAGTTTAACATTGTGTTCACATGTATGTTGACGCATTGTACAAGTTTACATACAAACTGCATGACAATGTACATTGTGACTGTTTGGGAGGAGCTGCCTATTTGATGCGGGACAGTGAACATTTCGACAACATCACGGATGTGTGTTTGTACTTGTACACAGGGCCGGCGCTAGGCATGGGCAGCGTGGGCAGCTGCCCAGGGCCTCGCACTCAGCCCACCAGCATGGGGCCCCGAACCGATCGTGTGCCCTGTTGTTTCCCTGTCTCCATGTAATTAGGGTCCATGGGAGGGATCCCCTCCCTGGGCCTCAGGGATGGTGTCTGGAGGCCTGGGGGGGGGAGGGAGGGGAGAGAAGCTTCCCCTTGTTCCACTTGCAAGGAGACCCATTCAGAGACACTGCGGGAGGCCCGTTGTACAGGATTTTAGCGCCCCCACAGTGTTAACTTTCAGCCCACAAGCAATTCTTACACCTATCAGGCTGAAGGTGTGAGAATTGCTTGTGGGCTGAAAGTTAAAACTGTGGGGCCGCTAAAATCCTGTACAATGGGCCTCCCGCAGTGTCTCTGAATGGGTCTCCTTGCAGAGGGTCACTACGTAAATTAGAGGGGCCTCGCGCATTCCCTTAAATAAATTAGAGGGGCCTCGCGCATTCCATTTTGGCCCAGGGCCTCGCAAATCATAGGACCGGCCCTGCTTGTACATTATCATCTCACATTTCCCTGCTTTGCCAAATGTGATTGGCCAGTTTCTACACACAAGCAGCTGTTCTGTTGTGAACGTGTTGCAGTTTATACCACATTGTTGTCAATGTTGATGTGCTCTGAATGTTATGTGTGTGTGCTGCATTTTGGGAGAGTCGCCCCTGCAGCTCTGATTTGGCTGCCGCTTATCCCTTTCAGGCGGTGTGCCTTTGACTTCTGTGCTTATACGGTGCCGAGATGTTGCATTCTTAGGTAAATTGGGCTCTTGGTGGGAGTTGGGACTCTGGGGCATGGTTTGTCCGCAGATGTGTTGTTGATGTCAGGGGTTGTTTGTGCAGGTGGATGTGTCAGAGTGTGACCTGCTCCTTTACGGATGTGGTCCACACTCAGCCACCTCAGTGTCGTGGCGTGCAACATGTCATGATATATTGACTGCAGCCATGCTATTCGGCATGCAGTGTCACTTGCATTGTCAGTGTGGATCACAGACACGTCGCTTTGCTGGGTTTGGCACATGTGCATTGGTTGGTTGTGAGATTGGTGATGTGTGGGAAGGGCCCCTTCTGGGCACATGGTCGACGGGGGCCTACTTGCTGTTTCTAGGTGTGCTGCAGTGTGCCAAGGGGATCAGGGACATGATCCAGAGTCATTGTGGGTGTGCACTGTGCTGTACTTAATTGTGCATGTGTGCCATTGTGCTGATCTCCCCCCGTCCCCCCAGTCCCTGGTGGTTACTCACCATGTTGCTGTTGTGTCAGGTGACAGGTCATGTTGAGCAGTGTCTGGTCCCCCAACTCCTGCCACCGTCTCCCCACTGATGACTGTGGACACCATTTCCTCCATCTCATCCAGCTCCTCCTGTGGCGCTGGACTCCCACCTCCAGTCTGCATTGCTGCCTTCTGGTTGTTGGTGAGTTTCTGCTTGGTCTTGCGCTTCACATCATTCCAGCGCCTCTTGAGCTCTTCCATTATCCTCCTCAGCACTCTGACTGCATTCACCTTGTCCAGGATGGCCTGCCATGTTGCATTTTTTGTTGCCAATGACACAGTGGAGGTGACGAACAGTTGTTGATGGTGTTCTATCACCTCCGTGATCAGGATCCTGTTTTCCTCCGGACTGAACCGCGTCTTCCTCTTCTTCTTGTCCTTGCCCTTCCCTGTCCCCGAGGTCCAGGCTGCTCCTCCTGGGGGCTTGTTGGGTTCTGGCCGTCCTCTGTACCTGCTCCGGCTGCCTCCATTGTGCTTCGCTGTGGTTTTGTTTGTGTTTTTTTTTTCTGCTTTTGTAGTGATTTTTCCCGCCTGACGTGTGTGATTTGCAGGCCTGGCGCTGCTTTTCGCTGATTGTCTTATCGCGGTTGGTCCCATCGCAACTTTTTTCGCGTTCAGGTTTGGATTTTCATCGCCGTCCCGGTAATGTTATCGCGGACAATTGACGCGTTGTCGGGAGACTATCGCATGTTACCGCCGTGTTGAGAATACGATGTTAACACGGAGTTATTTTCCCGTGATAGACGGCAATATGAAAACTTGCGTTAACCTATTTTGGCGATGTTTATCGCACGTTCTTGAGAATATCCCCCAATGTATGCAACAGTTTCATCCCCGGGTCATTTTATCACTCTTCATATCTCTCTGCTGGTTCCATCCATCTGCAGATGATTTTATCAATCATCTAGAGAGACTCAAGATCAAGGAAAGTCTACATCAATCTAAGGAAAAGATGAGGGAAATTTTGACATTCATAAATATCCTGCCCCAACATATTCTGTTGAGGATAAAGTCTGATTGTCGATATGCTTTTTGCCACTTCAGTCCTCATATAATAAGTTCAAACCTCGAATCAATGGGCCATTTCGTATTACTCAGTACATCAATCCCATAGTTTTGAAGATTTCTCTGCCGCTGAATTGAAAAATTCATCCTGTCTTTAATGAACTCCAGTTGAAAACCTTGAAGAATAATCCATTTCATAGCATCTTTCTCAGATCTGGTACTATCTCAATCCAAGATCACCATGGAATGTGCAGTTAATGAGATTTATGATTCACAAATCTGCTGTGACACATTTCAGTATTTTTGGAAGATGCCACTTCTCTACATGCTCCTATGTTCATTTGTCCCTTTTTCAGATGATTTACCGAGAAAATTAGAGCTTTAAAAGATGAGGGTATACTGCTGTTCCTCTACAAGGACACTGAGACCGCCATAACAGAGTTCTAGGTTTGGTAATCAATCAATCAAACTATTCAATCAATCAGGGTTGGTAAAGCGTAGCTACTCACCCACGAGGGTCTCAAGGCGCTAGGGAGGAGGGAGTGCACCTCCGTTGAGTGCTGGGGTGTTCGGAAGAGCCAGATCTTGAGGTCCTTCCTGAACTGGAGCAGTGTAGAGACTTGTCAGAGGTGGAGAGGGAGGTCGTTCCAGGCCTTGGCTGCAAGGTAGGAGAAGGACTTTCCTCCCGTTCTGGTCTTGTTGATGTGTGGGATGGTGGCCAGAGAGAGGTCAGCTGATCGGAAGTGTCTCTTGGGTGCGTGGAAGGAGAGGCAGTTGTTTAGGTATGCTAGTCCGATGTTGTGGAGGGCCTTGTATGCGGGAGTGAGGAGCTTGAAGGTTATTCTTCTTTCAATGGGGAGCCAGTGGAGATTGCGGAGGTGTTGGGTGATGTGGTTGTGTCGGGGGATCAGTCTGGCAGTGGCATTCTGGACGGTCTAGAGTTTGCGAAGTAGTTTCTTGTTGATTCCGGCATAGAGTGCGATGCCGTAGTCCAGTCTACTACTGATGAGGGCTTGCATGACCGTTTTTCTGGATTCGGATGAGATCCACCTGAATGTTTTTCGGGGTATGAGGAGGGTTTTGAAGCAGGCCAAGGATACAGCGTTTATCTGGTTCATCATGAGCAATGAGTCAAGTATGATGCCAAGGTTTCGTGCGTTGTCCATTAGGGTGGGGGGTTTCCGAGGGCGGGGGGGCATGAGGTGTCGTCCCACGTGGAGGAGGTGGAGGCAAGGATGAGGACTTCTGTTTTCTAGGAGTTGAGTTTCAGGCAGCTCTTCTTCATCCAGGTGGCGACGGTTTTGATCCCTTCTTGGTGATGTTGGGTTCTTTGGTGAGGGAGAGGATGAGCTGGGTGTCGTCGGCGTAGGAGATGATGTTGAGCCAGTGGTTTCTGACGATGGTTGCGAGAGGACCATGTAGATGTTGAAGAGGGTGGGGCTGAGGGAGGATCCCTGAGGCACTCCAATCTGGCCTCTATTGGTTCCGAGAGGTAGGGCGGGTTTCTGACTCATTGAATTCTGTCTGTGAGAAATGAGCTTATCCAGTCAAGAGCCTTTCCGCGGATGCCCGCTTCGTGGAGTCTGGTGGATAGTGTGTGGTGGGAGAAGGTGTCAAAGGCAGCTGAGAGGTCCTGGAGGATGAGGGCTGCCATTTGTCCCTGGTTGACGAGGGAGCGGATGTCTTCGGTGGCGGCGAGTTGGGCGGTCTCAGTGCTGTGGTTACTGCGGAATCCGGATTGGGAGATGTCCAGGACGTTGTTGGCTTCGGTAAAGTTTGCTTGCTGGGTGTTGACAGCCTTTTCGATGACCTTGGCTGCGACTGGAAGCAGGGAGATGGGCCTGAAGTTCTTGAGGTCCGTCTGGTCTGCGGAGGGTTTCTTCAGGAGGGGGTTGACCTTGGCATGTTTCCAGTCTTCGGGGAATGTGGCGGTTTTGAGAGAGCAGTTGATTTGCACAACTTTACCTGTTAAAAGCCTAAAACCTCTGTATGGAACCTCTTAAGAGGAAAAGGTGCTTGGAAAAGATTATTTATTTCAGGAAACCATTTACCTACCTTCTGGAAACCTCCTTGCTGTATTTCTGTCCCATAGTTATCCAGGAGGATGCAGATCTGAACTATATCACCATTCACCATTCCAAATACAAGATGGTGGGGGGAGTGGATTCCTTCCCAATTCAAAATCGCTCCTGTACTTCCTGTGATGCCACTTCCTGTTTCTTTAGTATAAAATCTGCTGAATACAGGGGAAGGTGTGCCGCAACACAGTCTGTAGATTTTTGTTGTTGTCTTCTGGCACCTCGGTACAGAATTTTGCCCCATTGCTTTTTCATCAAGATTTTTCTGGGATTCTTCTGCAAGTCTGTCCTGCACATTTCCTTATTCTGTATTCTTCTCTACTTAGTTAAGAGTCCTGATTCTCATCTTTGCATCAACTCCTAATCTTGTTCTGTGTTATCTTCTGCCATCTGCCTCTAGAGGCTTTTTCACTCTGAGGGGCATATTCTCAAGAACGTGTGATAACCATCGCAAATTTAGCTTAACGCAACTTTGCATATCGCAGTCCATCGCGAGAAAATAACACCATCTTAACGTCCAATTCCCAACCCTGCGGCACCATGCGATAGCAGCATGATAACCCGCCAAATGACCGCGTAAAAACCAACGCGACAAACAAAAAATGCGAAACACGATCGCCCAAAAAGTTGCGATGCCACAAAGCGCGATACCAAAATCAGCGAAAACCAGCGACAGGCCTGCAATACCCACGCGTCATGCGTGAAAATGCACTATAAATGCAAAAAACAAACAAACCCCAAAACCAATCCAAACTGCGTAGCACCATGGATGCACCCGGACCGAGTGCAGAGGACAAGCCGTACTCCACAAGCCCCACGGAGGACCAGCATGGAACCCCGTGTTCGGGGGAGCGCAAGGAGAAGAGGAAGAGGAATACGGGGTTCAGTCCGCAGGAAGACCGGATCACCGTCACAGTGGTGATAGAACACTACCAACAACTGTTCGCCAACATGTGTTTCATCGCATTTTGCTGCTGTAAGCCTTGACTTCTTCAGGGCTAAGAAATATATGTAAACAATATGGGAATTGTAAGTACCCAACAGAGATCGTTCCTAATATCACATTCACCACTGTAAAAAAAGCATCCAAGACACTTCGGTTCATGTTGCTTACCAGAACCTGTGGAAACCCATGCTAATGTACAATAACAATAAAGCGGTCTGTGGCTGTCTGGTGCATTGGTGGTTCACAAGTGATGTGTGCACATATTATGTAGAGTCATAGTTTCTGCGGAATCACATCACACTTGTAATGTCATAGTCAATGGGAGAAAACATATACAGGTAAAATTGTGACTTTCGTGGTCTAGTGCACGGTGAGTCTATTATTGTTAAGACAAAAAGTGGACATCCCCTTAATGTTGCCTATTATCAATAGAGATGAGACTATTCAAAACAAGGGAAATACCTAAAGTGTTCTCGGCGCAGATCCTACAGGAGATGAGACAAAATATGTACAAAAAGGACTCAGTATTGTATTTGAGTACCCAGCGGTGTCCAGCATTAATTGCCACTTAGGACTGCAGATAAACCAACCTTAGTTTCGGATTTAATTCCGTCCCGAAATGGGTTCAAGATACAAAGCGTCCCTGGCTGAGGGACCCATCATGTCATTCCTAGTGCTAGTATAATGTGCTGGTACACGTTTCTGTAGTAGTAGTGAGAGCTCCGGCGTCTCCCTGATCAAGTCCTCCCACTTGCGTGCTACCCCATCTTGGAAAAAATCACCCAGCTTAAGTATGCCTACACGTGTCATTGTGTGGAGCACATCCCTTTCCCTACCAGTTGGGAACCAAGTGTACCAGTCCAGTGGCATTAGTGGTGAATACATGAGTGCGCCCGCCTGAGTCTCCGGACGTCTATGCCACGCCTGCGCAGTGGAGTTTAGAGTCCAGGACACCATGTCGGCGTGTGGGAGGCTTAAACAGGATCTGTGGGAGCATGACAGTGTCTGCTGCGAATCACTGACATAATATCGGCAGACACAATATCGACCTACACTTTTATCGACACACAATTATCGACAACAACAATATCGACACTACATACTTATTTAAAAAACAACAATATCGAAACCACAATATCGTTCTACAAAAATATCGACCTCAAAAACATCGTACACATTATTATCGTGTTAAAAAATATCGAACATTAATAAAATACATACACCATATCTACAATATCGACCACAAGCATATCGACAACAAAAATATTGTTTTTTCAAATTATCGATTTTTCTAAACTTGAATAAACATACAAAATTAAACATCATAAAGACAAAAAAATACCTAAACATACATTGCATATCAAATTAAATTAAACACATATTTTTTAACAATAATAAATACATAACAAAACTAAAACTATAAAGCACACTATTTAAAACATTAATACATATATACTTTCAAAATATCAAATCATTTTCTTGCACTTCATATATAATATAAAACACAAACAAATATTTGTAAACAGAAACAGGAAAAAAAAAAAACAGACTCTTAATTAGCGTTCTCCATATAAGGAAAACAACTTATTTATTTATTTATTTATTTAAAAGTTTTGTAGAGCGCCTGAATCACCCCCGAAGGGGTATCTCTGCGCTAAGCGGACCAACGAGCGAGCAAAGACAGACTAAAATAGGGAGGCTTTAAGCAGTTTCCTGAAACGTAAATAGTCCGGGCATTGTCTGAGTTGTAAGGGGAGCTCATTCCAGTAAGATGGGGCAAGGAGGGAAAAGATTTCCCACCAAGTCTAGCTTTCCTTACCCTTGGAACCTGTAAAAGAAATTTACAGCTGGATCTCAATGTCCTGTGTGGAGAATATGGCTTCAGTTTGCACGAGATGTAAGAAGGGCCCTTGTTATGGATGGCTCTATAGACTATGCAGCCGGTCTTAAACTTTATCCGCTTACGGACTGGTAGCCAGTGAAGTCTGCGAAGCAGCAGCAAAGAAGGGGTTCTAGGCAAGGAATTCGTGAGAAGCCGAGCCGCAGTATTCTGGACCACCTGAAGTCTATCAAGGGAAGACTCGTTTGCAGAGAGCAGAAGAGCATTACAATAATCAAGGCGGCCCAAAATCATGGTCTGAATAAGAGGTTTCCGAGTATAATCCGGCAGAAAAGGGAAAACTTCGGCGTAGCATGCCCAACACATAGAAGCAATTGCTAACAGTTCGGGAGACATGCTCCTTCAGAGTAAGAGTCTGATCAAGATGGATGCCCAGATTCTTAACAGAAGTTTTGGGAGTAGGGGGTGGCCCGAGAGCGGGTGGCCACCAATTCGGAGACCAGAGTAGAGGGCTTCTCCGAATAACATTACCTCGGTTTTCCCTGCATTCAATTGGAGGAAATTTTTTCTCATCCAAACTGAAATGGCAGTCATTCCTTCGGCGAATGATGACAAGGCATATGTTGAGGTTTTATCAAAAGTGAAGAGAAGCTGAGTGTCATCTGCGTAAGAGATGGGCAGAAAACCATGACTCCTGAGTAAGTGGGCCAAGGGGGCAATATAGATGTTAAAAAGCGTAGGGCTTAAACATGAGCCTTGTGGTACACCCTTGGTCAGTTCCGAGGTCTTAGAACGGAATGGGCCCAGGTTGACGGTCTGAGTTCGAGATGACAGAAAGCTAATCATCCACTGTAGGGCCGAACCCTGGAGTCCGATCTCCCTCAGTCTCATGAGCATAATCTGGTGGGATATAGTGTCGAATGCCGCGGAGAGATCCAATAGCACAAGTATGGTGGACTGGCCACTATCCAGAGTCATTCTGATGTTATCCGTGACTTCCAGTAGGGCCAGTTCTGTGCTATGATTAGGCCTAAAACCAGATTGCGAAGAGTCCAGGCAATTATTGGTTTCGACAAAGGTAGAAAGATGTAAATTAATATATTTTTCCAAGACCTTGCTCATATGAGGCAAAAGGGAGATGGGCCGAAGATTAGACAAATCAGTCATAGAGGCCTTGGAATTTTTCCGAATTGGAATGACCTGTGCCGCCTTCCAGGTTTGAGGGAGATAGCCCTCTATCAGGGAGAGATTAAGGATGGTACTGACATAAGGGGAAAGTACATTTGCCAGGAGGGCGGCTACTTTTGCGGGGATGACATCTAATGGGGAGCCTGATTTGACTGATCGAAGAAAATCAGCCACCGTTTCATTGGTCATAAGAGGAAATTACTTAACATTTGTGAATCTGATACTGGGGAAACCTCAGAGAAAAGGGGAGAAGTAATGGGTATTTCCTCAGTGGGAGCCATTTTATCGTATATTAGATCAATTTTATTAGTGAAATGCAGAGCAATGCTATCACATAAAGATTGTGAGAAAGTCTCTAGCTTTTCACACGCCCTTGGATTGGTAAAGGACTTTAGTATCTGAAATAGGGCTTTAGGCCTATTTTCAGCAGAGTTGAGTTGCTGGGCTATAAACTTTTTACGTGCTCCTTTTATACTACTATGGTAGGAGGAGATGGCAGCCTTAAAAATTCCTTTATCTTTTAAATTGTATGACCTGCGCCAACGTTTCTCCAAGTTTCTACATTTACGTTTTTCTGTACGCAGCTCTGGGGTAAACCAGGGTTGGGTACGTTTTGTGGCGCTGGACACAGGTCTGAGTGGCGCTATTAGATCAAAGGTCCTAGTAACAATTGAATTCAACCTTTCTAATCCCTCCTCAATATTAGTAGGAACGTCGTAGGTTTTACAAACAGGAGAAAAAGCTGCCTGGAACTTATCAGGAGAGATCTTATACCATTGTCTGCGAGCTACCGGCAAATGCTCAGTATTTTTGGCCATAGCCTGTCTCCCTGGATGGTAAATTCTATGGACGAATGGTCTGTCCAAGTCAAGGGTTGTGGACTTTCACATCTGATACCAGAGTTGTTAGAAAAAATGGCATCTAGAGTGTGGCCAGCAGTATGCGTCGGACCCTCATTGAGTTTAGTGAGGCCTAAAGAGGCAAGATCAGAGAGAAGTGTTACTGTGTCAGGAAGGTCTTCTACTTCACTGTGCACATTAAAATCACCCAATAACAGAAACTCCTTAGATGAAATAACATGAGGAGCAATAAGTTCGGGTCAGCTGGATAGAGAATTCTTTCAGCGGGCCGGGGGGGCGATATACCAGGGCACCTTTCCAGCTTAATTGGGGGTGAAGGTCTATACGGAAGATCATAATTTCAATTTTGGAATTGCTCCGTTGCTCGAGTACAGTGACTAAAATACTGTCTCTGTGAACTAAAGCAATTCCACCCCCTGTTTTTGAGGGTCTGTCTAGTCTAAGAAACCTGTAATCAGTGGGGAGTGCTAAAGAGATAGCCGGTGTAGAGTGGGGTTTGAGCCAAGTCTCGGTCAAGAATCCCAAATCCGGAGAGACCGAACTTAAAAATCCCAAATTTCTGTCGTGTGTTTGGGGAGGGATCTCACATTACATAGGACTCCCTTCCAACCTATACTGGTACCAGAATTAGGTTTAATAAAAGCCTTGCTAGGGACCGGGGAAGGGGAGAGGGTACATGTGTGCTTGGGATGGGTTAAGGGAAGAGGGCTTCTATTTGCAACATTGCTGCTCTGGATGCAGTTCTGCGACTGGCAGTAAATACAAGAAAAAGGGCCTTCTATAGTCGGCCATGATAAAGGACAAAACAATTAAAAAAATATAAATGAACCAATCAAAACACACAATATTAAAACCAACCACTAAAATTAAACTAACAATTTACATAACACTATAAAAAGCAACAAAAATTACTCTTATTTTACACCTCAAACAAAGAAGACTAAAGAAGGCGAAACTCTGCTAGTTTTCTACAACATTGAAGAACATCATCAAACCAAAAACATCTATAAATCTACTAAAAGTAAGTAAAATAAAATATACTAAATAACACTTAAGGTAATGTTCTGAAAAGATTTACTTGCATCCTCAAAGAAGTAATTTATATCTTTATTCTACTTTATGTTTCCCCTACAGACAACTAAAACACAACAACAAAATTATAGAAGATACCCTTAAAACAACCAACCTAAAAAAGTAAGTATTCTCCAAAATGCATTAAATAAACCTGTAAAACACTCTATACTGAGGGTAGATTTTTGGAGGTGCCTCCATAAGCATTGATTAAAATGGTAATAACACCCTTGAATAGAATGGTAATAACACCCTTGAATAGAGGTATGTGGGTATGTTTTGAGTATAGCATTTATCATAGATTGTTCGAAATCTATAATCATTTTTTGTGGGAAATAATCATTGGTTTCCAGTTTAATTTTATTAAACCCAAAATCCATCCCAAAACACACACCGCACACCATTCTAAAATGTTGTGTATCAAATAGTAATATCTGCTTTTTTCCCCACAGAATAAAAAACAAATTAAGAACATTTAACACAGAAAGAATAGAAATCATCATTTTCAAACATCAAGTTACAAACTTTGTAAGTATATAATTAAAAATGTTTTATTTCTAAATATTATCATCTATAACAATATTTTTAATATTTCTTATATGCATTTATTATAGATATCTCAACATCACAATGACAGAAGGTGCACAATTCATTACATCACAAAAAGGCAAAATGTTATTGTGTTATATGGGATATGTGTACACTCAGGAGAAACAAACTGGGCTTAAAGTAAATTGGACATTTTCTAAATATTATTCCAATAAATGTTATGGACGTGCTACTACCAGAGAAGCAACTGTACTATACACCAGGGAACATAATCACCCTCCTAATGTTACGGAGATTGAAGTTAGGGGTGCACTAGAAACTATTAAAGAGGCTAGCACAAGCTCTCAAAGACCAACAAGTGCAATTCTAAAAGAACAACTACCTACCATCCCCAAAGAAGCAACTGGACAAATGCCATCAATTGCTACATTAAAAAGGACCAAAGCACGTACAAAAGGGCAACAACGACTCCCACACCGAGTCCTAAAACTTTTGATGAAGTAATAATTACCCCAGAATTGTCTATTACTTTCAATAAAGAACCATTTATTCTCTACGATAATAAAAGTAATGAAAAGAGAATAATAATGTTTGGCACAGCACTAAATTTAGTAAAGCTTCAGCAAGCTGAAGTATGGATGATGGATGGTACTTTCTCAATATGTCCCAAACCCTTCTTCCAACTGTATACTATCCATGGACTACATCAAAATTGCAACATTCCCTTTATTTACGCCTTGCTGCCACAAAACACAATGCAACCTATATAGAGATCCTAAATAAAATTAAAAAGGAAACCAATGATTATTTCCCACAAAAAATTATTATAGATTTCGAACAATCTATGATAAATGCTATACTCAAAACATACCCACATACCTCTATTCAAGGGTGTTATTACCATTTTAATCAATGCTTATGGAGGCACCTCCAAAAATCTACCCTCAGTATAGAGTATGCAACTAACACAACTTTTCAATTTCAAATTAAAAAACTAATTGCATTAGACTATGTTCCAGTAACAGATGTTGCTGAACATTACAATTTACTACTAGAAAGCCCTTTTTATCAACAACATGAACAACAATTAAGGCCACTACTGGACTACTTTGAAGACACCTGGGTTGGCAGATTACATAGATCTGGCCATAGGAGATAACCCAAATTTCAAATTCCCTGGTGGAATGTATATACTAGCACACTTAACCAACAAGCTAAAACTAATAACGCTGTTGAAGGATGGCATAATGCCTTCCAACAAACCACAGGAAGAGTCAGACCAACACTTCACAAACTAATAACTTCACTACAAAAAGAACAAAGCTATCAGGAACTCCGAATGCAGCAATCTATCATGCAACTACAACCAAAAACCTCTAAACAAACAAAACAAATGTACCAATACCTTCAAGAGCAAGTTAAACTATATCATAGTACAAGAGGCCTAGGGGGATATTCACAAGAACGTGTGCTAAACAACACAAAAAAATGTTAACGCAACTTTACACATCGCAGCCTATCGGGGGAAAATAACCCCGTGTCAACGTGGAATTCACAACAAGGCGGTACCATGCGATAGTCTGCCGAAACCGTGGACAATGTCCGCGATACAACAACCGCGACGGTGATAAAAACACAAACCTCAACGCAAAAAAACATGCGATGGGCCAAAGCGCGATGAGGAAATCAGTGATAAGCAGCGCCAGGCCTGCAATACACACTTGGCAGGCGGGAAAAATCACTATAAAATTTGAAAAAACACACAAACACAAAATGACCAACACCCAAGCACCATGGAGGCAGCCAGAGCAGGCGCAGAGGACGAGCGCAATCCCACAAGCACCCCGACGACCAGCCTGGGACCTTGGGGACAGGGAAGGGCAAGGACAAGAAGAAGAGGAAGACGAAGTTCAGTCCGCAGGAAAACAGGATCCTGGTCACGGAGGTGATGGAACACCATCAACAACTGTTCGTCACCTCCAACGTGTCATTGGGCACCAAAAATGGAATATGGCGGGACATCGTGGACAAGGTGAATGCCGTCGGAGAGCACAAGAGGTCAATGGACGAGGTCAAGAGGCGATGGATTGACATCAAGCGCAAGACCAAGGAGAAACTCACAGCCAACCAGAAGGCAGCAATGCAGACTGGAGGTGGGAGCCCATGGAGGAGCTGGTGTCAACAGTCATCAGTGTGGAGACTGTGGCCGGAGTCGGGGGCCCGGACACTGCCTGACAGGACACAACACAACCGCAAAGGGTGAGTGACCACCAGGTACTGGGGGACGGGTGGAGATGGCCACAATGGCACACATGCACAATCAAGCAGAGCACAGTGCACACCCACAATGACTCTGGATCATGGCCCTGATCCACAGACTGTCACAATGTACAATGCCATGCTGTCTGAATGTGAACCTGTACCATGCGGCTACATACATGCGGACACATTGTAATACACCATCTCCCCTTCACATTGCAGGGGCACCGTCAACACCTCCTGCAGAGCAGTCCCAGCCACTCTTCACTGATGACGAGGAGGACACCCCCAGCATCGACACCCAAGCCCTCCAGGACATCATTGACATCATCCGCAGCTCACCTCCAGGATCAGGGCAGCCCAGCTGCATCGAGGAGACCCCACCCACTACCCAAACCACCCAGCAGGAGGCACCCACAGCCCGGCAGTCTCCCAAGACCCCCAGGAACAACACATGGCCTTCCAATGCCGTGTGCTGGAGGGCCAGAGGGAGACGGCTGAGCAGGTGCGGGTGTGGTTCGACCTCATGGCTACCAAACTGGACGCCATCCATGGGTGTCTAGGTCCCATCAGGTACCAGCTCCAGTCGCTAACGGACACCCATGGCCCACTCCATGGTCTCCAACGAGCCCTGACTGACATCGCTGGAGTCATGACTCGGAGACAAGAACACCTGTCCGCTCAGAGTGGCTCCAGCGATCCCAGCCGTGAGCTGGCACACATGCGGAGGCTCATGGAGGACATGGTGTGGATGGAGGCAGAAAGGATGGCAGCCACCACTGCACATCAGCGAAATGTAGCTGGGATCTACCATGCCCTGAAGATCCTCATCATGGCATTGCTGCCAAAAGGCGTGGCGATGATGAATGCTGCTGCCACACACCATCCACATCTCCGCCCCCTGGTGTGTCAGTGCATCCCAGTGCGGCAGGCGTATCCACTCCGGCACCTGATGTGTCACTGCCACACAGTGCAACCGACAATCCTCCTCCGGCCCCGATGTGTCAGTGGCACACAGTGCCGCAGCCGGTACTGCACCACCCACAGGTGGGGCAGAGCACACATCCGAGGACGTGGATGGGATTGAGGTGAGAAGTAGGCACTAGCATTCATTTCCGCCACCTGGCCTGTTTCTGCTTGGTGCCGCACATGGCCCCATGACCTTCCACTGACCCCCGATACACTCCGCTGCACTCACCTTGGACCGCGACATGGACTGCCATATCCTGTTTGATGACCAATGACACGGCGACCAGACTGTGGACTGTACCCTTCCTCTTCCGCAGTACGTGTCATCCCCGGATGGACTCTGGCTGGCCCTCCACGGGCCCATATTGTGTAGTGTGCTCGGCATGGCCCTGTACCGCTCCAGCTGCAAAACTCCACTGGATGTGCAATAAACATCCAGAAACGCACTGCTGTGTCATGTCTTTCATCATTCATGTATGAATGTGTGGATGAATGTAGGGACAGTGATTTCCCTTATGTCAATGATGCTCATCTAGTGGGATGCCAGTCACAGTGTGCTACATTGCCTATTGTGTTCCGGGTGCCGTGGACACTACAACAGGGACACACGCATTAGTCACTTCCTTGTCCGGACATGGACTGAACCACACCCAGAGCCCCTGGGTCATTGTTGCAAGCCCTGTGCTGGTCCGGCGTACGCCAGGCCAGACCACTCCGCTTACGCTCCGAGGGGGGGCCCACATAGCTACATGTCGCAGGCATACACGCTGGTGGTATGCAGGTCACTGGTCTAGCTGTCAGCATGTCACGGCCACTCCCTGAGGGCAGGTTTGCACACACACCACACCCATCAGGCACAGGCGTCACAGGCCATGTGACCCCACCAATATAAGGGGCCAACAACGTCACATTCCCCACTGCCGGTGGTGACTGGATGACGGATGCCCATGAGTTGTTGCGCACAGGGTTAGTCGCACCCGAAGCCTTGCGCCCGTCACGGGCCTACCACCACGTGGCGCTGACTGGGGTTGCACAGGGTTAGTGGCACCCGAAGCCTTGCGCCCGTCACTGGCCTACCACCATGTGGCGCTGACTGGGGTTGCACAGGGTTAGTGGCACCCGAAGCCTTGCGCCCATCACGGGCCTACCACCACGTGGCGCTGACTGGGGTTGCACAGGGTTAGTGGCACCCAAAGCCTTGCGCCCATCACGGGCCTACCACCACGTGGCGCTGACTGGGGTTGCACAGGGTTAGTGGCACCGAAATAGCTGGGCGGGTGTGCAGTCTGCGATGATGACATGTGCACTGATGTGGCCTCTGCCATTGATGACTCAGGACTCAGCATCATGTGTGGGACCTGCTGGGCCGCGGGGCGGGTCCGCATGATGTGGACCATGCCATGGTGGCGGGACTGGGGCCTGGAGCTTGCACGGGCACGTAGTGTGCCCACTGGTGGACACACCGTTGGCAGCAGGTGAGCAGTGGGCCCGGGGTGCGCAAGTGCGGACAGCCAGCGCTGGCCGGCGGGAGGGGGTGGGGTGCAGCTGCATGCGTGCGCAGGGACGGACAAGCATTGTTGCTGTGTGCTGTGTGATGGACTCTGCCATGATTGACTCTGGCCTCAATTACAGATTGCAGACCTGGTGGCTTGCAGTGTATCCCGGCACATGGTTGGAGACACACCGGTGGCAGCAGGTGAACAGTGGGCCTGGGTGCGCAGGGGCGGCAGTGTCTCTCTCTCTCTCCCTTCCTTCCCTTCTCTCTCTCTCTCACTCTCTCTCCTTTCCTTCCCTCTCTCTCTCACTCTCTCTTTCCCTTCCTTTCCTTCTCTCTCTCTCACTCTCTCTCCTTTCCTTTCCTTCCCTCTCTCTCTCACTCTCTCTCCTTTCCTTCCCTCTATCACTCTCTCTCTCACTCCCTTCCATTCCTTCTCTCTCTTTCTCTCTCTGCCTTTATTTCCTTCTCTGTTTCTCTGTGTCTCGCTCCTTTGATGTGCGCATGACACACATTCTGATTTTGTGCTTTATTTTCCAGGCTGTGACATCGAGACTTACCCGACAGGAGTCTTCCGCATTGGTGTTTTGTGTTGTATTTCAATAAAGTTTTTGGTTGTTACTTCAGTGCTGTGTGACTGTTTCTCATTCTTCTGGCCACACATGTGTGTTATTTTTTGACAATGTGCATCATCATGCGCTTTTTGTGGCTCTTGTGTCGTGAACGGTATGTGTATGTCCGGGGGAGGGGGCCCCGGGGGGGGGCTGGGGGTGGTGGCGGTGGGTGTTGTGGCCCTCATGGGTATCGGAGCTGCATGATCATTGTCTCCATGGTATCTGTGGGTCTTCAGGTGTGGCTCTTGGCTGGGCTCCCTTTCATGCTGTAGGTAGTCGTCCTGCTTAACACCAGCAAAAGGCAAGTGTTAAATCCCTGGTGCTACCGCGGCTTATCGCCTGTTTTTGGTTCGCATCGCAGATCTGGCAGTTCGTTGTGAATGTGGTGTTGTGGTTTTTTCATGTGTTTTTGCACGGGAACGCCTACTCTGCATCTCATTAGGGTTAGTTGGTGGTGTCCACCGTGGAGATAAATTTTGGGGCAGTTATCGCGGGAATAAAACACAACAATAAAACATAACATTATTTACCTCCCACAATTAATTAATTTTCTTAAACTTACCGTGTTTGTTGTTGTTGATTCAAAATGCCACATCTTGTAAAATAATCCAGAGAGGTTTGAATAAAATATCCTTAAAAAGTTTCCCCCCAAAAAATGGAAAAATACAGCTGTAGTAAAAATATAATCGTCTATTGATAAATCCACAATCTTGAATCCATCAAAAACCCGAAAAATATTTTTTAGAAAAGAAACGCTCCAGGAAAACTGAAAAATTATGTAAGTGTATCTAAAATATTAGCTTATAAAACTAATATACACTTCCATAATTAAAAAAACGCAATTTTCCGGCAGCCGAAACTTCTTTAAATTAAAACTTAGAAAATAAAGATACAAACATTCCCACCCACACAAAACAACACATAATTCACTTAATAACATTACTACTAACATTGTACTATCAAAATAAACACATTAAACACTCTAACTTAAACCTTTCTAACTAGGCCTCTATTACGAAAATCGCGATAAACAGTATATACCTAAGTATTGCGTATAAAATATCATTACATCAGTAACAAATCTCTAAACACTGTAAACAAACTCTAACTACCTTCAAAATAACTTTAAAATATAATTAAATTAAAGAAAATAAATCTTACCTGGCTCGACGTGAAGCAGCTTCCAACCGCAAGCTTCTCCCCTTCCAAATGACCCAAAACAACAGCGTGCGGTTACAAAATAGAACACCCAAACAAATATGGCAGCTTTAAACATACAAAATTAATACACTTTGGGGCTGATTCCGATCTCGGCCGGTAGTGCTCCGAATCGGATTCGGCTTTACCGGATCCGATTCGGAGCCCTGTTTCCCGACCGAACCGTACGCGGGTCCGGCCGAGCGAGTACGATGCGAAATCGCCGACCGACTCGTCCGGGCGTCCCGACCGCTCCGACCGACTCGCTCCCGGCTCGAACCGCTCCGACCGACTCGCTCGGACTCGACTCGCACCGCGCAATGGAGACGTTTCCCGGCCGGGTAAGTACGATGCGCGCCGCGAGCAGTCCGACCGAGCCGCGCACTCCGGCTCGAAAGAGCTGTCGGAGCCGTACTTTGGGGGTCCGTGTCGGACCCCCTGTACGCGTAGCCGCGCGAGTCGCACACAGGGGGACCCGCTGGGTCCCCTACCTGTGCGTGTACGGCGCGAATCGCTTCGCCGCGTACCCGCTGTAGGGGGCGCCCTTGTCCGACTCGCACCCATTGAGTCAATGGGAGCCCGCGTACGCGTTGTACGACCGGCTCCCATTGACTTCAATGGGAGTCCGACCGACTCGAGTCCGATAACATACGGCCGCATCGTACTCGTTCGGTCGGACTGCACGGGTCCGATTCGGTCGGAAATCTCTCCGGGTCCGGCTCGGTCGGAGAAATTTCCGGCCCGAATCGGAATCGACCCCTTTATGTAATAAAAATTTGTTTTCACATATTATAAATGTTATTATATTTAATGTAATAACTAGAAATAATATGTAATTTTTTTAATGCATTTCATTATGTTAAAACTTTGTAAAATTATAATAATAAATATAACACATATAATATTTATTATTATAATTCCATAAACAGCAACATATGTATAAAAATTGTTTTTTTACCGTACAACATTTTCATATTATTATAAAAATATACATTGTTGTAAAAATTTACAATGTAAAACATATGTAATAATTAATAATATTAATATTTAATATATTAATATTAGTAATTTACATTTATTATATGATTATAAAAAAAGTTTACTTCTCTCATTTACATTAGAAATGTTTAAAATTTATTTTCTTAAAATATTACCAATATATGTGATTATATTAAACAATATGAATAATACAAAACAATTATTGACAATATTTTCTAAAACAATGTGATATTTTGAAATGTATAAAAACTTTTCTAAATGTACAGTAATTTATATCAATAATTAATTTACAAATATATTAAAAACTGAAGTCATGTACGAAAATATGTATAATTTATGTTTGTTGTATAATTATTTTAAAAATACTATTATGTTATTTCTGCAATAAAGTACAATTATTATTTTGTCATTTATTGTTTTTATATCTAATAAAACATGATACTTACATTTACATACTATCTTTTCTTCCTAATAAATAATTTACAAAATTATTATGTGTATTTTATTGTGTACCATTTCATATTTTATAAAGCAATATTTTTCAAAACATAGATTTTTATAAATTACAATATATTAAACAATGTATCATAATATATATTTTATCTTTATTATTTTCATACGCATTTTTTTTTTAAAGTAAATATGTATACTACTTTAAAAATTATAAATATTTTATAATATTTTATAATAATTATTTATCCAAAATTTCTTTAACAACTCCACTTTACATTAATACAATGTACATACTAACCACTAAACTTAATATAATTACTATTTTCACTGCAGTCTGAATTAAATTCATGTAGGTGCTGGACACTAAACTTAATTAATTTACTATTCCCACTCCAGTCAGGATTAAATTGGGGTAGGTGCTGGACACTAAACTTAATAAATTTACTATTCCCACTCCAGTCAGAATTAAATTGTGGTAGGTGCTGGACACTAAACTTAATTAATTTACTATTCCGACACCAGTCAGGATTAAATAGAGGTAAGTGCTGGACACTAAACTAAATTAATTTACTATTCCCACCCCAGTCAGGATTAAATTGGGATAGATGCTGGACACTAAACTAAATTAATTTACTATTCCCACTCCAGTCAGGATTAAATTGGGGTAGGTGCTGGACACTGAACTTAATTAATTTACTATTCCCACTCCAGTCTGATTTAAATTGGGGTAAGTGCTGGACACTAAACTAAATTAATTTACTATTCCCACTCCAGTCAGGATTAAATTGGGGTAGGTGCTGGACACTAAACTAAATTAATTTACTATTCCCACTCCAGTCAGGATTAAATTGGGGTAGGTGCTGGACAGTAAACTAAATTAATTTACTATTACCACTCCAGTCAGGATTAAATTGGGGTAGGTGCTGGACACTAAACTTAATTAATTTACTATTCCCACTCCAGTCTGATTTAAATTGGGGTACGTGCTGGACACTAAAGTAAATAATTTACTATTCCCACTCCAATCTGAATTAAATTGGGGTAGGTGCTGGACACTAAACTTAATTAATTTACTATTACCACTACACTAACTAATACATTTAAGTAGGTGTTGGATATTAAAATTAATTCATTTACTATTTCCACTCCAGTTACTATCAAATGAATTAGGGGCCCATTAGGATAACGGGCGGATCGCCACCGCCGGCTGTGGCGATCCGCCCGCCACATGTCTCTGGTACTCCCCCGCCATATTAGTATGGCGGGGGGCACCACGGCGGACGGAAAGACCGTCCGCCGCTTTTCCGCCGGTCGAACTGTCAACCGGGCGGAAAAGGTTCACAATATGGTGGCGGTGTCTGCAAGACACCGCCATTCATATTATGATGTATGCGGTGATTGACCTTTCCATGGTGGTGATGCCGCCATAAAAAGGCATGCGGTCATTGACATTGGGGGCCCATTGTGGGCCCCCAGGGTGTTGGGGGGGTGCACCCTCATTACAATGCACTATGTGGCAGGCACCACGTGGTGCCTGCCATGTTGTGCATGGCAATGCTGTGCACAATCCTTTTACATTGCGAGCGGGGCTGCAGCCAGCAGATCCACCCGCAATGTAAAAGGCCCAGGATGCGCCCGCCAGTGTGGCGGGCGCATCCTAATTTGCATGGCGGGACCGCCGCAACATCAGTGGTCGGTTCCCTGCTCCGTTGCGGTGGCGGGCGGACAAAGTCCACCCGCCATAGTAATAGGCCCCTTAGTTCTTGTTAACTTACATTTATTTAACTTACAATTCACATTACATTAAAATGATAAATTATATGAATAATAAACTATACACTAGATTATTTTAATAATAACACAACAAACAATATAAGATCTCAAAACTTGAATGAAAAAAAACATATCTTATAATAAAGTTTTAATTGTTTAATTACTTTTATGATATAATACCTATTAAAGCAACATCCCACTCATAAAAATTTATTTTTCTATTTAAAATTATATTTTCAGAATTAAATTTAAAAAAAAATATTTATAAAATATATTTATAAACATTATTTTTAAAAACTTGCCAACCTTATTATTGTAAAGTAAAAGACGCTGAGACAAGGATAGGAGATTACAACACTTATGCCCTATAAACTATTAATATATATTTACTCATATTTTTAAAACACTCCCCACCCTTATCCCCTATAAACCCAACATCCCGCTCCTAAAAATATTTTCTAAATTCAAAATTTAAATTTCTAAAAAATATTTAAATTCTAAGGGGCCGATTCCGATTTGGGCCGGAAATCTCTCCGACCGAGCCGGACCCGGAGAGATTTCCGACCGAATCGGACTCTAGCAGTCCGACCGAACGAGTACGATGCGCACGTATGCTATCGGACTCGATTCGGTCGGACTCCCATTGAAGTCAATGGGAGCCAGTCGTACGACGCGTACACGGGCTCCCATTGACTCAATGGGCACGACAAGAACAAGGGCGCCCCCTACAGCGTGTGCGCGTCGATGCGGGTTGCGCCGTACATGCACGTGTAGGGGGGACCCATGTGTCCCCCCTGTGTGCGACTCGTGCGGCTATGCTTCCAGGGGGGTCCGACACCGACCCCCAAAGTGTGGCTCCGACAGCTCCTTGGAGCCGGACTGCGCGAGTCGGTCGGAGCGGTCGCGATGCGCATCGTACTTACCCGGCCGGGGAACGTCTCCATAGCGCGGTGCGAGTCGTCCCCGTGCGAGTCGGTCGGAGCGGTCGGGACCTGCGTACGAGTCGGTCGGAGATTTCGCGAGCTCACGCATCGTACTCGCTCGCCCGGACGCACGTACGATTCGGTCGGGAAATAGGGCTCCGAATCGGATCCGGTAAAGCCGAATCCGATTCGGAGCCCTACCGGCCGAGATCGGAATCGGCCCCTAAATCTAAATTTCAGTTTAAATTTTTTACATTTTAAATTATTAATATATATTTACCCATATTTTTAAAACACTACCCACCCTTATCCCCTATAAACCCAACATCCCGCTCCTAAAAATTATTCTACACATCATTTTTTAAAAATATTATTTAAATATTATACTTTTACAAACAGATAAAAAAAATAACAATATATCATACTTTGACAATATTTTCACATAACAATATTTTGTCGTTCGATATAAAATACTTCGATATTTTTATTACACCTAAAAACGATATTTTTTACATAGATATTCATGACATCGAGATTTTATGCCATCGATATATTAATATCGATATTTTTGTAAGTCAATATATTAATTTCGATATTTTGACTACTCACCGTCTGCTGCATCTCTCTCTATATACATATGGGGTGAGTCATGCGGACCATGTATCTAGCTGTAAGCATAAGCGGCCTGTGCCTCCCTGTAGTATAACTCTAGGCCAGGCACCCCAGCCCCCCGGCCGAGTACGGCAGGGTCAGTGTTTCCCATCGAATCCTTGGCTGCTTCCCGGCCCAAGCTGGCTTAATTAAGAGTGATCACAGTGTGTCAAACGCAGTGCGCGGTAGTGGTATGGGGATGTTTACGAAAAGAAACAAGAATCTGGGAAGGACCACCATCTTCATCAGGGAGATGCGTCCTATCAAGGAGAGAGGTAGTCTTATCCACCTGTTAACATCATCCTCTAAACTTGAGATGACTGTCCCATTGTTCTCTGCTAGTATTACGGCTGGATCAGTGTGGATTTGTATCCCAAGGTAACGGACAGGATCTGCCGTCCACTGCATAGGACAATCTATCCTAGCTGGGATCATCTTGGGCGTTAGAGGAAACATTTGTGATTTAGTCCAGTTGATTCTAAGACCTGATAGCCTCCCAAACTGCACTACCTCAGTTAGTATGGGATTAAGATGTATCACGGGATCACGGACATATAAAAGGGTGTCGTCAGCATATGCTGAAATTATTAAGTGGTAGCAGAATGCTCTAATTATAACGGTTTTTGCACTACAATTCCTTGTCAACCTTTCCTATTTTCAAATCATTGTTGCAAATGCTTTCAGCTTTATCAAGCACTGTCGTTTTCAACTTCATCAGGACAGAGTCTATGACTTTGCCAGCGCTCCAAGGAGAACGGTAAGGCAAGTGTGCTGGGAAAGTGGGATCATCTTCTTCAAGCTTATTATTTGCATGTTCTCAGAAAGCAGTGATTAATGCTGCTCTAGCTGTTTTAGCAGCTTCTTCGTTCATTGGTAAGCTTGTGTAGAATGTGTGAGTGGTTAAATGAGGGAATGAGTCAATGTTTGGATATTGCTGGGTGGGTGAATGCATGTGAGAATGAATGGGTGAGTGGCTGGGTGGAAGATGGATGACTCAATGAAGGGGTAACCAACAAAAGGGGAGAGCAACCTTCTGTCACCGATAAGTCGATGGCAAGGCTTAACATCCAGGGGCCTACTCTGTGAGGTCAGTCCAAACTAGAAGTTGTAAAGCATGGGCAAAGTGGGTATTTGCCCAGGGCCCCCACCTACCAAGTGACCTCACGGAAAGTGAACTTTTACTCCATCTTAGATTTGTCTGTTCCGCCAATTCAACTTTTAACCCATAATTCAATATAGTTTGTCATCACGGGGTTTGAACTAGCAGAAAATGAACAATAAAATCCAAAGATGTTCTGAAGAGGGGCACCTACGTTGTCTGTTGCCTCGGGCCCACAGAATCCTTAAGATGACACTGTGGCCTCTTTCTGAGGAGATGTTTCACTGTGTGTGCACATAAATCTTTTGCAGCATTATTATTGTCATACCATTTTTAAATTCTGTTTATCGTCCTTACTTGATAGGTGGCTGCGTAAGAGAGGTTTTACTGATCCTTTAGTCTAGCTCAGAGGGAAGGGAGCATGTATTGCTGGTCTTGCCCATTAGCCTGGGCATTGTACTTACTTTGAAGTTGCTGATGGTTGAGCAGCAGTAGAGTTGATTTACAAGTACAATCGCCCCTGCCTCTCATGGTTCTGTGCACAACCCATGATTGTCAAATGTTTAAAAACAGCCATTACCAGGTTTTATTTGACAGTGTATTTAACTAGGGCAGGGGCTTAGGCTGGGTAAACATGAATAAGCCTTACCATGTTAGTTGAAAACCTAACCTAGCCTTTCAGTAAAGTATCTACGTAAAGGACCAAACCTATGACTGACTAGAACATGGGCACCGGCATTCCCATACAAAAGTTAGCTTGTCTTTCTCTTGTCATTCTCAGTAGTGGGCTGAGAAGGTTCTTGCCACCTAAGTCAAGCGACTCATTGCAGATGTAAGCCCTGTAGGTACCTGTCAACAGGCACTTTTCCAAGCTAGGACCGTCTTCAAACCAATATGTCGCATGTTGCAATTGAGCAGCTGCATAATGTCGAAATATATCGGGTAAACCTAATCCATCTACCAGCCAGCCAGGATAGTTTTAATGTATCCAGCTCTTCTCTACTTTGCTTACCCACCCAAACCAAGCCACTGAGAAGGCTAATCTAATTTACGAAGTGTTAAATGGGTATGAGGCTCATAGTGTTCTGCAGTATTTATAGACATCTAAAAAAAAATCTTTGCCAGCGAAATTCGAACCATGATGGACAAAGGGGGGGTCTACGAGAATCCCACCAAACCATCACCCTGCCCATGTTTCGAGGATATTTTTCTCCTGGGTCTCTAGACACCCAGGTCCCCAAATATCTGAATCCATCTGGTTCCCACTTTAGGCCAAGTTCTGGTAGATGGACGTTGGAGTTTCTCCCCAGTCTGCCAAAAGGGAAGAGGTTCAATTTGGATTGATTGGTCTGTTGTCCTGATATTTTCCCAAATGCCTATAAGTTTGCTGGCATACATAGCACTGATTACACCGGGCCCTTTAGTTGCAATAATGCATCGTCTGCATGCAGGGGCACAGTATGTTACTGGGTGCCCACTTGAAATCCACAGGCCCCAAACCCTCTCACATCTTGGATGCAAGTGGCACCACCATTAATGAGAAGAGCATAGGGAAAAGCGGGCATCCCTGCCTGGATTGCCTGTCTAAGTTCTCCAGCCATTGAGTCCGTAGAGCAATTTCACATAGCCATTAAATTTAGGCCATTCTTGATTTAGTACTATGATCTCTCTGGTGGCCATCTGTAAGAATGGATGTTGAGCAGTATGTTCAGACTTATCCAATTTGTGTCCAAGGAAAATCGATTCATTCCAAGCCATTCACAGTGCCACCAAAGTCTCTCCATTTTCATGTATGCAACAATGGGGCATATTCTCAAGGACTTATCGCCGATTTATCAGCACTTTAGCGCCACAAAAGTGGCGATAGACTTATCGCCCTATTCTCAAACTGGTGCAAACTGCCGATATCGCCAGATTACCAGCGATAGCTGCCGCAAAAAACATCGCCGCGGATGAGAGCGACAACTAACGCTAATGATATGCAGAGTAGGCGTTCCCGTGCAAAAAAACACAAAAACACCACTTCGCGAGATTCTCAACGACCAGCCAGATCTGCGATTCGAAACAAGAACAGGCGATAAGGAGCGTTAGCAGCAGGGATTTAACACCTGCCTTTTGCTGGTGTTAAGCAGGACGACTACCTGCAGTATGAAAGGGAGTCCAGCCCAGAGCCAAATCTGAAGACCAACAGATGCCATGGAGACACTGATCATGCAGCTCGGAGAACCAAGAGGGCCACAACACCCACCACCACCACTCCCAGGCCCCCTCCCGGACCACTCCCCCCGGATTACCACCTAGGCAGTGCAGGACAGCGGACGACCCTAAAACAGACCAGCCCCAGAGACTCACCGCCAGAGGAAGCCATTGGCCAACACAGGCTCAAAAGGACAACCATCCACCGCATCCTGACCCACATTGCCCATAGGCTGACCGTACCAACACAGCGGACAACCCACATCCACCCGCAGACAAAGCTGCTGGCTGTGCTGCACCTGTTGGCCCCTGGTGCCTCCCAACCAACAACTGCCGGAGTCAGAGGAGTCTCACAGCCAGCCCCATCAAACTCCCTCACATATGTCATGGATGCATGTCCACAAAAGCAACGGCGGGCCCCTGTATCCGCACCACACGATAGTTCCAATTCGCACTGCATCTGCGCAACCAACCCCAATGCCAGCCGTGCTAGACGCCTCCGTGGCCCATGCCCAAGATCGTAGTAACCGAAATGTGGGTGCGCCAGGTCATGAAGTCCAGTAGTCAACAGTAGTGTAAAAACAGAACTTTATTACAAATACACAAACAAACAAAACGAAAAGCTCAGCCAATGCGTTCCATTCCCAACGGGGAACTTTAACAGGGCAACGTGTCTTCAGAAACCTGTGGGAGAAATGGTGACAATGGTCAAACTTCCGTATAGTCACATGCCTAATCTGGTACAGTGTACTGCACTTGGACAAACCAGAATGCTCACAGGCAT
The DNA here is from genome assembly GCA_963921515.1 of Calotriton arnoldi. Classification (NCBI taxonomy): domain Eukaryota; kingdom Metazoa; phylum Chordata; class Amphibia; order Caudata; family Salamandridae; genus Calotriton; species Calotriton arnoldi. The sequence continues at coordinate 1,467,126 of CAWUFW010004553.1, forward strand.
GATAAACCATGCATGAGAAGACCGTAACAGAACTACGTGTGGCCGTAACCGTCGTAGGAATGAATATGAAGGTAACGACCACACGAACTGCTGTTACGGTCACATCATGCAGGACTCATCATACCTGAAAGCATCACGGTGTGTGTCAGCTCCATACCCCTGCCCCTCACTCCCCCCACACTGCGCACGAACATCTTGAGAGCACGCAAGGGAATTACGCCATAGCCGGCGTCACGCACGTGTTGGGGGCAATTCACAGCACACGTGTATGATTGTGCCCCCTGCCAACACTGCACACAATAACCGCAACAGCAACCACACGCATGCCATCATTGTGCATACAGAAGTGGACCACCGTGGCCTGTCCACCAATGTCGTCGCAAACTCCCCAGGCAGTGTGCATGATCCCCACATGTCCGCAAGTCCTCCACCAACCAGCGCTTTGAGGATGGCCCCCATGGAAATGCACTGCCTACGGCAAGTACCAACTGAACACACCACACACCTCAACTCCACAATCCCCCAAATCACAACTGTGGGAATGCACACGTCACAAATCCACCACCAAAGTGACTTCTGGATGTGTTTCAGTCTCCGCCACAACCTGCCGATAGGCCTACACACACGTGGCCGACCACCTTCAACGGGCACATTCACACTGGAGACGAGGTGGCTACGTCCCAAACCAACCCGCGCACATCAAGTCATCGCATGCAGAGTCGTATCAGCAAGGGCGGCGCGCCCACCCAGCCACGAGTCTGCCGACGTGACCGGTGGTGCCTGCGCGATCCTGTGCGCCTGATGCACCCCAGCCCTGGTCCCCAGACCGGTCCTCCGCCCAGCGATGACTGGCCGCCCCTGCGCACCCAGGCCTCAATGCTCACCTGCCGCCACTGGCGTGTCTCCAAGAGGGCCCACCACGTGCCGGTGCATCCTCCTCAGCCGATCGCTGGATTCAGCGCCACAGGCCCCCAGCGCACCCTGCGGCACCGCGGAGTCATGTGTGTGCTGACTGCTGCCTGCGCATACACTGCGGTCCAGCAGGGCACACTGTTCAATTTGAGTCTTGATTCGCTGGACGCCGTATCGAGGCCAACGCATCATCACAGGCTGCACACCCGCTCAGCTCTTCAGGTGCCACTAACCCTGTGCATCGCAAGTCATCATCACATGGCGGTAGGCCCGTGCGGGCCACAGTGCAGCGGGTGCCACTGACCCTGTGCAACGCAAGTCACCGTCACGTGGCGGTAGGCCCGTGCGGGCCGCAGTGCAGCAGGTGCCACTGACCCTGTGCAACACAAGTCATCGTCACGTGGCGGTAGGCCCGTGCGGGCTGCAGTGCAGTGGGTGCCACCAACTCAGTGCACCGCAAGTCATCGTCCCGTGGCGGTAAGCCCGTGCCGGCCGCAGTGCAGCGGGTGCCACCAATTCAGTGCGCCACAAGTCATGGCCCCTTCATGATTGGGTCGCGTGGTGCGGACGCCATCATGTCATCTCCGGCAGTGGGGAATGTGACGTGCTAGGCCCCTTTTATTGGCAGGGTCACATGTCCTGTGATGCCTGTGCTGGATGGGTGTGGTGTGGGTGTGAACCAGCCCTCAGGGAGTGGCTGTGGCATGCTGACAACTAGACCAGTGATCAGCAGATCACTACAGGGATGACCTGGGACATGTAGCTTTGTCGTCCCCCCCTCTGAGCGTAAGTGGAGTGGACTGGCCTGGTGTATGGCAGGCCAGCGTAGGGGTGGGAACAATGAGCCCGGGGCTCTGGGCGTGCTTCAGTTCTGGGCTGGACATGGAAGTAACTGATGCTTGTGTCTCTGTTGTAGTGTCTACGCGACCCGGACCGCAATCGGCAATGTTGCACCCTGTGACTCAAGTCCCACGACATGAGCAACATGGATGTAAGGGGGAATCACTGACCCTACATTCATCCATACTCTCATACTTGAATGATCAAAGGCATGACACATCTGTGCGATTCTGAATGTTTAATTCACATCCAGTGGAGTGTTGCAGCTGGAGCAGTACTCGGCCATGCAAACCCCACTTCACATTATTGGCCCGTGGAGGGCCAGCCAGAGTCCTTCAGGGAATGACAAGTACATCGGAAGAGGAAGAGTTCAGTTCGCAGTCTGATCGCTGTGTCATTTGTAACCAAACAGAAAATGGCAGTCCATGTCGAGGTCCAATGTGAGTGTCATAGAATGTATCGGGGGACAGTGGAAGGTGATGATGCAAAGGGCAGAACCAAGCAGAAACAGGCCATATGGCGGAGATGAATGCTACTGCCTCCTCCTTACCAGTAAGGTTGATTCACCCGCATCTTCGTCCTCTGATGTCACACGTGCCTCACACGTGGGTGGTGGTGGATTGCCTGCCGCACTGTGAGGCACTGACACATCAGGGGGTGGAGATGTGGATGTAGAAGCAGCAGCAGCATTCATCTGCGCAAGGCCTTGAGGCAGCAATGCCATGACGATGTGCTGCAGGGCATGGAAGATCCCGGCTACATCTCGCTGGTGTGCAGCCGTGGCAGCCATTCTTTCCGCCTACATCTGCTCCCTGTTCTCCATGATCCTCCACATGTGTCCCAACTCCCGGCTGACATCGCTGGAGCCACTCTGACTGGACAGTTGTTCTTGTCTCAGTATCATGACTCCAGCGATGTCAGCCATGGATCGTTGGAGAGCATTGAGCGGACTGTGGGTGCCCGTTAGGGACTGTACGTGGTCCCTGATGGTACTCAGACACCCATGTATGGCATCAAGTTTGGCTGCCATGAGGTTGAACCCCACCCGCACCTGATCAGCCATCTTCTCCTGGACCTCTAACACACGGTGTTGGAATGCCATGTGTTGGTCATGGGGGTCCTGGGAGACAGCCGGGGTGGTGGGTGCTTCCTGCTGTGTGGTCGGTGCAGGGGGTGGGGTCTCCTTGATGCAGCTGGGCTGCCCTGCTCCTGGAGGTGAGGTGCCTTAGCTGTCGATGAGCTCTTGGAGGGCGTCGGTGTCGAAGGTGTGGAGGTCTTCTTCGTCATCAGTGAAGAGCTGTTGGGTCTGCTCTGCAGGAGGTGTTGGTTCTCCCTCTGCAATGTGAAGGGGAGATGCAGTTTAACATTGTGTTCACATGTATGTTGACGTATTGTACAAGTTTACATACAAACTGCATGACAATGTACATTGTGACTGTTTGGGAGGAGCTGCCTATTTGATGCGGGACAGTGAACATTTCGACAACATCACGGATGTGTGTTTGTACTTGTACATTATCATCTCACATTTCCCTGCTATGCCAAATGTGATTGACCAGTTTCTACACACAAGCGGCTGTTCTGTTGTGAACGTGTTGCCGTTTATACCACATTGTTGTCAATGTTGATGTGCTCTGAATGTTATGTGTGTGTGCTGCCTTTTGGGAGAGTCGCCCATGCAGCTCTGATTTGGCTGCCCCTTATCCCTTTCAGGCGGTGTGCCTTTGACTTATGTGCTTATACGGTGCTGAGATGTTGCATTCTTAGGTAAATTGGGCTCTTGGTGGGAGTTGGGACTCTGGGGCATGGTTTGTCCGCAGATGTGTTGTTGACGTCAGGGGTTGTTTGTGCAGGTGGATGTGCCAGAGTGTGACCTGCTCCTTTACGGATGTGGTCCACACTCAGCCACCTCAGTGTCGTGGCGTGCAACATGTCATGATATATTGACTGCAGCCATGCTATTCGGCATGCAGTGTCACTTGCATTGTCAGTGTGGATCACAGACACGTCGCTTTGCTGGGTTTGGCACATGTGCATGGGTTGGTTGTGAGATTGGTGATGTGTGGGAAGGGCCCCTTCTGGGCACATGGTCGACGGGGGCCTACTTGCTGTTTGTAGGTGTGCTGCAGTGTGCCAAGGGGATCAGGGACATGATCCAGAGTCATTGTGGGTGTGCACTGTGCTGTACTTAATTGTGCATGTGTGCCATTGTGCCCATCTCCCCCCGTCCCCCCAGTCCCTGGTGGTTACTCACCCTGTTGCTGTTGTGTCAGGTGACAGGTCATGTTGAGCAGTGTCTGGTCCCCCAACTCCTGCCACCGTCTCCCCACTGATGACTGTGGACACCATTTCCTCCATCTCATCCAGCTCCTCCTGTGGCGCTGGACTCCCACCTCCAGTCTGCATTGCTGCCTTCTGGTTGTTGGCGAGTTTCTGCTTGGTCTTGCGCTTCACATCATTCCAGCGCCTCTTGAGCTCTTCCATTATCCTCCTCAGCACTCTGACTGCATTCACCTTGTCCAGGATGGACTGCCATGTTGCATTTTTTGTTGCCAATGACACAGTGGAGGTGACGAACAGTTGTTGATGGTGTTCTATCACCTCCGTGATCAGGATCCTGTTTTCCTGCGGACTGAACCGCGTCTTCCTCTTCTTCTTGTCCTTGCCCTTCCCTGTCCCCGAGGTCCCAGGCTGCTCCTCCTGGGGGCTTGTAGGGTTCTGGCCGTCCTCTGTACCTGCTCCGGCTGCCTCCATTGTGCTTCGCTGTGGTTTTGTTTTTGTTTGTGTTTTTTTTTTCTGCTTTTGTAGTGATTTTTCCCGCCTGACGTGTGTGATTTGCAGGCCTGGCGCTGCTTTTCGCTGATTGTCTTATCGCGGTTGGGCCCATCACAACTTTTTTCGCGTTCGGGTTTTCATCGCCGTCCCGGTAATGTTATCGCGGACAATTGACGCGTTGTCGGGAGACTATCGCATGTTACCGCCGTGTTGAGAATACGATGTTAACACGGAGTTATTTTCCCGCGATATGAAAACTTGCGTTAACCTATTTTGGTGATGTTTATCGCACGTTCTTGAGAATATCCCCCAATGTATGCAACAGTTTCATCCCTGGGTCATTTTATCACTCTTCATATCTCTCTGCTAGTTCCATCCATCTGCAGATGATTTTATCAATCATCTAGAGAGACTCAAGATCAAGGAAAGTCTACATCAATCTAAGGAAAAGATGAGGGACATTTTGACATTCATAAATATCCTGCCTCAACATATTCTGTTGAGGATAAAGTCTGATTGTCGATATGCTTTTTACCACTTCAGTCCTCATATAATAAGTTCAAACCTCGTATCAATGGGCCATTTCGTATTACTCAGTACATCAATCCCATAGTTTTGAAGATTTCTCTGCCGCTGAATTGAAAAATTCATCCTGTCTTTAATGAACTCCAGTTGAAACCCTTGAAGAATAATCCATTTCATAGCATCTTTCTCAGATCTGGTACTATCTCAATCCAAGATCACCATGGAATGTGGAGTTAATGAGATATATGATTCACAAATCTGCTCTGACACATTTCAGTATTTTTGGAAGATTCCACTTCTCTACATGCTCCTATGTTCATTTGTCCCTTTTTCAGATGATTTACAGAGAAAATTAGAGCTTTAAAAGATGAGGGTATACTGCTGTTCCTCTACAAGGACACTGAGACCGCCATAACAGAGTTCTAGGTTCGGTAATCAATCAATCAAACTATTCAATCAATCAGGGTTGGTAAAGCGTAGCTACTCACCCACGAGGGTCTCAAGGCACTAGGGAGGAGGGGGTGCGCCTCCGTTGAGTGCTGGGGTGTTCGGAAGAGCCAGATCTTGAGGTCCTTCCTGAACTGGAGCAGTGTAGAGACTTGTCAGAGGTGGAGAGGGAGGTCGTTCCAGGCCTTGGCTGCAAGGTAGGAGAAGGACTTTCCTCCCGTTCTGGTCTTGTTGATGTGTGGGATGGTGGCCAGAGAGAGGTCAGCTGATCGGAAGTGTCTCTTGGGTGCGTGGAAGGAGAGGCAGTTGTTTAGGTATGCTGGTCCGATGTTGTGGAGGGCCTTGTATGCGGGAGTGAGGAGCTTGAAGGTTATTCTTCTTTCAATGGGGAGCCAGTGGAGATTGCAAAGGTGTTGGGTGATGTGGTTGTGTCGGGGGATCAGTCTGGCAGTGGCATTCTGGATGGTCTAGAGTTTGCGAAGTAGTTTCTTGTTGATTCCGGCATAGAGTGCGATGCCGTAGTCCAGTCTACTACTGATGAGGGCTTGCATGACCGTTTTTCTGGATTCGGATGAGATCCACCTGAATGTTTTTCGGGGTATGAGGAGGGTTTTGAAGCAAGCCAAGGATACGGCGTTGATCTGGTGGTTCATTATGAGCAATGAGTCAAGTATGATGCCGAGGTTTTGTGCGTTGTCCGTTAGGGTGGGGGGTTTCCGAGGGCATGGGGTCATGAGGTGTCGTCCATGTGGAGGAGGTGGAGGCAAGGATGAGGACTTCTGTTTTCTAGGAGTTGAGTTTCAGGCAGCTCTTCTTCATCCAGGTGGCGACGTTTTTGATCCCTTCTTGGTGATGTTGGGTTCTTTGGTGAGGGAGAGGATGAGCTGGGTGTCGTCGGCGTAGGAGACGATGTTGAGCCAGTGGTTTCTGACGATGGTTGCGAGAGGGCCATGTAGATGTTGAAGAGGGTGGGTCTGAGGGAGGATCCCTGAGGCACTCCAATCTGGCCTCTATTGGTTCCGAGAGGTAGGGCGGGTTTCTGACTCATTGAATTCTGTCTGTGAGAAATGAGCATATCCAGTCAAGAGCCTTTCCGCGGATGCCTGCTTCGTGGAGTCTGGTGGATAGTGTGTGGTGGGAGAAGGTGTCAAAGGCAGCTGAGAGGTCCTGGAGGATGAGGGCTGCCATTTGTCCCTGGTTGATGAGGGAGCGGATGTCTTCGGTGGCGGCGAGTAGGGCGGTCTCAGTGCTGTGGTTACTGCGGAATCCGGATTGGGAGATGTCCAGGACGTTGTTGGCTTCGGTAAAGTTTGCTTGCTGGGTGTTGACAGCCTTTTCGATGACCTTGGCTGCGACTGGAAGCAGGGAGATGGGCCTGAAGTTTTTGAGGTCCGTCTGGTCTGCGGAGGGTTTCTTCAGGAGGGGGTTGACCTTGGCATGTTTCCAGTCTTCGGGGAATGTGGCGGTTTTGAGAGAGCAGTTGATCTGCACAACTTTACCTGTTAAAAGCCTAAAACCTCTGTATGGAACCTCTTAAGAGGAAAAGGTGCTTGGGAAAGATTATTTATTTCAGGAAACCATTTACCTACCTTCTGGAAACCTCCTTGCTGTATTTCTGTCCCATAGTTATCCAGGAGGATGCAGATCTGAACTATATCACCATTCCAAATACAAGATGGTGGGGGCAGTGGATTCCTTCCCAATTCAAAATCGCTCCTGTACTTCCTGTGATGCCACTTCCTGTTTCTTTAGTATAAAATCTGCTGAATACAGGGGAAGGTGTGCCGCAACACAGTCTGTAGATTTTTGTTGTTGTCTTCTGGCACCTCGGTACAGAATTTTGCCCCATTGCTTTTTCATCAAGATTTTTCTGGGATTCTTCTGCAAGTCTGTCCTGCACATTTCCTTATTCTGTATTCTTCTCTACTTAGTTAAGAGTCCTGATTCTCATCTTTGCATCAACTCCTAATCTTGTTCTGTGTTATCTTCTGCCATCTGCCTCTAGAGGCTTTTTCACTCTGAGGGGCATATTCTCAAGAACGTGTGATAACCATTGCAAATTTAGCTTAACGCAACTTTGCATATCGCAGTCCATCGCGAGAAAATAACGCCATCTTAACGTCCAATTCCCAACCCCGCGGCACCATGCGATAGCAGCATGATAACCCGCCAAATGACCGCGTAAAAACCAATGCGACAAACAAAAAATGCGAAACACGATCGCCCAAAAAGTTGCGATGCCACAAAGCGCGATACCAAAATCAGCGAAAACCAGCGACAGGCCTGCAATACCCACGCGTCATGCGTGAAAATGCACTATAAAAGCAAAAAACAAACAAACCCCAAAACCAATCCAAACTGCGTAGCACCATGGATGCACCCGGACCGAGTGCAGCGGACAAGCCGAACTCCACAAGCCCCACGGAGGACCAGCATGGAACCCCGTGTTCGGGGGAGGGAAAGGAGAAGAGGAAGAGGAAGACGGGGTTCAGTCCGCAGGAAGACCGTATCACCGTCACGGAGGTGATAGAACACTACCAACAACTGTTCGTCACCTTCACTGCATCATTGGCAACACAAACGGAAATATGGCAGTCCATCGTCACCAAAGTGAATGCAGTCGGAGTGTCGAGGAGGTCAATGGAGGAGGTCAAGAGGCGCTGGCATGAAGTGCACAGCCAAACCAAACAGAAAATCGCTGCCAACATGAAGGGAGCAAAGGCGACTGGAGGTGGGAGTCCAGCGCCACAGGAGGAGCTGGATGAGCTGGAGGAAATGGTGGCCACAGCCATCAGTGTGGAGATGGTGCAAGGAGTTGGGGGTCTGGACACAGCCCGAAATGACCTGACCCAACAGCAACAGGGTGAGTAACGACCAGGGACTGGGGGGACGGGGGCAGATGGGCACAATGGCACACATGCACAATCATGTGCAGCACACTGCACACCCGCAATGAGTGTGGAACATGTCCCTGATACCCTTGGCACACTGCAGCACACATAGAAACACCAAGTAGGCCCCCGTCCACAATGTGCACAAATGGGCCCCCCTCCATATCACCAATGCCACAACCTACCCATGCACATGTGCTGAATCCAGAAAAGCAGCGACTCTGTGAGCCACACTGACAATGCAAGTGACACTGCATGACAGATAGCATGGCAGAAGTCACAATACATGACATGGTGCACGAGACGACACTGAGGTGGCTGAGTGTGGACCACATCCGTAAAGGAGCAGGTCACACTCTGACACAGCCACGTGCTCCTACGACCCATGACGTCAAGAACACATCTGCAGACAAACAATGCACAAGAGTACCAAATATCTCCAGTAGCACAAATGACCCAAGTCGCAAACATCCCAGCACCCGAAAAGCACACAAGTCAAATGCACACCGACTCAAAGGGATAAGGGTCCGCCAATGCAGAGCTGCAGGAGCGAATCACCAACAATGCAGCAAACACACATAGCAATCACAGTACATCAACATTGACGACAATGTGGGACAGAGTGCAACCCCTACACCACAGAACAGAGGACACAACTGGTGCCTCTCGTGCGTAGAAAATGGCCAATCACATCTGGCAATGCATGACACTGTGAGATGATAATGTACGAGTACAACCACACATCCGTCATGTAGTCGAAATGTCCACTGACTCCCATCAAATAGCCAGCTTCACCAAAACAGTCACAATGTACATCGTCATGCAGTCTGAATGTAAACATCTACAATGCGTCAACATACATGGAACACACTGTTAACCTGCATCTCCCCTTTACATTGCAGAGGGACAATCAACACCTCCTGCAGAGCAGACCACACATCTCGTCAGTGATGATGAAGAGGACACCCTGCACATTTGCCCAGACACACTCCAACGGCTCGTGGACAGCCTCCTCACCCCACCTCCAGGAGCAGGGCAGCCCAGCTGCATCACGGTGAGCCCACACCCTGCACAGACCACACAGCAGGAAGCACACACCACCACGGCTGACTCCCAGGACCCCCACGACCAACACATGGATTTCAAACGCCGTGTGTTAGGGTGCCAGGAGAAGATGGCAGATCAGCTGCGGCTGGGTTTCGAGCTCATGTCAGCCAAACTCGATGCCATACGTGGGTGCCTGAGTCCCATCAGGGAGCACCTACAGTCCCTAACAGATACCCACGGTCCGCACCATGCCCACCAACAATCTTTGGCTGACATCACTGGGTCCATTACTCGGATAAAAGAACTGTCTAGGCAGACAGGCTCCAGTGATGACAGCACAGAGTTGGCACAGATGCAGAGGACAATGGAGACCATGGAGCCGATGCAGGCTGGAAGTATGGCTGCCACTGCTGAACACCAGCGAGATGTAGCTGCGATCTTCCATGCCTTGCAGATCCTCATCTTGCCATTGCTGCCACTGAGCCTGTTCCAGATAACTGCTGCAGGAACCTCGACACACACATCTCCGACCCCTGATGTGTCAGTGGCACACAGTGATGCAGCCCCATCACCTTCGCACCCTGATGTGTCAGTGGCACACAGTGATGCAGCCATTACACCGCCACACACACCGGACACACCAGACACAGAAGAAGTATCAGAGGAGTAAGATGTGGATGGTAATTACTGTGTGAGGAAGGAGGCAGTAGCATCCATCACCTCCATATGGCTTGCCCTGCCTGGCTCTGCCCTATGCATCATGCCCTGGGACAACACCTTCCACTGACCCCCGGAACACTCTGCGACATTCACCCGGACCCCGACACGGACTGCCATATCTCCACTGCTTGACAATTACACAGCAATCCTGCTGCGGACTGCACTCCCCCTCTTCCAAATCACTTTTCAACCCCCAAAGGACTCTGGTTGGCCCACCACTGGGCTTCCATGTTATGTGGGATTGGATGGCCATGTACAGCTCCCTCTCCGTCATTCACCAGAATGTGAATAAAACATTCAAAATCATACAGATGTGTCATGACTATGTTCACTCACGTATGGAAGTATGGCTGGATGTAGGGACAATGATTGCACAAGAAGGTACACCCTGGTAAATGACATCAATGCGCATGTTTATCCCAGAGACAAATGGCCAATTGGATGACTGTGAAGGTGAGTACTAGCAGTGTCCCCATTGCACATTAACAACAATCTCACAACCCCCCAAACGTAGGCACAAGTCCATGTATTGAATAGGGCTGTATGTAGGAATGACCAAATCGGTAGCAGGCCAGAAGTGGTGTCCTCCATCACATGTGACAACAGAACTTCACGTTGCATACCTACTCACACACATCTGTGTGGACACATTCTGTTATGATTTATAACATTGCTCAACATGGTCAGAGGTTGGACACCATACTCACATTTCTGAAGACACGTAAGTGCACAGGTCGGCCAGCAACTATCCCAAAACAATGTCTGGCTCACAGAGGTGGAGCTGTCAAAAGGGACCCACCCCCATTGTACATGCGTCAGTCAGTTCCTCCCTGTGTAGGGACGATGCTCATTGTGGCACACGAGTGGTCAATCTAATCAACACTCATCACAGTTAGACACCAGTGGTGTTATGTAGACTTTATTGGCATGTGCGTGTCAGTACGGACAAGGCAATGGCCACAACAGGCAGGGACATGCTTAAGACAATTACACGCAGCATGGGAACATGGTGCAGGAAATGGGGAGGCAAAAATGAACACCAATCATCACGGATGGCAACGGTCTCAGCCCACCTTGCCTTGCTGGACGAGTCATGTGTTGTTTGGCGTCTGCCCATTGCCCCAATGTGAGGGGGCACGACTCACAGCCCATGGGGTCTGCATAGTGCTCTGCCACCCGACTGCGCCAACTGTCTGCTCTGCTGACAGTGATCAGGTGAAAGGTTCCAACAAGTTCACATGTCATGCTACATTGCCATGTGTGTACTCTCCCCCCAGCAGTGTGTCCGACTTGGTAACGTTGCCAAACAACGCTGTGCTGCTCCGACCATGGAACTGCATCACCTTGCACAGGTGTGTGTACACACTGAAATGAAATTTGTACTTGTAAAGCGCACTTATACCCCCAAAGGGGTGTCCTGGCGCTGTACGCATACCGCTGTGGAACCCTTCCTGGCTTTTCCCTGTGAAATGTCCACTCCTGGGCACCCCCAGGGTGAAGCCAGGCATCCCAGCGCTGTTGGGGCCGTTGTGGAGATTAAGCAAGCTATTGCCCAGAGTTGCAGAGTGGGACCCATGATTAGAATAGGCACCGAGGCGAGAATTATCAGGTTCGAGGAAATTGAGCCCAAGACCCGCCGAGGCGGGAATTGAACCCTGGTCCCGGGCCAGATCTCTGCATCAGGGTCTGCCGCTCTAACCATTGAGCCACACTTCTCCACACCATTCTCCACACTCATAGTTCCACGCACATGCATTCAGAGTCCAGACAAAGGCAGACATGTCCTCTGTTGTGGTGGGATATGTGAGCATTCCCCACGATGCTACAAGGTGTTGGGACCAGTGCTGTGGGTGACAATCCGATGTGGCTGCAGGAACGTAGTTACTCGTCCATGAATGCCAGCGCAGCTTCATGTGCAATGGGTTCCAATAGTACGTCGTTGTCGGGTTCAAGGAACACCAGGGTGAGCCAATCCATTAACTGGTCCGGGCAGATGTGCTCAGTCCACGCCGTTTCCCCAATCCGCAACACAGCCCAATAGGGGAGCGCCTCGATGTGGTCACTGCACACGAGGAGTTGTGCAATCTCCCATGCGCAACTGCCAGCACATACGCCAAGGATCAGTGCATCCCATGCACGGCTATCCAGGTGACACTCCTGTTCGTGGGCCAACACGGGGCGCACTGTCAGGTCATAATCCAATTCAGCTACCGTTGCGTTGGATAGGCAGACCTCCATGGGCCACTTGAATGTGCATGATCGACAGTGGAACCAGGGCTGAACGCAGGTGACGTAGGCAAGACGGAAACTCAGACGGAAACTGATACACAACACTGCCATTGGCCGGGATCCCAACAGATGCAGCATTCGTGCACGGTACAGTTCCACGTGACAGGGGTTGTGCATGTGCCCGGGAATGCCTGCCATTGCGTTTGTTGATCTCGTGGCACCGGCACTCCTCTGACCGGCGGAAGTTCGGTGGACGATATGCCACAGCTCTGGGCAATGAGTCGTATGTGTGTGCAACGTTTGGACGTATGGGTAGTTTTTGACCAATGTGTCAAGGGCATCCCTTGAAGGTGTAGGTCGTGCAGGGACAAGTGTGTGTGGGGTGTGGGCACGTTGGTGTTTCATTAGCGCAGTTCTTGGTGTGGGAGTCATCGGAGGCTGGTATGGTATCTCACGCAGGGTGTGCCAGCCGCATTCAGGACCAAGGTTGCGGGTTTGGTTGGCCTTCGGCCTTGTGTGTTGAGACAAAGGAGCTTTCATTCCTGATTTTAGTCTGACTACTGCTTGCATGTCTTAATTGTGATGTGGACTTCGCGCTGACTTTGATGCCAGGCCTGTGATTTGGGGTGCGCAGATTTTGAGACACACACAGCTGTTGGCATGTTTGCATGAGCCAAGGGCCCAATTGGCCTTGCGCTCCTTGTTCAGTCTCTCTCTTTCTCTCTCTTTCTTTCTTTCTCTCTCTCTCTCTCTCTCCCTGTCCTTTGATGAGTGCCTGACACACCTTCTTATCTTGGATATTGTCTTGCAGGCTGTGAGTCACAGATTGTCCAGGGATGCCCCGCCATGACTCCTCAAAATAGTTGTTTGGTGACAAATTAGAATGTGACATTTTGTTTGGTCTTTCAATGGTGTATGTATGAATCAGGATTTCAGTGCTCACATGTATGTTGATTGTTGCAATTGTGCGACATCAGGCGGGTGCTTGTGTTCATGTTTTCGTGCAGTTGATGTGCTGTGTCTTGGCCCAGGGAGGTGGAGGGTGCCCGGGGTGGGGCCGGGGGGGGGGGGGTGGTCCTGGGGGTGATGGTGGTGGGTATTGTGACCCTCTTGGATGTCCGGCACGCATGTTCAGTGGCTCCACAGCATCTGTTGTTCTTCAGGTGTGTCTCTGGGCTGGGCTATCTTTTGTGGTGCAGGCTGTCGTCCGACTTTGCACCAGGTCGGAGCAGGTGTTAGTTTTCTGCTGCTAACGTGCCTTATTGCATGTTTTGTGGTCTTATCGCGGATCTGGCTGGTCGTTGAGAATGTTGAGGAGTGGTGTTGTCGCTGCTTTTTGCACGGGAACGCCTACTCTGCATCTCATTAGCGATAGTTGCCGGGGTCATCTGTGGCAATGTTTTTTGCAGCTGCTATCGCGGGTAAACTGGTGTTATGGGCTGTTAACACCAGCTTGTGAATGGGGCGATGAATTTATCGCAACTTTGGCTTCGATGAAGTGCCATTAACTCGGCGATAGCTCCTTGAGAATATGCCCCTGAGGGTTTTCCTCCTGTGCCCCCTTTCTTGAGGGTACCTGCTTATCATGGATTGTTGCTCTGTGTAGGTCACACCTAGTGTTGGGCAGCACTGAACTCAAGACAGAAACCTCAGTCCAGTCCAATATCTGACTGTTTGACACATACACAAAGACACTCACTATCTGCCAGCCACAAATACACCATCACAATATGAAACTACCACAATATACCACAGAACTGCTGAAAAATGTAAGACACTCACTATCAATCTATGACGCCTGCTCCATGATATAGAAACACTCCCAAGTATTTAAAAAAATGCACCATCCCACCATCAGGCTCAGGGGGTCAGGGTATTCCTACCTTGCCCCCTTGTGTTCTTTTTTAACGTCTTTCTTGGGACTCGGGCTGAGTCCCAAGATGGCTGCCAACACTTCCTGGTTCGAGTGATGGCAGCCAATCAGATCTCACCATGAGATCTGTTGGATCCGCAGAGAATTTGTGTCCCTAGATAGACATAAATCTTTTTTCTTTAATTACTCCAAAACTACTGAACAGATTTACACCAAGTTACAAACAAATTCTTTCTGAGTGAAGATCTAGATTTCTGCCAAATTTGGTGTAAGTACAGTTTAGGCTGTAGTTCTGTCTAAAATCCCTTTCGGAAATTACATGGGGAAAGGGTGTTTTGGGACCCTCCTTTTTACCAGCCCCCGTTTGATGAATCACCCCGAAACTTTCTGGACTGCAGCTGAAGTGAGTTGCAAACTAGTTTTGATAATTTCGTGAACATTCGTCAAATGGCATCAAAGTTATTAGCAAAACAAAAAACACTTGTCGTACACTGCTTGTGACCTCACATATGATATACTTCATGACATGTTAAATTATATATTATGGGGCCGATTCCGATCTCGGCCGGTAGGGCTCCGAATCGGATTTGGCTTAACCGGATCCGATTCGGAGCCCTATTTCCCGACCGATTCGTACGCGCGTCCGGGCGTGCGAGTACGATGCGAAATCGCCGACCGACTCGTCCGGGCGTCCCGACCGCTCCGACCGACTCGTTCCCGGGTCTAACCGCACCGACCGACTCGCTCGGACTCGACACGCACCGCGCAATGGAGACGTTCCCCGGCCGGGTGAGTACGATGCGCGCCGCGAGCAGTCCGACCGAGCCGCGCACTCCGGCTCCAAAGAGCAGTCGGAGCCGTACTTTGGGGGTCCGTGTCGGACCCCCCTGTACGCGTAGCCGCACGAGTCGCACACAGGGGGGAACCATGGGTCCCCCCTACCTGTGCGTGTATGGCGCGAGTCACTTCGCCACGTACACGCTGTAGGGGGCGCCCTTGTCCGCCTCGCACCCATTGAGTCAATGGGAGCCCGCGTACGCGTTGTACGACAGGCTCCCATTGACTTCAATGGGAGTCCGACCGACTCGAGTCCGATGGCATACGTGCGCATCGTACTCGTTCGGTCGGGCAGCACGGGTCCGATTCGGTCGGAAATCTCTCCGGGTCCGGCTCGGTCGGAGAGATTTCCGGCCCGAATCGGAATCGGCCCCTATATATTCACTGAAAAAACCGCAGGTTTCAGGGACGTTATAGTTAGTTGGACATTTCACTCGTACAAAACCAGAGAAATTCGGCCATTATAGTTAGTTGAGCTAACTATAACTCGCGCCCCTGCAATGCACTGCTGATGACGTCACATATTACATCATTCATGACATGGTCAGTGACATCACGGATGACATCACTGATGACATCTCAAATGACATCACTGATTACATCACTGATGACATCATCCAGTGACTGTGTGTTTCTGAAGAGTTTAAGTATGTTTTATATATATATATGCCAAGTTGTATTGAAGAATGAGTGGGTGTATAAGTGTCTGAATATATCATTTAGTAGGTGTGTGACTGTCTGTCTAAGTGAGTGATTAAACATGTGTTAGTGAATGCAAGGGTTACTGACTAAACTGTGTTAATGTCTTTATCAGTTTGTCAGTTGGTGTGTAAGCGGTTGCATTGGTTGGTGAGTCGCTACATGAGTATGGGTTATTGATTGGTTGTCTGAGTATCTGTATGGGTGCCTGAGTGTCTGTGTGGGTGGGTGAGGGGTGTGTGACTCTGTGCATAGATGTGTGAGTGGATGATTCAATGGGTGTATCGGTTCAAGAGTGCATCTGTGAGGGGCTGTATGGGTGGGTGAGTGTGTGTATGGCTGTGTTGGTGAGTGAATGGATGTCTCAGTGGTACATGTGTGAGTATCTACATATGTGAAAGGCAGTGTATGTGAGTTTTGAAGTATATAAATTACTATATGTGAGAGTGAGTGATTGTGATAGTGGCTGTATGGATGAGTGTGTGCTTGTATCGGTGATTGTATAAGAGAGTAAGTATGTGTTAGTATATGTATGAATAAGTGAGGTGGTGTGTATATAACTGTATAGGTGAGTAAATGGGAGTGTGATTGATTCTTTGCATGACTGACTACGTGTGTGAGTAACTCTATGGGTGAGTGGCAGTGTGTGAGTGTCTGTATAGGTGTATGAGTGCATATGATAGTGCTGTATTGATGAGTGACTGCATGTATGAGTGTCTGAATGAGTGAATAAGTGGATGTGTGTGTAGACCTAGGAATCAGTGAGTGGGTATGTAGCAACTGGTATTGGTGTGTCTATGGTTTCGAAAATGGTAGTCTGTATTTTAGAGTGGGTGTATCAAAGGTTATATTAGGGTGTGAGGAGTTGCATCAGATTGTCACGTGGATGATGTCATCAGTGATGTCATCAGTGATGTCATTTGAGATGTCATCAGTGATGTCAACAGTGATGTCACTGACCATGTCATGAATGATGTAATATGTGATGTCATTAGCAGTGCATTGCGGGGCACGAGTTATAGTTAGCTGAACTAACTATAAAGGCCGAATTTCTCTGGTTTTGTACGAGTGAAATGTCCAACTAACTATAACGTCTCTGAAACCTGTGGTTTTTTCAGTGAATTACTAAGGTTTTTTAAATGCTAATTTCTAACTATAACGTCCGTGAAACCTATAGTTTTTTCAGTGAATTTCAAAGGTTTTTTAAATGCTAATTTTTAACTATAACGTCCCTGAAACCTATGCTTTTTTCAGTGAATTTCAAAGGTTTTTTAAATGCTAATTTCTAACTATGCCAACAGAGGTAGGACATGTGCAGAAAGAGGAAGAAAGGTGCAGAAATAAGCAAGAGAAATGCAGAAAGAGGCAACAGAAGTCCAGAAAGACAAAGAAAGGTGCAGAAAGAAGCAAGAGATATGCAGAAAGAACCAACAGGTGTGCAGAAAGAGGCCTTGTTGCAAAGTCATCCTGTGCCCCCAACTTTTGCTGACTGGTACTGGTGGTAACTGACTCTGACTAACCAGGCCCGGAGCCAGTGCTATGCTAAAAGACACTTAGAATACAGTGAAAACACCTACATACACTAGGGTACACTATGGGTTGGGGTACCCCTGTGATTGGCATGACCTCCTCTGTAAGGCCCTAGTATATAATAGGGCAGGGGGATTAAAACTACCTCTAAGTCAGAGGTGCAGAAAGATGCTTCTTTAAGTAGTAGTCACGTTTGCAGAGTGGTGGAGAAAGGGTGCTGGGCCTCCGACCAGCACTCAGGAATTCCGCTGCGTAGGACTTACAGGCGGTACCAGGAGGGCTTCTTGGCCCCCAAACTCCCTCAGGAGTAAATTGGACTTCATCCCCCATCCCGTAGTCTGCCAGGAGGCGCATTTGCAGAGTGGTGGAGAAAGGGGGGCATGGCCTCCAAAGACGTCTTAGCAATACCACTGTGTGGGACTTACTGGAGGTAACAAGAGGGGTAGTTGGCCCCCAAGGACATCCTTGGTGGCCAACTACCCCTCCTATTACCTCCAGTAGTCCCACACAGCAGCATTGGTAAGTACTCGTAACAGGCCACGCCCCCTTTGCCCACCACTCTACAAACGCGCTCCCTGGTGCGCTCTTGGATGGGGATTGAAGTCCCCTTCGCTGCTGGGGGTACTTTAGGGGCCAACTAGCCTAGCTCTTACCTCCAGTAAGCCCCACACAGTGGGATTTCTGAGAGGTGGGCAAAGGCCCCGCCCCCTTTCTCCACCACTCTGCAAACGCGCCCCCTGGCGCGCTCTAAGTTGGGGGATTAAATTCCCTTCAATACTGAGGCTCCCTGGGGGCCAACTAGCCCACCATGTACCTCCAGTAAGCGCCATACAGCTGGATTGCAGAGAGGTGGTCCGAGGCCATGCCCGTTTTTACACCATGCCCCCTTTTTACACCACTCTGCAAACGCGCCTCTCGTGCCCCCCCCACACATCTTTTTTTTTTAAAACAGAGCCCCGGGGAGGTGGCGGTCCCCGGGGCCACGTGCCCCCTGCGTTTAAATTGGCATAGCCCTGGGGATGTGGTGGTCCCTGGGGCATGTGGGGGGGCTCGAGCCCCCCACACACATCTTTTTTTTTTTAAAACAGAGCCCCGGGGAGGTGGCGGTCCCCGGGGTTGCGGGGGGGCCGCGTGCCCCCTGCGTTTAAATTGGCAAAGCCCCGGGGAGGTGGTGGTGCTCGGGGCATGTGGGGGGGCTCAAGCTTGGCTCAGAAAGCGAGCTTTTTAAAAATGGTGTAAATCCGTTCAGTAGTTGCTGAGAAAATCAAAAATAAAAGTTTCGATATTTAGAGGCACGGAGGATCCACGGACCCTCCCGACCACGAGATTTATTCTAATTGGCTGTCAACACTCCAAACCAGGAAGTATTGGCAGCCATCTTGTGACTCGGTAGAACCGAGTCACAAGAAAACAGAAAAACAGTAGCGTAAAACAAGAAAAGGGGGCAGGGTAGAAACACCCTGACCCCCTAGGCTTGCGTAGGGGGTCCCACAAGGACCCCCAGGGCCCAAAAAAGCATTTTTTTAAAAAAAAAGAAAATCGGCAAAATGCGCGCCGGATCCGCGGATCCGGGCACAAAACAAAAAAACCGAAGCGCGGTCTTCCGCGCTTTGTTATTAATTAGCCCCCGGGTGGGCCAAGTCCTGGGGGCATGTAAAAAAATGTGTGGGGGGGCCCCAATCTGCCACCCCCCGGGGCTTTGCACAAATATTTGCGGGGGCACATGGCCCCCCCGCAGCCCTGGGGACCGCCACCCCCGGGGCTTTCATTAATAAATTTGTGGGGGGCACACGGCCCCCCCGCTGCCCCGGGGACCGCCGCCCCCCGGGGCTCCTATTTTTTTTAATAATACCTGTGTGGGGGGGCTCGAGCCCCCCCACACGCCCTGGGGACTGCCACCTCCCCGGGGCTCTAATTATTCAAATTTGGGGGTCCGTGACGGACCCCCAAGCCCGGGGGACCACCACCTCCCCAGGGTTTTGCCAATGGTGGGAGGGGGGCCGCGCGGCGCCCCTCTTGGGGCCAGTGATGGCCCTGGGGACCGCCACCCCCAGGGCCGGCTCCTGCAGTGTCCCGGGGTGCCCACCCCCGGGACACTGCTGTTTGCTATGGCAGGACGGGAGCCTCGCGGCTCCCGTCCTGCCATAGCAAACTTGCTTTGCTTCAATGAAGCAAAGCAGAATTGCTTTTCCACAAGGGGAGCTGCATGTCAGCAGCTCCCCATGTGGAAAAGCAATGCCGGCTCCCGCAGGACGCGGGGAGCCGGCGGGACCGTGGGGGCATTGGGGCTCCCCCCACGGTCCCCAACGGAGAGGGCCAGCCCCGGGGGATGGGGTCCACAAAAAATAAATTAAAAAATGAGGCAGAGCCCGGGGGATGGGGTCCCTGGGGCTAAAAGAAGCCTCAGGAGGGGGGCCACGCAGACCCCCTTCTTTGTAAATATTATTAAAAAAAATATATAAAATTGCCATGCCCCGGGGGATGGGGTCCCCGGGGCCGAAAATGGCCTCGGGAGGGGGGCCCACGCGGCCCCCTTCCCGATTTAAAAATTAAAAAAAACAAAATTAGGGGTCAGGCCCTGGGGGATGGGGTCCCCAGGGCCCAAAAAACCAGGAAAGGAAGGGGGGCCACACAGCCCCCCTTCTATAAAAGATTTTTTTTTTAAAAGCCGGCATCGCACCGGAGGCCCCGCCCCCTCCCACCAACACTATGCAAACACGCCCTGTGGCGCATTTTGAGCTGAGGAATTAATTCCCCTACAATCCTGAGGGTCCCTGGGGGCTAACTAGCCCACCAGGTACCTCCAGTTAGTGCCACAGGGCTGCGTTGCAGAGAGGTGGTCTGAGGCCATGCCCCTTTTTACACCTCTCTGCAACGCAGCTCTGTGGCGCTTACTGGAGGTACCTGGTGGGCTAGTTGGACCACAGGGACCCTCAGGATTCAAGGGGACTTAATCCCCCAACTTAAAACGCACCACGGGGCGCGTTTGCACAGTGGTGAAGGGAGGGGGCGGGGCCTGAGGTGTCATGTGTGCAAACGCGCCCTGTGGCGCGTTTTAAGTTGGGGAATTAATTCCTCTTCAATCCTGAGGGTCCCTGAGGCCAGCTAGCCCACCAGGTACCTCCAGTAAGCGCCTCAGAGCTGCGTTGCAGAGAGGTGGCCAAGGCCACGCCCCTTTTTACACCTCTCTGCAATGGAGCTCTGTGGCGCTTACTGGAGGTACCTGGTGGGCTAGTTGGACCCCAGGGACCCTGAAGATTCAAGGGGACTTAATCCCCCAACCTAAAACGCGCCACGGGGCGCGTTTGCACAGTGGTGAAGGAAGGGGCGGTGCCTGAAGTGACATGTGTGCAAACACGCCCTGTGGCGCGTTTTAAGTTGGGGAATTAATTCCCTTCAATCCTGAGGGCCCCTGGGGACAACTAGCCCACCAGGTACCTCCAGTAAGCGCCAGAGGCCTGCGTTGCAGAGAGGTGGTCCATGCCATGCCCCTTTTACACCTCTCTGCAACGCAGCTCTGTGGCGCTTACTGGAGGTACCTGGTGGGCTAGTTGGGCCCCAGGGACCCTCAGGATTCAAGGGACTTAATCCCCAACTTAAAACGTGCCACGGGGTGTGTTTCCACAGTGGTGAAGGGAGGGCGGGGCCTGAGGTGATGTGTGCAAACACACCCTGTGGCGCATTTTAAGTTGGGGAATTAATTCCCTTCAATCCTGAGGGCCCCTGGGGGCCAACTAGCCCACCAGGTACCTCCAGTAAGTGCCAGAGGCCTGCGTTGCAGAGAGGTGGTCCAGACCACGCCCCCTTTTACACCTCTCTGCAATGCAGCTCTGTGGCGCTTACTGGAGGTACCTGGTTGGCTAGTTGGGCCCCAGGGACCATCAGGATTCAAGGGGACTTAATCTCCCAACTTAAAATGGCCACATGGCGTGTTTGCACACATGTCACCTCAGGCCCCCCCCTCCCTTCACCACTGTGCAAACGCGCCCCGTAGCGCGTTTTAAGAGGTAGTTTTAATCCCCCTGCCCTATTATGTACTAGGGTCTTACACAGGAGGTCATGCTAATCACAAGGGTACCCCAACGCATAGTGTTCCCTAGTGTATGTAGGTGTTTTCACTGTATTCTAAGTGTCTTTTAGCATACCACTGGCTGTAGGCCTGGTTAGTCAGAGTCAGTTACCACCAGTACCCGTCTGAAAAAGTTGTGGGCACAGGATGATTTTGTAACAAGGCCTCTTTCTGCTCCTCTGTTGGTTCTTTCTGCACATGTCTTGTTTCTTACTGCACTTTTCTTCGTCTTTGTGGACTTCTGTTGCTTCTTTCTGCATTTCTTTTGCTTCTTTCTGTGCGTTTTTTCTTCTTTCTTCACATGTCCTACTTCTGTAGGCATAATTAGAAACTAGCATTTGAAAAACCTTTGAAATTCACTGAAAAAACCATAGGTTTCAGGCACGTTATAGTTAGAAATTAGCATTTAAAAAACCTTTGAAATTCACTGAAAAAACCATAGGTTTCAGGCACGTTATAGTTAGAAATTAGCATTTAAAAACCTTAGAAATTCACTGAAAAACCATAGGTTTTAGGGACAGTTATAGTTAGTTGGACATTTCACTCGTACAAAACCAGTGAAATTCCCCCATTATAGTTAGTTCAGCTAACTATAACTCGCGCCCCGCAATGCACTGCTGATGACGTCACATATTACATCACTCATGACATGGTCAGTGACATCACTGATGACATCACTGATGACATCTCAAATGACATCACTGATGACATCATCCATGTGATAATTTCATGCATCTTCTCACACCCTAATATAACCTTTAATACAACCACTCTAAATTACAGACTGCCATTCTCAAAACCATAGACACTCCAACACCAATAACTACATACCCACTCACTGATTCTTAGGTTTACACACACATCCACTCACTCATCCGTACAGTCACTCATACTTATGGTCACTCAGTACAGGACTATCATATGCACTCATACACCTATATAGACACTCACACACCGCCACTCATCCATAGAGGTAGTCACACACCTAGTCAGTCATGCAAATAATTAATCACACTGCCATTTACTCACCTATACAGTTATACACACACCAGCTCACTTACTCCTACAAATACTAGCACATTCTTACGCTCTGATACAATCACTGATTCAAGCACACACTCATCCATACAGCCACTCTCACAATCACACACTCTCACTTATAGCCATTTATATACTCCAACACAGATATATACTGCCTTTCACATATGTAGTTACTCACACATGTACCACTGAGATATACATTCACTCACTAACACACCCATACACACACTCACCCACCCATACAGTCCATCACAGATGCACTCTTGAAACCATGCACCCAGTGAATCACCCACTCACACATCTATGCACACAGTCACACACACCCCACCCACACAAACACTCAGGCACCCATACAGATACTCAGACAACCAATCAATAACCCATATAGACACTCATGTAGCTATTCACAAACCCATGCAGCCGCTTACACACCAACAGACAGACGGATACAGACATTCACACAGTTTAGTCACTAACCCATGCATTCAGTAAGATATGTTTAATCACTCACTTATAGAGTCAGTCACGCACCTAGTAAATCATCCATTTAGACACTTATACACCCACTCATTCTTCAATACGCCTTTCCCTATATATATTAAAGATATTTAAACTTTACAGAAACACACAGTCACTGGATGATGTCATCAGTGATGTCATCAGTGATGTCATTTGAGATGTCATCAGTGATGTCATCAGTGATGTCACTGACCATGTCATGAGTGATGTAATAGGTGATGTCATCAGCAGTGCATTGCGGGGGCGCGAGTTATAGCTAGCTGAACTGACTATAACGGGGGAATTTCACTGGTTTTGTACGAGTGAAATGTCCAACTAACTATAACTGTCCCTAAAACCTATGGTTTTTTCAGTGAATTTCTAAGGTTTTTTAAATGCCAATTTCTAACTATAACGTGCCTGAAACCTATGGTTTTTTCAGTGAATATATATATATTATCTACTGGCGGTCGCCAGTAGATAGTTATAGTTACAACCTATTATCCATAGGAAATCCGCGACATTCTATTTGAAATAACTCTCTTGCCGGTTGACGTATCTTCGCGAAATTTTCAAACTTTGTGGCCCGCTCCGGTCCGCTCCTACCCTGAAAGTCTCGGGGGGATTCGTCAAGCGGGGGCCGAGAAAAACCGCGTACCCTCAGCGCACCCTGCGCGCACCGTCCCGATCACGAGCTGCATGTTAATTGGCTGTCAGCTGGCTGTCAACATTCCGATTCAGGAAATGTTGGCAGCCATTTTGTCCCTTGGTAGAACCGAGGGACAGAAACAAGTGCGCAAAGCGCACAAAGGGGGCAGGGTAGAAACACCCTGACCCCCTAGGTTTGCTCAGGGGGTCCCACAAGGATTCCCTGGGCAAAAAAAAAAAAAAAAAAATTTTAAAATCGGCAGGATGCGCTCAGGGTGCGCGAATCCTGCCGAAAAATCGAAGCGCGGTCTCCCGCGCTCGATGTTAATGGCCCCGGGTGGCCCAAGTCCCGGGGGCATGGTGGGGGGGTTAATTTTATGTGTGGGGGCCACAAGGGCCCCCAAGCCCCGGGGACCGCCACCCCCGGGGCTTTTTTTTAAATGGTGCGGGAGAGCTCTGAGCCCTCCTGCAGCCCCGGGACCACCACCTCCCCGGGGCTTTTTTTTTAAATTAAAAACCTATGTGGGGGGCTCCAGCCCCCCACACGCCCGGGACTGCCACCTCCCCGGGGCACTAAACATGTTAAATATGGGGGTCCGTTACGGACTCCAGAGCCCCGGGGACCACCACCTCCCCGGGGCTGTGACCTGAATGGGAGGGGGCCGCGCGGCCCCCTCCTGGAGCCCTTGATGGCCCTGGGGACCACCACCCCCAGGGCCGGCTCCTGCAGTGTCCCGGGTGCCTACCCCGGGACACTGTAGTTTGCTATGGCAGGACGGGAGCCTCGCGGCTCCCGTCCTGCCATAGCTAAGCTGCTTTGGATATTGGAAGAGAGAGCAGGGAAACCTGCTCTCTCTTCCAATATCCAAAGCCGATTGCTTTTCCACATGGGGAGCTGCATCTTAGCAGCTCCCCATGTGTAAGCAATGCCGGCTCCCAAGGGACGCGGGGAGCCGGCGGGACTGTGGGGGCTTGGGGACCCCCACAGTCCCCAACGGAGAGAGCCAGCCCCGGGGGATGGGGTCCCCGGGGCAAGTAGTGGCCCGGGAGGGGGGCCACGCGGCCCCCTCCCCAAAGTTTAAAAATAATTAAATAAATAAAAAACGGAAAGGCCAGCCCCGGGGGATGGGGTCCCCGGGGCCTTAAATGGCCTGAGGAGGGGGCCACGCAGCCCCCTCCAAAGAAAAAAAAATCGAGGCCATGCCCCGAGGGATGGGGTCCCCGGGGCCAATACAGGCCCAGGGAAGGGGGCCCGCGGCCCCTTCCCGTTTTTTTTTTTAATATTTAATTTAAAAAAAGGGGTAAGGCCCTGGGGGATGGGGTCCCCAGGGCCCAAAAACATGAAAAAGGAAGGGGGGCCACACAGCCCCCTTCAGGGGACAAAAAAACGATTGGGCCCGCAGGCCCCGCCCCTTCCTTCACCACTCTGCAAACGCGCCCCTGGCGCGTTTGCAGAGGAGAACGAATTCCCTTGAATACTGGGGGTCCTAGGGGCCAACTAGCCCACCAGGAACCTCCAGTATGCGCCAGGGGCTGCCTTGCAGAGAGGTGTACAGAGGCCATGCCCCTTTTACACCTCTCTGCAACGCAGCTCTGTGGCGCTTTTGGAGGTATATGGTGGGCTAGTTGGACTCCGGGGACCCTCAGGATTCAAGGGGACTTAATCCCCCAACCTAAAACGCGCCACGGGCGCGTTTGCACAGTGGTGAAGGGAAGGGGCGGGGCTTCAGGTGACATGTGTGCAAACAGGCCCCGTGGCGCGTTTTAAGATGGGGAATTAAATCCCTTCAATCCTGAGGGTCCCTGGGGCCAACTAGCCCAACAGGTACATCCAGAAAGCGCCACAGAGCTGCGTTGCAGAGAGGTGTAAAAGTGGTGTGGCCTCTCTACACGTCTCTGCAACGCAGCCCCCTGGCGCATATTGGAGGTTCCTGGTGGGCTAGTTGGCCCCTAGGGACCCTCAGGATTCAAGGGGACTTAATCCCCCAACTTAAAACACGCCACGGGGCGCGTTTGCACAGATGTCACCTCAGGGCCCGCCCCCTCCCTTCACCATTGTGCAAATATTCTTCTAAAATCATCCGAAATACGAATTCCGATTTACTCACCTGTTATAAGGAGAGACCTCAGTGCTGCATCTTTCAGCCCAGTACTGGTCCTGAAAAGTAATTTTAACCGTACTTACCAGTAACTTGAATTTCCTTCCATAGGATATCATTGCCTGCTTTTTGCTGAAAAAGTTTCTAAGTGTTGATTTTTGAAACATACAAATATTCCTCTAAAATCAGCCGAAATACGAATTCCGATTTACTCACCTGTTATAAGGAGAGACCTCAGTGCTGTATCTTTCAGCCCAGTACTGGTCCTGAAAAGTAATTTTAACCATACTTACCAGTAACTTGAATTTCCTTCCATAGGATATCATTGCCTGCTTTTTGCTGAAAAAGTTTCTAAGTGTTGATTTTTGAAACATACAAATATTCCTCTAAAATCAGCCGAAATACGAATTCCGATTTACTCACCTGTTATCAGGAGAGACCTCAGTGCTGTATCTTTCAGCCCAGTACTGGTCCTAAAAAGTAATTTTAACCGTACTTACCAGTAACTTGAATTTCCTTCCGGAGGCTAACATTGACTGGTTTCACTTGGAAATTCTTCTAAGTGTGGAGTTTTGGAACTTTAAAATATTCATCTAAAATCAGCCGAAATACGAATTCCGATTTACTCACCTGTTATAAGGAGAGACCTCAGTGCTGCATCTTTCAGCCCAGTACTAATCCTGAAAAGTAATTTTAACCGTACTTACCAGTAACTTGAATTTCCTTCCATAGGATATCATTGCCTGCTTTTTGCTGAAAAAGTTTCTAAGTGTTGATTTTTGAAACATACAAATATTCCTCTAAAATCAGCCGAAATCCGAATTCCGACTTACTCACCTGTTATCAGGAGAAAACCCAGTGCTGCACCTTTTAGCCCAGCACTGACCCTGAAAAGTAATTCTAACCGTACTTACCAGTAACTTGAATTTCCTTCCATAGGCTAACATTGACTGGTTTCACTTGGAAATTCTTCTAAGTGTGGAGTTTTGGAACTTTAAAATATTCCTCTAAAATCAGCCGAAATACGAATTCCGATTTACTCACCTGTTATCAGGAGAGAACCCAGTGCTGCATCTTTTAGCCCAGCACTGACCCTGAAAAGTAATTTTAACCGTACTTACCAGTAACTTATATTTTCTTCCATAGGAATCCATTGTCTGGTTTTCAGCAAAAAGTTTCAAAGTGTTGATTTTTACAAACTACAAATATTCCTTAAAAATCACCTGTATGACTTAAACGCATTCTTTCAACTGTTTACAGGAGATGCACCAGTGCTGGATCCAGGATCCAACACTGAGTAAGAAAAAGTAACAATAACAGTTTTTACCTGCTAAGTGAATTTCCTTCCATAGGATAACATTGGTGACCATATGAGAAAAAGTTTCTAAGTGTCAACTTTTAAAATACAATAATATTCCTTAAAAATCAGTACTGTAACCAAAACGCTTTACTCAACTGTTTACAGGAGATGTCCCAGGACTGAATCTAGGATCCAGTCCTGTGGTTAGAAAAGTAATCCATAAAGTAACTAATTGCATTTAACTAGAAATTCACATTGAGCTGAATGTTGCATTGTGTTTGAAAATGTGTTGCCCATTGCAACAACTGTAACTACTGTACTTAAAAGTCTATTGCCTATGTGCAAAGTATTTAAACTAAAGTAATTCATTCTGAGAAATAATTTTTTGTAATGTAATGTATAATGTAATTACAATGTAATTTAAAAAATAAAATATGTAAAAAAAAATTGTTTCTAAAAATGTAGTAAATCAGTATGAAAAAATTAATATAACAATTAATACATTTAAAAATTGTCATTTACAAAACCTTTGAAATTCACTGAAAAAACCATAGGTTTCAGGCACGTTATAGTTAGAAATTAGCATTTAAAAAACCTTTGAAATTCACTGAAAAAACCATAGGTTTCAGACACGTTATAGTTACAAATTAGCATTTAAAAAACCTTTGAAATTCACTGAAAAAACCATAGGTTTTAGGGACAGTTATAGTTACTTGGACATTGCACTCGTACAAAACCCGTGAAATTCCCCGTTATAGTTAGTTCAGCTAACTATAACTCGCGCCCGCAATGCACTGCTGATGACGTCACATATTACATCACTCATGACATGGTCAGTGACATCACTGATGACATCACTGATGACATCTCAAATGACATCACTGATGACATCATCCACATGATAATCTGATGCACCTCCTCACACCCTAATATAACCTTTGATACACCCACTCTAAATTACAGACTGCCATTCGCAAAACCATAGACACTCCAACACCAATAACTACATACCCACTCACTGATTCTTAGGTCTACACACACACATCCACTCACTCACCCGTACAGTCACTCATACTTATGGTCACTCAGTACAGGACTATCATATGCACTCTTACTCCTATATAGACACTCAAACACCGCCACTCATCCATAGAGGTACTCACACACCTAGTCAGTCATGCAAATAATTAAACACACTGCCATTTACTCACCTATACAGTTATACACACACCAGCTCACTTAATCATACAAATACTAGCACATTGTTACGCTCTTATACAATCACTGATACAAGCACACACTCATCCATACAGCCACTCTCACAATAACACACTCTCACTTATAGCCATTTAAATACTCTAACACACATATATACTGCCTTTCACATATGTAGTTACTCACACATGTACCACTGGGACATACATTCACTCACTAACACACTGTTACACACACTTACCCACCCATACAGTCTATCACAGATGCACTGAAATGAAATGAAATGAAAATGGGTTCTTATAAAGCGCATGGCTACCCGGAAGCGTCCCAGCGCTGAGCGGAACCAGAGTGAGCAACCCGCCTATGGGAAAAGCCAGGTCTTCAGTGAATCACCCACTCACACATCTATGCACAGTCGCACACACCCCATCCACACAAACACTCAGGCACCCATACAGATACTCAGACAACAAATCAATAACTCTTATAGACACTCATGTAGCTGTTCACAAATCCATGCAGCCACTTACACAGCAACAGACAGATACAGACATTCACCCAGTTTAGTCACTAACCCATGCATTCAGTAAGATACGTTTAATCACTCACTTATAGAATTAGTCACGCACCTACTAAATCATCCATACAGACACTTATACACCCACTCATTCTTCAAAACGCCTTTCCCTATATATATTAAAAATATTTAAACTTTACAGAAACACACAGTCACTGGATGATGTCAACAGTGATGTCATTTGAGATGTCATCAGTGATGTCACTGACCATGTCATGAGTGATGTAATATGTGACGTCATCAGCAGTGCATTGCGGGGCGCGAGTTATAGTTAGCTGAACTAACTATAACGGGGGAATTTCACGGGTTTTGTACGAGTGCAATGTCCAAGTAACTATAACTGTCCCTAAAACCTATGGTTTTTCAGTGAATATATATATATATATATATGTATTCACCACACTTCCAAACAGGAAAGTCAACGCTGTGTCTTTACGCAAAAATCTTAATGTCAGCTGTTATTGTTAGACGCGTTTCGCCTGCCCAGCAGACTTGCTCACTAACAAATCAATAAAGTTTTTCCGCCATTTTTAACAGTGAATGCGATTGTGTCACATGTGAACTACAAACTCAGAGAACGTGAAGACAGACTTGTAGTTTTATCATTGATGCGAAAACAAATTGAATCATATATTTACAAACTAAACAATAATCAACGGGTAATCATGTTAATAATGTTTTGCGGCGATAAAGATAAAATATAATCTTAAGGTGTCACAGATACAATTTGAAACCCCAAATGGTTACAATTTTATGGTCATAGTTACTAGACAAAGACCAAAACACAAAGGTGTTGATGGAGTCCTGCCCCAGTGGGCTAACTCATTTTTGACATCACAATTAAATTGTCACCTGTATGATAGTTCAGAACTACACCATTATTTGAGTAAATAAATAGTGACATCTTTACCAATTATTATAAAAAACTTGAGAAGCCATAAAACACGATAAAACAGAGTATGTTGATTCATTTCTTTGTCCATTGGTGAGAAAACTTCCATCGTTTATTCAAGATACTGGGGATTTTTACGTAAAGTTTATGATGTGCCATGGGATTTAGACTTTCTATTGATGACCATTGATGCCACAACTTTGTATACGAGCATTCGACACAAGGATGGTTTGAATGCCATAAAACACTATCTAGGCAGCCGTCCTGTGAAACTATGGCATCATACACAAATGCTTTTAACCATGATTACTACTTGTCTTGAGAATAATTTTTTCCTGTTTAATGGAGAACTGTTCCACCAAGTATGCGGGTCAGCGATGGGCACCTGCTTCGCCCCCAGCTATGCTAATCTGCATTTGGGCTGGTGGGAGGAGCAGGTGGTCCAGTCGCTGTGGCACAAGGAATGGCAGGATAATGTTATCTACTGGAGTCATTACATCGACGATTTATTCGTCGTGTGGAAGGGTACTGAAAAAAATGCAAAGGACTTTATAAAAAAACTTCAGACCAATGATTTGAATTTGAAACTAACGAGTGTGATCAGTGAGACTGAAGTAAACTTTCTTGATTTAACGGTGTTTGTACAAAATGGCAAACTAGAGACCAAACTTTATCGCAAGCCTACGGATGGAAACACATTGTTACGCGCAACTAGTTTCCATCCTAATAATTTGATCAGAAGCATCCCCTATGGGGAATGTCTTCGGGCTATGAGAAATTGTAGCAATAGCAAAGATCTGGGGACAGAACTTCTGTGTTTAAGAAAACGGTTTGCCACAAGAGGATATTCTCAAACATGTATTAATGAAGCAATCTGGAAGGCCCAACGAAAGTCCAGGGAGGAGATACTCTTTAGAACTAGCAAAAAGAAAGAAAGTGTAACTAAAGAGAGTGATAATCAATGTAGAATCATTACAACCTACAATAACCAGCAGGGTGGGCTAATTAACATCCTACAAAAACACTGGCATATTATCTACAATGATCCCATCCTGGGTAAATTTGTTCAGCGTAGGCCGCAGATTACCTTCAGAAGGGCTAGGTCTCTTAAACAAACACTTGTTAGCAACATGCTACGCACTATGTCTTGCAAAACATCTACTACTATGTGGCTAAGTAGAAAGAATGGTTTTATAAGATGCACTAAGTGCAAAGCTTGCATCCATGGGAAGAATACTTCCAGTTATGCTCTTGGTCTATCTAATAAAGAGCAAAAGATCAAAGGACAATTTTCTTGTAAGACTGATTTTGCTGTCTACGTGCTTCAGTGCCCTTGTGGCCTGAAGTACGTAGGCAGAACCATTCTCCCTGTCCACAAATGAGTCTTGCAGCATTTGAGAGCTATTAAAAACGGGGATAGAACTTACCCCGTAGCCAGACATTTTGAGCAACACCATGGCAAGGATGTCGGGGGCCTCTCTTATTTTGTTATTGATACTGTCCCACCCAATGCAAGAGGTGGAGATCGTGAAAAGAAACTGAGAAGGCTTGAATCAAACTATATTATCAAGCTTAACACCAAGATCCCGAGGGACTTAACATGGAAGAAGATTTTCACACACATTTATAATTGAGATCTATGATGCTGCTTTCCTTCTTTCCCTTTCCTGTTTGTTTTTAACCATTTTTATATTTAAACTATAGCACGTGCACTTTACACGCAGACAGTTTCTCTGTGAATTAAAAATATTGAATCAATTGTTTTTTAATGACAATGCGAACACATGAGTTGGAAGAATATGGTTTTATCTGACAATAGTGGGTAAGCCCACTTGGGCAGTATTGGCTCTGTTTTATCGTGTTTTATGGCTTCTCAAGTTTTTTATAATAATTGGTAAAGATGTCACTATTTATTTACTCAAATAATGGTGTAGTTCTGAACTATCATACAGGTGACAATTTAATTGTGATGTCAAAAATGAGTTAGCCCACTGGGGCAGGACTCAATCAACACCTTTGTGTTTTGGTCTTTGTCTAGTAACTATGACCATAAAATTGTAACCATTTGGGGTTTCAAATTGTATCTGTGACACCTTAAGATTATATTTTATCTTTATCGCTGCAAAACATTATTAACATGATTACCCGTTGATTATTGTTTAGTTTGCAAATATACGATTCAATTTGTTTTCACATCAATGATAAAACTACAAGTCTGTCTTCATGTTCTCTGAGTTTGTAGTTCACATGTGACACGATCGCATTCACTGTTAAAAATGGCGGAAAAACTTTATTGATTTGTTAGTGAGCAAGCCTGCTAGGCAGGCGAAACGCGTCTAACATTAACAGCTGACATTAAGATTTTTGCGTAAGGACACGGCGTCGACTTACCTGTTTGGAAGTGTGGTGAATTTAATCGGACCGTGTTTGGGAGGTCCGTAACGCCGACGCGCTCTCTGTTCTGGAGGTGGTGGGTGTTCTCAAGCAAGCGTGGACCGATATATATATATATATATATATATATATATATATATATATATATATATATATATATATATATAATCTACTGGCGGTCGCCAGTAGATAGTTATATTTAGAACCTAGTTTCCATAGGAAAAGCATTTTTTGATGTGCTTATAACTTTGGCGTCGTTTGACGAATCTTTACGAAATTTTCCAAAAAGTTCCTCTTTTCAGATCAGTTCCTATCTTGAAAGTTTGGGGGTGATTCGTCAAGGGGGGCTGAGAAAAAAGGGGGGCCCCAAAACGTGTTTTCCCCATGCAATTTCCTTGGAAACTTTAGACAAGGCTACAGGTCAAACGGCTGAACGGAATTACGCCAAATTTGGCAGGGAGAAAGGTCTTAGTCCAGAAAGCACGCTTTTGTTTAAATGGTGTAAATCCGTTCAGGAGTTTTTGAGATATTAAAGGAAAAATATATATATATATCTGGGCGGAGCCTAACTCCCGAGCACGAGCTTGCCTCTGATTGGCTGCTAACACTTCAAGCCAGGAAGTGTTAGCAGCCATCTTCTGCCTCGCATCGAGTGAAAATAAAACAGAGGTCCCGGGGCAATTTAATATATATATTATATATATATATGGAGTTAAAATTTATACAGCGTACACTTCCGCTCCTAATCGGCATAACTACGCGACTTCCAGTCTTTCCTCCCGGACTGCTACTTATGCCGAGGTCTCTGCCGAGGTCACAAGCAGTGGGAAAGCGGCTGTGTTTTCAAAGCTCAAAAAAGGTCCGAGAGGAGGTGAAACTTGAGCTGCTCGCGAACCAGCCTCCAAACTGAAGCGGCCACGCCAACAAAACTAATCAACATACCCGTTCACCAGCATTCCTCCGCCAGGACCCAACACCGAACGGAACCAGGCGAGTTCGCCCAATGCTCCCTTCCCAGCCCGCAGCCACCATTAATACGATCCGTCATGCGCTCGGGGTGCACACTTTCAAGATGTGTGGGAACCGGTGCACAGACATCTGGCGCTGTGCGGTGCTTACAAACCACACATTGCTATACACAGGGGGCACTTTCTTTCTCAGTGTCGCTATTGGTTTCTGTTTTCAGTCATCCATTATGAACTCCCGGGTGAGCTGCTCTTGATTTTGTGATTTTGTGAAATCCATATCACAAAAATGAAGTCTTCCACAAAACCTATTGTAGAAGACTTCACTTTAGTGATATGTATCCACAAAATCACGAGTAGCTCATCCGGGAGTTCATAATGGATGACTGAAAACAAAAACCGAGAACAAGACCGAGAAGGAAAGTGCCCCCTGTGTATAGCAATGTGTGGTTTATAAGCACCGCAGAGCGCCAGATGTCCGTGCACCGGTTACCACACACCTTCAAACTGTAAATTGTATAACGCAAAGGAGAGAATGCAAAACAAATATGTAATTACTGTTGTTTGTGGTTAGTTTTTTATTTGCAGTCCCGGTTTATGCTTAACGCACTGTGTGATCCTGTGCACATAGCACTATAGAAACAATTGTCACCATTTATGTTTTTTACTTAAATAGTGCCGCTGTCTACACAAAAACCTATTTCCGTACACAGCAGCACTATTTAAGTAAAAAACATAAATAGTGACAATCGTTTCCACAGTGCTATCTGCACAAAATCACACAGTGTGTCAAGCATGAATCAGGACTGCAAATAAAAGACTAACCACAAACAACGGTAATTACATAATTGTTTTACATTCTCTGGTTTGTGTCATACAATTTCTCTTCTCTTCGTCCCTGTCTCTGCTTTTCTCTGGTGTCTCACTCCCCCACCACACCACACACACACACACACCTCTTATTGCTTCACAACGTTAAGAATAAGGCAGATTTGCATTTCTCTGTTGAGGCCAATGTGTCCTGAGCTGAGAGTCTGTAATCGACTCCCAGTGTCCTGCTCGCTGTTTCTCTGCAGTGTTCAAGAAAATTGCTGTTATATTACAGAACAGGCAGGGGTTGATGTCTAAGGGCCTGCTCTTCTTAGGTTCGCGCCCAAAGTAACAACTTGAGTTGGTTTTCGCAATATTTAAATAAATGACGTGGGAGGGGGCGGACAAAAGGCAGAAAACAATACACAAAGAAAAAAATATAAGGCCAAAATAGGGAACAGTTCAAAACACAAAAGTTACTTGATGTAAAAATCAGTGTGTGTCACTGTGGTTGTGTGTTAATAAAGTATACATGCACTGCTATTGTCACAATTTTGCTTACTATTACAAAAACGCTATTCATTTAGTTGTTCATTCAGTATCTTCCAAACTAACACAAAACACCATTAACTTGTCACATGTGAGGCACAAACCTATTTCATCATAGATATTAAACTCCCAATTAAAATCAGACCTGTTTCAAATAACATCACATCAAGGCTTCCTTTTCCTCTTTCCAGCCAGGAAATCATGTTGTTAAGACACAAAACAGCTCAAACATGCAGCAGCATTGTCACTAAATACCACTGCATTGTTGCACAAATTTGCATCCATATGTGCTATTCACTGCAGCATCGGCTCTAAATGAAATTTAATATCAGTACTAATCTTTCTACTTCTGCGTTTCCCAAAAAACTATCATTATTCTCCAATATATTTCAAAACATATGCCACATCTAAACAAATGCACTAACAAAAACACCATTTTGGCCCTAAAGCCAGGAAAATCAACATAGGACCCATTACATTGCTCATAATAACAGCATTTAGCGACGACCCTTTATGCTGTCTATATTGTGCACCTTACCGCATTCATTTAAAACAGGGACCATATATATAGTGCACACAACAAACTTAGATGTCTCATTATGCTTAGTGCTTATATCTTCTTTTACCTAACTCATACATTACCTACTAGCATAAGTCAGTGGGAAAAAAGTGCTATCGATCAATCACACGTCTCTATTTCTCATTATTCATAGCTGCAGGACTCTCGCAACATTTACGACAAATCACAAAAAACACACTTTCTGTACCAACATCTAGCTTCCTGCTAAATTTGGTGAAAATTCTATTCATCCATTTTACCTCTACAGCATAACAAAAATGCCTATAGAAATTCCATAGGGAAATTTAAGTTTAGGACCCCCTTTTTGGGCCCCTAGGAAGGAGCACAGGTGCTAAAACTTTTTTTCATGAAGATTTGCCAAAACGCGCTAAAAGTTATTAGCAAATTAAAAAATCAATTTCCTATCCAAATATAGTTCTAACTATAGCTAGGTATATATATATATTCACTAAAAAAAGCATACGTTTCAGGGACTTTGTAGTTACAAATTAGCATTTAAAAACCTTTAAAATTCACTAAAAACCATAGGTTTCAGAGACGTTATAGTTAGAAATTAGCATTTAAAAACCTTAGAAATTCACTCAAAAAACCATAAGTTTCAGAGACGTTATAGTTAGAAATTAGCATTTAAAAAACCTTTGAAATTCACTGAAAAAACCATAGGTTTCAGAGACGTTAGAGTTAGAAATTAGCATTTAAAAACCTTAGAAATTCACTGAAAAAACCATAGGTTTCAGGCACGTTATAGTTAGTTGCACATTTTACTCATACAAAACCAGAGAAATTCGGCCGTTATAGTTAGTTAAGCTAACTATAACTCGCGCCCCGCAATGCACTGCTGATGACGTCACATATTACATCATTCATCACATGGTCAGTGACATCACTGATGACATCACTGATGACATCACTAATCACATCATCCAGTGACTGTGTGTTTCTGTAAAGTTTAAATATGTTTTATATATATGGTTTTTTCAGTGAATTTCAAAGGTTTTTTAAATGCTAATTTCTAACTATAACTATCACGAAAAAAAGTTTTAGCACCTGTGCTCCTTCCTAGGGGCCCAAAAACGGGGGTCCTAAACTTAAATTTCCCTATGGAATTTCTATAGGCATTTTTGTTACGCTGTAGAGGTAAAATGGATGAATAGAATTTTCACCAAATTTAGCAGGAAGCTAGATGTTGGTACAGAAAGTGTGTTTTTTGTGATTTGTTGTAAATGTTGTGAGAGTCCTGCAGCTATGAATAATGAAAAATAGAGCATTGTGATTGATCGATAGCACTTTTTTCCCACTGACTTATGCTAGTAGGTAATGTATGAGTCCGGTGGTTCGTGGTTCTCTGTTTGCCGATAACGACAGCGCCGATAAACGGAGAATCTTTATGGTCTTTTGCATCAAATTCCGGAAGGTGGTTGCTTCCGTGACGAACCCACTCCCCGAGCAGCAGGCTGCCGCTCTGAACCAGAGAAGCGAGGATACGAGAAAGGAAGTTTGGCGGCAGCGCCCTTTCCCAGCTGGATATTCTCAAGTAAGCCTGAAGGTGCAGCGACGTGGTCGGACGACCGGTCGAGTATAGCTTTCCCCTGAGGGCGGTGAGTGAACCAGCGATCAGCGTAGGTGGGGAGGAGTGAAAGGCACAGTGCGGGTTGCAATGATTAGCTACGCCGCAGCAGCACACACACTATAGTTGTCCTCAAGATGTCAGCAGAGGTGGTTCGTGAGCGAGAGGTCGCAGCGGAGGAACTGTTTAATAATCTACCAAAAGTAGTAACAGATAGGGAAGTTCCTACCAGCTCAAGCACATCAAAAGAAGGGGATGCCAAAGCCCTTTTAAGGAAATTGGAGAAGTGCATGCGGGCGGAAACAACAAAATGGTGGGAACATAAATCCCTTACTGAGGGGCCGATTCCGATCTCGGCCGGTAGAGCTCGGAATCGGATTCAGCTTAACCGGATCCGATTCGGAGCCCTAATTCCCGACCGATTCGTACGCGCGTCCGGGTGAGCGAGTACGATGCGAAATCGCCGACCGACTCGTCCGGGCATCCCGACCGCTCCGACCGACTCGTTCCCGGGTCTAACCGCACCGACCGACTCGCTCGGACTCGACTCGCACCGCGCAATGGAGACGTTCCCCGGCCGGGTAAGTACGATGTGCGCCACGAGCAGTCCGACCGAGCCGCGCACTCCGGCTCGAAAGAGCAGTCGGAGCCGTACTTTGGGGGTCAGTGTCGGACCCCCCTGTACGCGTAGCCGCGCGAGTCACACACAGGGGGGACCCATGGGTCCCCCCTACCTGTGCGTGTACGGCGCGAGTCGCTTCACCGCGTACACGCTGTAGGGGGCGCCCTTGTCCGCCTCGCACCCATTGAGTCAATGGGAGCCCGCATACGCGTTGTACGACCGGCTCCCATTGACTTCAATGGGAGTCCGACCGAATCGCGTCCGATGGCATACGTGCGCATTGTACTCGTTCGGTCGGGCTGCACGGGTCCGATTCGGTCGGTAATCTCTCCGGGTCCGGCTCGGTCGTAGAGATTTCTGGCCCGAATCGGAATCGGCCCCTAAGTATATAGAAGTTGGGCGGATTCCACGAGGCTTAAGGATTCTGCTAGCCCCGAGTTTCGAAAGCCCCAACCCGAGCATGTTGAAAGAGTGGGGAGAAAGCAATTTGGCAGCATCAATGAACCTGGTCAAAATATTGGTGAAATACGCTGATATAGATCGACAAGCACTAATGGCGGAAATAGAACAAATAAACGAACAACTTGAGAAACTAGAACCAAGTGAATTCATTTAAAAAACTAGAAAAGATATACTGGAAAGGTTAACCAAACAAGAGGATAAGATAAAGATCCGAAAGGCCTACAAGTTTTCCAGAGATAAATGTGATTATGAACAAGGTCGCATTTTTACTTTTGCTCGCAAATACGAAGGCGCTAAAAAGCCAAATTCAATAAGAACCCGTCCAGTACCACAACAACTACAGCACAGGGGAGTACTGGGGCAATTGAAAGTGGCACAGCTGTGGATAGTGATTCTCTCACAAGCGAGATATCATCCGACAGCGAAAGCACAAGCAGTTTGGGAGCATGCGGGCAAACAAAAATATTGGATTTAGGCGAGGAGGTTGATTTTTTAGCGTTCGACCATCACCAAACCTTGAGACCGAGAAATCAGAAAAAGAAAACAGAGCCAGAAAGAACGCAAGAAGGAGAGAACGGCGCAAGAAACGGAAAAACACAACCGAAAAAAACATACTGGCGCAGAAAATAATGGCAGACAAAAATACCATTATTAACCTTTCATCGACTGTATTATCGGAGGCAGAAAAACAATTGTTATGTTTGGGACTATCATTCTGCCCTGTAAGCGACTTCAATTACGCTCAAACGAGGGTTGACGTTTTTTGTTTTATCAGGAAGTTAAAACTTCGAAAGTTTTTTGCCATTAAAGAAGGTCTCAAAGAGGCTCAATCAAGTGATGGCACTATGAGGGAGCCCACCACGGAGTTACAGGTATCGGATGTGCCTGCATTGCTCGTCCTACATGATCTCAACAATGAGGGCAGTACGAGTGCACAAGATCTAACTGAGGAACGGTCCACACAGGTAGGACTGTAGCAGGCGAACATAAGACAACGAGGAGCGGGCATGAGTCCTTTTAAACCTAAGTCCAAGTTTATTCCAACAATGCCGAAAGACGCGATCGATATCTTTCACGAGATGGTTACTGAAGATATAAAAAAGTTGCATCATCAAACCAAACATAGGAAACGGTACAAAAGCAAATGTGAAGTGGAGTACACCAAATTGATAAAGAAACTCAGCAGCAATCATGAGATCATTGTGGCCAAATCAGATAAAGGGGCAATATGATAATTTGGCCACAAAGTGACTATATAAAGGAGGCACGCAGACATCTAAATGACTTGGAGTGTTATGAGAAGACCAATCATAGCAAATACAATTTGGCCAAAGAAAATTTGAAAACAGATCTACTTGGGTGGAAACGAGAAGGGGTGATCTCCCCGGAAGAGTTCAAATTTTTAAATGTAGAACACCCAGTATTACCAAGATTTTATTTTATCCCACAAGTCCACAAAAATGTAACACCTATTCCGGGCAGGCCCATTATATCGGCCATTAATAGTGTGGGGTAGAAAATAACTCAATATGTAGATTTCTTTCTTCAAGACTATGTAAAACAACTGCCAAGCTACGTAAAAGATATTGGTGACTTCCTGAAAAAAGTTCAAGCTATCACGTGGTCGGAAGATTTGTTGTTCATCACTTTAGATATTGAATCTTTATATACGAGCATCGAGCATTCTACAGGGTTAAATGCAATCAAGTATTTTTTGGACTCGAGACCCATTGAGTATTACCATCATAACAAGATGCTCTTAAGAGGTCTCATGGTGTTTGCACAACAATTACTTTTCATTTGGTAATGACATCTTTTTACAAAAGAGAGGAGTTGCCATGGGGGCTTGCTTCTCCCCCAGCTATGCATGCTTGCATGTAGGATGGTGGGAGGAGCAAGTCCTCAAAAAAACTCATGGCAATGATATTAATAATCATGTTTTGTACTGGTTAAGATATATCGATGATGTTTTTATTGTATGGCAAGGAGATGAAATAAGTGCAACTAATTTTATTAGTCAGATTAACAACAACACTTTTAATCTTAAATTCACCTCTCATGTGGATAAAAACTGCATTGAATTCCTTGATGTCAAAATGTATCTGAAACAGGGGCAATTAGCGACAACGCTATTTAGGAAAGCCACTGCTGGCAATCTAACACTCCATGCCAGCAGTGCACACCCCAAGCATCTGATTAGGAATATCCCTTTTGGGGAATTGTTACGTCTCAAAAGGATCTGCAGCACAGAAGGGGATTTAAAAAGATGCACAGAAGAGGCTCTTTGCAGATTCAGACAAAGAGGATATAGTGAAGACATCTTGAAAGAGGCAGTTAATAAAATGAATAAAAGAACCAGGGAATCCTTGCTCAAAACTATTACAGACAAGGAAATGTCCAAGGAAGCAAACAATGCCCCTAGGTTAATAACGACCTACAGCAAACAAGAGAGAAATATTTGGTCCATCATTAAGCATAGTTGGCCAATTGTCCTTACAGATGGGGTATTGTCTCCCAGATTACCTACACAACCGGTCGTCACATACAGGAAAGGTGCATCTATGCGCACGCAAATTGGAAAGTCCAGTCCTGAGCTGTCCACTGCTAAAATGTGGCTGCAACCTAAACAAGGTTTCACCAAATGCTCCACGTGTAGAGCGTGTAAGTTCAGGGTAAACACTACACACTACTCTACCCCATTCAGCCCAGATAAAATAGCTATTCGGGGCAACCTCAGCTGCAGGACAGAGTTTGCGGTGTACATTCTGACATGCACCTGCGGTTTAAGATACGTGGGCAGCACCAGGTTGCAGGTGCATGTCAGAATCCTGCAACATCTGCGAGCCATCGTGAATAATGACTCAACCTATCCGGTGGCTCGCCATTTCAAGCAGGTACACAATAATGATCTCAATTGTTTGAGATATTTTGTAGTGGCAGCCGTTCCTAAACTTCGTAGAGGGGGAGACAGAGAAAGAATTCTAAGGCAGATGGAGTCCAGAATGATCTTAGAGTTGGATAGCAAGTTCCCATATGGTCTTAACAACACGGAGGACTTGCATCATTTTCTATAAACACTCTGAACATATCGAAACCGAGCCATTTAAGTTCATCTGGATGGTTGGCACTTTGGTTTTCCATGACTTCTGTATATATGAGAAATAATCTTTTTGTAAATAAGAATCAGTTCTCGCTGCGGCCTCTTTAATTGAATTTTAATTCAATTTTAATTGAATTTAATTATTTAAGGCTCGCATTGTTTGTACATGTCTTTTTTGTGATTTAATATTTTAACAATGGTATTTTTTGCACTTGCACTTTAATAATGTTTTAGATATACACATAGGGTAGCACTTTAGCACTCAGCACTTTTGAATGAATTCTGCATGGTTTTTATTGTGTCTATTATTGAGATCAATTCTAATATATAGGTGAGATGTGGCTTAGTAAGGATGTATCCTAGTATATCAGCATTTATGCAGGAGAAATAAAACATCAAAAGATGAAACATACTTGGTCTATTGTTTACACAGAGTGACAGTTTACTGTACGATTAGCGATGGTTTGCACAAATATTTTGGGTCCAAAATAATATTATGTATTTTAATGACTTTTTTGTGCATGGCTGAACACGATATTGAATTCTTTATTTTATATCCTTGAGGTTATATTGTATTTATACAAACACATTTAACCGTGATGTATTTTACATTGGGGTATTTTAAAATAATTATGAATTCATCATTTGGTGTCCACATGGTTTGATCGCGAGCATATATAAATACGTACTGTATGTTTCTTTTTAACTATGTGCATTTCAATACCACTTATAAAAATGCTTTTGTATATTGGTAAGCCACTACGTTATAGGGTAAGAAAACAGACTTTATAACCAGCAGAATAATGTGCCAGTGTGTTTTCTATGTTCATTGTGTCTGTTTTACCACGTGGGTTGAGTTCACTGCATTTAAAAAAGATGGCGTACTGCTCTCTCGAATATGTGATCAAGGGCAAGTGGTGCCCGAAACGCGTAATTTGAGGAAGAATAAAGATTGATTGCCTACATTTCCGGTGGTTCGTGGTTCTCTGTTTGCCGATAACGACAGCGCCGATAAACGGAGAATCTTTATGGTCTTTTGCATATTTATATATATATATATATATTCACTGAAAAAACCATAGGTTTCAGGGACGTTATAGTTAGTTGGACATTTCACTCGTACAAAACCAGAGAAATTCCGCCGTTATAGTTAGTTCAGCTAACTATAACTCACGCCCCCATAATGCACTGCTGATGACGTCACATATTACATCACTCATGACAGGGTCAGTGACATCACTGATGACATCACTGATGACATCTCAAATGACATCACTGATGACATCATTGATGAGATCATCCACGTGAAAATCTGATGCACCTCCTCACACCCTAATATAACCTTTGATACACCCACTCTAAAATACAGACTACCATTTTTGAAACCATAGACACACCAATACCAGTTACTACATACGCACTCACTGATTCCTAAGTCTACACACCCATCCACTCATTCACCCATCCATACAGTCACTTATACATGCAGTCACTCATCAATACAACACTATCATATGCACTCATACACCTATACAGACACTCACACACCGCCACTCATCCAGAGTTACTCACACACCTAGTCAGTTATGCAAAGAATCAATCACACTTCCATTTACTCACCTATACAGTTATACACACACCACCTCACTTATTCATACAGATACTAACGCATACTTACTCTCTTATACAATCACTGATACAAGTACACACTCATCCATACAGCCACTCTCACAATCACTGACTCTCACGTATAGTCATTTATATACTTCAACTCTCACATACACTGCCTTTTACATATGTAGTTACTTGGATATGTACCACTGAGACATCCATTCACTCACCAACACACCCATACACACACTCACCCACCCATACAGCTGTTTCCACATGCACTCTTGAACCCATACACCCAGTGAATCAACCACTCACACATCTATGCACAGAGTCACACACCTCCCACCCACCCACACATACACTCAGGCACCCATACAAATACTTAGGCAACCAATCAATAACCCATATAGACACTCATGTAGCTACTCACCAACCCATGCAGCAGCTTACACAACAACAGACAGACTGATACAGACATTCACACAGTTTAGTCACTAACCCATGCATTCAGTAAGACACATTTAATCACTCACTTATACAGTCAATCACGCACCTACTAAATCTTCCATCCAGACACTTATACACCCACTCATTCTTCAATACACCTTGGCATTTATATATATAAAACATATTTAAACTTTATAGAAACACACAGTCACTGGATGATGTCATTTGAGATGTCATCAGTGATGTCACTGACCATGTCATGAATGATGTAATATGTGACGTCATCAGCAGTGCATTGCGGGGGCGCGAGTTATAGTTAGCTGAACTAACTATAACGGCTCAATTTCTATGGTTTTGTATGAGTGAAATGTCCAACTAACTATAACGTCCCTGAAACCTATGGTTTTTTCAGTGAATTTCTAAGGTTTTTTAAATGCTCATTTCTGACTATAACGTGCCTGAAACCTATGGTTTTTTCAGTGAATATATATATATATATATATATATTATCTACTGGCGGTCGCCAGTAGATAGCTATAGTTAGGACCTATTTTCCATAGGAAATTCACAACATTCTTTTTCCAATAACTTTGACGCCGGTTGACGAATCTTCCAGAAATTTTCAAATCTTGTGGGGCGCTCCGGTCTGCTCCTATCCTGAAAGTTTCGGGGTGATTCGGCAAGCGGGGGCCGAGAAAAAAGGGGGGTCCCAAAACATGTTTTCCCCATGCAATTTTCCATAGGAACCTTTAATCGCAGCTACAGCCCGAACTGCTGGACGGAATTACACCAAATTTGGCAAAAAGGTAGCCCTTGGTTCAGAGTCGTGCCTTTTGGTTAAATGGTGTAAATCCGTTCAGTAGTTCCTGAGAAAATCAAAAGTAAAATCACATATATATCTGGGCGGAGCCTAACCACAGATGTCATTGTGAGATCTGATTGGCTGTCAGCCCTTCATCCTGGAATTGCTGGCAGCCATCTTGGGACCAATATACATGATAGTACCCCATTGAAATGCATTGTAGTGAATCAAAGATTTTGAGGGTTACCAAAAGGAGAACTATAAAGGGTGATAACAGACTTTAGTTACATTAGAATTCATTTGTTGATGGTACCATACTAATTTCAGGAATTGTGGTGTGTTCTAAGGTGATTTTATCCTGTGAAAAACCTTCTGCTGGGATATCATGAATCATGTTTGAGAGAAAACTATTTCAAATGCTTGTCCCATAGAGTTTTGGAAGGTGCTCCAGAAGCTAAAATGAGAGCATATTTTCTGTAAATTCACATTATCTTTCTCAGTCATGTGAGAATGAAGTCTGACATTCTCAGTAAAACATGTACATCCAACAAGGGCAGAGACTGTCAGTTGATTCCTTTGTGTTCTACTGCAGCTTCCCAGAGTGTTCTAAAGAACAACTAGAGTGCTAACAGCCTTACTTATGACAAACCTATGGCACACCTGAAGCCATCTTGATTGAATAAACTGGTAACACTTAAAACATTTAATTTAAAAAGGAACAAAATGATGGGGTTCATTTTGTCATAGAAATTATGGTTAGTGCTGTAGAAAGAAAAATTAGGACATGTTTCAAGTGTGATCTCAAATATCTTCCTGTTATATTTCAACAGGAGCAGCCTGCCAGTTGATGCCTTTGTGTTCTACTGCAGCTTCCCAGAGTGTTCTAAAGAACAACTAGAGCGCTAACAGCCTTACTTATGACAAAAGTATGGCACACCTGAAGCCATCTTGATTGGAATAAACCGGTAACA
Organism: Calotriton arnoldi; assembly: GCA_963921515.1. NCBI lineage: Eukaryota > Metazoa > Chordata > Amphibia > Caudata > Salamandridae > Calotriton > Calotriton arnoldi. The sequence continues at coordinate 1,511,673 of CAWUFW010004553.1, forward strand.
CTTAAAACATTTAATTTAAAAAGGAACAAAATGAGGGGTTCTTTTTGAAATAGAAATTATGGTTAGTGCTGCAGAAAGAAAAATTAGGGCATGTTTTAAGTGAGATCTCAAATCCTCTTCTATTTCATTAGAAAATTCTGACATGCAGACTGAAACAATCACTTTCAATACCAGCAGCAGACTTCCAGTTAACTCCCTGGTGAGCAGTAGCTTTACTACAGTGATCTAATGAGCAACTAGAGTGCTAACATTCAGAATTTATGGCAAATGTGAGACACATCTGAATGCCTTCTTGATGGAATCAAAGTAAAAAACTGAAAGCATTTCCTACTGAGGAGACTGCAGTAAATGAGGAAACTTCATAACAAAGAAGTCTTCCAAGACGGCCACCAGTGAAAAAGAGCCCAAATGTAGCACAAATATTACCCAGATGTAGCCCACATATAGCCCAATGACAAAAGTGTGCAAAACACTTTTTCTTTTTAGTTTTTTTGCAGTTTTATGTAGTGCAGACTGGTCAGGTATTGGAGCGTTGCATCTTAAAACATGACCCCTACACTACAAAAACACCACTGCACTACCCTAAACCCTAAAACACTACCCCCAGCATGACCCCTACACTACACAAGCACCACTGCACTATCCCAAACCCTAAAACACTACCCCCAGCATGACCCCCTACACTACACAAACACCACTGCACTACCCTAAACCCTAAAACACTACCCCCAGCATGACCCCCTACACTACCCAAACACCACTGCACTATCCTAAAACATGACCCCTACACTACACAAATACCACTGCACTACCCTAAAACACTACCCCCAGCACGACCCCCTACATTACACAAGCACCACTGCACTACCCTAAACCCTAAAACACTACCCACAGCACAACCCCTACACTACACAAACACCACTGCACTACCCTAAACCCTAAAACACTACCCCCAGCACGACTCCCTACACTACCCAAACACCACTGCACTAACCTAAATCCAAAACACTACCCCAGCACGACCCCCTACGCTACCCAAACACCACTGCACTACCCTAAAACATGACCCCTACACTACACAAACACCACTGCACTACCCTAAACCCTAAAACACTACCCCCAGCACGACCCCTACACTACACAAGCACCACTGCACTACCCTAAACCCTAAAACACTACCCCCAGCACGACCCCCTACACTGCCCGAACACCACTGCACTGCCCTAAACCCTGAAACACCAGCCCCTGCACGACCCCTACACTGCCCGAACACCACTGCACTGCCCTAAACCCTGAAACACCACCCCCAGCACGACCCCCTACACTGCCCAAACACCACTGCACTGCCCTAAACCCTAAAACACCACCCCTTCACGACCCCCTACACTGCCCGAACACCACTGCATTGCCCTAAACCCTGAAACACTATCCCTAGCAAGACCCCCTACACTGCCCGAACACCACTGCACTGCCCTAAACCCTGAAACATCACCCCCAGCAAGACCCCGTACACTGCCCGAACACCACTGCCCTAAACCCTGAAACACCACCCCCAGCACGACCCCCTACACTGCCCGAACACCACTGCACTGCCCTAAACCCTGAAACACCACCCCCAGCACGACCCCCTACACTGCCCAAACACCACTGCTCTGCCCAAAACCCTGAAACACCAGCCCCAGCACGACCCCCTACACTGCCCGAACTCCACTGCACTGGCCTAAACCCTGAAACACCACCCCAGCACGACCCCTACACTGCCCGAACACCACTGCACTGCCCAAAACCCTGAAACATCACCCCCAGCACGACCCCCTTTACTGCCCGAACACCACTGCACTGCCCCAAACCCTGAAACACCAGCCCCAGCACGACCGCCTACACTGCCCGAACACCACTGTACTGCCCTAAACCCTGAAACACCACCCCTGCACGACCCCCTACACTGCCCGAACACCACTGCACTGCCCTAAACCCTGAAACACCACCCCCTGCACGACCCCCTACACTGCCCGAACACCACTGCACTGCCCTAAACCCTGAAACACCAGCCCCAGCAGGACCCCCCACACTGCCCGAACACCACTGCACTGCCCTAAACCCTAAAACACCACCCCCAGCACAACCCCCTACACTGCCCGAACACCACTGCACTGCCCTAAACCCTGAAACACCACCCCCAGCACGACCCCCTACACTGCCCGAACACCACTGCACTGCCCTAAACCCTAAAACACCACCCCCAGCACGACCCCCTACACTGCCCGAACACCACTGCACTGCCCTAAACCCTAAAACACTACCCCCAGCACGACCCCCTACACTACCCGAACACCAATGCACTACCCTAAACCCTAAAATACTCCCCCAGCACGACCCCCTACACTACCCGAACACGACTGCACTGCCCTAAACCCTCAAACACTCCCCCAGCACGACCCCCTACACTACCCGAACACCACTGCACTGCCCTAAACCCTAAAACACTCCCCTAGCACGACCCCCTACACTACCCGAACACCACTGCACTGCCCTAAACCCTAAAACACTCCCCCAGCACGACCCCCTACAGTACCCAAACACCACTGCACTGCCCTAAACCCTAAAACACTACCCCCGCTTGACCCCCTACACTACCCAAACACCAATGCACTACCCTAAAACACTACCCCCCGCACGACCCCCTACACTACCCAAAGACCACTGCACTACCCTAAACCCTAAAACACTACCCCCGCATGACTCCCTACACTACCCAAAGACCACTGCACTACCCTAAACCCTAAAACACGACCTCCTACACTACACAAACACCACTGCACTACCCTAAACCCTAAATCACTACCCCCAGCACGATCCCCTACACTACACAAACACCACTGCCCTACCCTAAACCCTAAAACACTACCCCCTACACTACACAAACACCACTGCACTACCCTAAACCCTAAAAACTACCCCCAGCATGAACCCCTACACTACCCAAACACCACTGCACTACCCTAAACCCTAAAACACTACCCCCAGCAGTACCCCCTACACTACCCAAACACCACTGCACTACCCTAAACCCTAAAACACTACCCCCAGCAGTACCCCTACACTACCCAAACACCATTGCACTACCCCAAACCCTAAAACACTACCCCCAGCAGTACCCCCTACACTACCCAAACACCACTGCACTACCCTAAACCCTAAAACACTACCCCCAGCAGTACCCCTACACTACCCAAACACCACTGCACTACCCTAAACCCTAAAACACTCCCCCAGCACGACTCCCTACACTACCCAAACACCACTGCACTACCCTAAACCCTAAATCTACCCCCAGCATGACCCCTACACTACACAAACACCACTGCACTACCCTAAACCCTAAAACACTACCCCCAGCACGACCCCTTCACTACCTAAACACAACTGCACAATTTGTTACAGGCGTTGCAACGCAGGCCTGTGGTGCTTACTGGAAGTACCTGGTGGGTTAGTTGGGCCCCAGGGACCCTCAGGATTCAAGGTGACCTAATACCCCAACTTAAAACGCGCCACGGGGCGCGTTTGCATAGTGGTGAAGGGAGGGGCGGGGCCTCAGGTGACATGTGCGCAAACACGCCCTGTGGTGCGTTTAAGTTGGGGAATTAATTCCCTTGAATCCTGAGGGACCCTGAGGGCCAACTAGCCCACCAGGTACCTTCAGTAAGCACAACAGAGTTGCGTTGCAGAGAGGTGAAAAAGGTGCGTGGCCTCGGAACGCCTCTCTGCAACTCAGCTCTGTGGTTCTAACTGTAGGTACCTGGGGGCTAGTTGGGCCCAAGGGACCCTCAGGATTCAAGGGGACTTAATCCCACAACTTAAAACGCGCCACGGGCGCGTTTGCACACATGTCACCTCAGGCCCCCTCCCTTCACCACTGTGCAAACGCGCCTGTAGCGCGTTTTAAGAGGTAGTTTTAATCCCCCTGCCCTATTATGTACTAGGGACTTACAGAGGAGGTTATGCTAATCACAGGGGTACCCCAACGCATAGTGTTCCCTAGTGTATGTAGGTGTTTTCACTGTATTCTAAGGGGCAGATTTACGTTCCCTGGCGCATCCCTGCAAATCAGCAGGGATGCGCCAGGAAGATGCGTGACTCAAGTTTACCCTTGCGCCACCACAGATGCGCCGCATTTACAATGCGGCGCATCATGGCGCAGGATAAACAGATGCGTGACGCATCTGTCGGCGGAAGGGTGGCGCAGTACTGGAGTCGTGTCGCAAGTGCGACGTAACTCCAGTACTGCTCAGGGGTGCCCTATACCTAACATGCTGCGTCACTCCTTACGCCTGCTTGAAGCAGGCGTAAGGATTTGACGCAGCAGGGACGTAAAGTGACTCCGTGAAATCTTGTAGATTTCACTGCGTCACTTTTACGGGGCTTCCTTGCGCAGGAACGCCCCCTGCGCCGGCACGCCCACATGAAACCTGACGCAGGTTTCATGTGGCGCAGGGCTTTACAACGTGACGCATCTCCCTAGATGCGTCACGTTGTAAATCCCCCGCAGCATGGCGCATGATTTGCGCCGCCGCTGCGTCACAAAAGTGACGCAACGGCGGTGCAAAAGTGGCGTAAGGGGCTTGTAAATCTGCCCCTAAGTGTCTTTTAGCATAGCACTGGCTCTGGTTAGTCAGAGTCAGTTACCACCAGTACCCGTCTGAAAAAGTTGTGGGCACAGGATGATTTTGCA